>JANUYF010000005.1:124438408-124903408 GCA_026167975.1 Phrynosoma blainvillii
GTATATATCACTGAAAGTAATGGTGATAGTTGTGACATAAACAACTTGCAAAATTAAAATTACAGTCAGCCCTCAGTATCTGCAGGGGATCCATTCCAGCCCCCCCGCAGCGGATACCAAAATCCAAAGATGCTCAAGTTCTGCTGTCCCCAATGGTGGCATGTGTGCGCGGCTGTACTGCCATTAGGAACAATGGGACTTCAATGGCGGCAACATCGCCATTAGGGTCAGCCTCTGTTGTCCCCAGTGGTGGTGCGTGTGTGCGGCCACACTGCCATTGGGGACAATGGGGGTTATCCCTAATGGCAGTACAGCCATGTGTGCAAACCACCATAAGGAACAATGCAGGTTTGCCATCCGAGGACGCTTGAATCCGCGGATGGCAAGTCCACCGGATACCAAAGGCCAACTGTGTACCTTTAAATTACAATATCATACTCACAACCTAAATGTATCTACATGTAGATAGATTGTTTCATGGGGTGAAATGACAATTTGATACGGTCTGATGTTTTTAAATAAAATTTTAAAATTAAAAAAATATATATTTTTAAATTTAAAAATTATTTTTTCAAAACCTGGGGTGTCTCATTTCTCTTCCCACTGAGCCTCTCCCCTCTCACACCATTTCTTCAGTGTTTTAAAGGTATGCAGGCGAACACCACAGCCTATTTCTGCCAAAAGGCAGATGTTTGGGGAACAGTAGTGTCACTCTCTTGAGGGTGTCACCTGGTGTGGTGTGAACCCCCTGCACTCCCCTTGTGGCACCCATGCCTGTAAGGCAGACTGGAGAGAAGTCCTCACCTCAGGGAACTATTTTTAAGCATTAGAGAGGGGCAGTAACATTGTTCATTATTCAAGTATAATTCACCTTTGGCTGCCTAGGAGTGGCACTTGTGGGATTATTATTATTTTGCCTCAGATGCTCGAAAACCATGGGTAAGCCTTGTTTACTATGCACCTTGACCCATACCTTCCAGTTGTCCCAATATGACAGGGACAGCAAGAATTACTCCTCTGTCATCTCAATTTTTCAGAAGTTTTTAAAAGGTCCCAGTTTCTCTGTCCTCCTCCCACCTTTTGACTTTGTCCTCTGCTTACTTCTTACTTACAGCAATTGACTTCAAATTCTACTGGGATTATTTTCACCATCTGAATAACCCCTCACTCCTGTGCTCTGTTGGCTCTTACCTTAAAATCAAACAATCATCCTACTTTGCAGCTGTTTGGCAGAAACTGAGATTTGAAGTTCTGTCACCCTCGTGTCTAGCTCTGTCCTAATGAACTTGTGGCAGAAACATGGTTTGAGTGAGAGACTCTGCCATGATCACTTCTTTTTAAATGCAACTTTTCCCAACCACAACACAAAAAATTGTGGAGGTGGCTAGAAAGGCAACTAAAACATGAGACTATTTGTGCATTTCCAGATAGTTCCCAGCACTCAGGACCTTCCCAAGAGATTTTTCTGCTTCAAATAAAACAGTATATAGCACTGCCACAGAAAATGGTGGTCCATTTTGTCCCTGGAGAATCACACAGGAAAGAAAGAAACAGTTGTAGCCAGTGGTCACAAATATAGTACAATTCCTTGGCATATTGGGAAAAACAAAAATTGCCAGTCTTCCACTTCAGATGTTTTTTTAAAAAATTGGTATATAGCACTCCTCCCTCTTAAAATGTCATCTTATTTTAGCAGCTGAGACAGAAAACCACACAAGCACTTTTTCCTAGCAGCAAAATACAACAATAAATTAAATAATTAACTATTTACTGTTGCTCTTTCATGACAAATCATCTGCTTGAGGCAGCTGCTTTATTCTGCCTCACAGTAGGGAAAATAAATGGCGTTGGGCGTTTTCCACTTCAGATATTTTAAAAAGAAGTAGTATATAGCACCCCTCCCTCCCATAAGGTCATCTTGTTTTAGCCCCTGAGACAGAAAACCACACAAGTACTTTTTCCTAGCAGTAAAATACAACAACAACAAATCAAACAATTAACTGTTTGCTGCAGCACTTTCACAACAACTCAACTGCAGCTGCTGCTTTATTCTGCCTAACAGTAGGGATAGTCCAGCCAACACTTCAAATCAAAAAGCATTATGCCTTCATACTGTCTCCTCTCCACATAGAGATTTTTCTGTGGTATGAAAGAAGAGAAGTGATTGGAAAACATGGGAATTTTACAAGTGGAAGACTTTGTCATCTGAACCTCTCCTAAATTTCTGTGCTTCAGGCAAGGTAACTGTACAATCAAAGGTTCACGGAAAGCACTCTCTGAGTCAATTACAATCTAAAAAAATAAAATGAGAATGAGATACTAGAACAGACAGTGTCACTTCAGATGCTGGTGCAGGGAGTCACATCTTTTAATTCTCCTTCTTTGTGTAAAGCAGGAATGAGAATCATGCTGCTTTCATATGTGGCTGGACTGCAAGTTAAAACAAATTTAATCAGCATAGCCAATAATACAGAATGTTGGGAGCTGTAGTCCAATAGCAATAGGAGGGTGGCATGGTTTATATCCTGCTTTAGATCAACCAGCGGCCTTCCAGATGTTTTTCCTTTTCTGCTCCCACCAGCCTTGAGTCTGACTCGTGGTTGGGGTGATGGGAATTGTAGTCCAACAACATATGGGGCAACAGTTTCCTCATCCCTGCTTTAGAAATCCTCTGTGGATGAGAATGGCAGTTATGAAGATGACAATTATGATTGACAATGATGAGAGAAACCAGTAAGCACAGGTTTCTCTTAAGAGTTCAAATCCTTGCCCTAGTTTACTACAGGAAATTTGAATAACATTGTCCTATGTTATAAATCTAATACAACCTTCTCAAACATGGTGCCCTCCCATCATTCCTGTCTAACATGGTCAAGACTACTATAATTCTTGTTCCAGCATTGCCACGATCAGAAGCAGCCTGCAGGGGGGCAAGACTATTCAAAGGTGTGCTTTTACTTACAGAAAAACAAAAGAATTGTCTAGCTAGTCCTTTTAATTACACATATATAAAAGACAGCCCAAAATCTACTTGCTTCTTGTCATCCTTCACAGTTCCATAGTTCTGCTGCCCAATGAATGCAAAAGCATGCTTCAGTGATTAATAATCCTTTCTATTTGATTTTTTTATTTAGACTTGAGACATTTATTGTCTGATGGTGAATGGATTGAAGCAAACAAATCAGCAAGCACTGGTTTATATACACTTTTTATTTGTTAATATTATTTAATAATTAATATCAACTTAAACACTATCCATATACATATGTGTGTGCATATGGTTATTGTTTTTCTTTTCACACCAGCTCCATTTGGGCAATCTTATTTTAACTTAATGTGACAAAATGTGAATGAGTCTTTTGCTCTTCTCTTTCCCAAAGCCACAATAAACACAAAGTCCCTGTAGTTTCCTGTTTCATACAAACCAGGAAACTGGGTACCAGCTTCACAACAAGTCAATATATTAAACCAACTTCACACTGTGGTCTAATATCCTAGTTTTTTGTTTGGTTGCAAAGCTGCTGACCACAGCTTCTGATTAAATGGTGGTTTATCCTGCCTTAACATCCTGCCTTAACATCTTCTGATACCCTTATTGTCCTCCAGAAAATTCCAGAACTGTGTCTCCCATAGTATACTTTGAATGAACCAAAAGGTTTATTAGATGGTATTTTTGCCCATGGCTGATTATCATTTTGTGACAGCCAAATACAATCTCAGTGTTTTGAGGCAGGATTGGCACAACAAGAGTTGCCAGGGTAAAAACTAGAGAGTGTTCCTGTACCTTTAATGGTTATGTAGATGAGATGGTTATGTAGATGAGGGAATTTCAACAGGTGTGTGTTGTGTGTCTTCAAGTGAACCCACTTCTGGTGACCGTAGGGCTGTGTTGGTGAACTTATGGCATGCGTGCCATTTCTGGCACACTAAGCCATTTTGGAGGGCACACAGAGAAATGGGTGGGTGGAGGAAGAGAAGGAACATGCCTGTTCCTCCTCTTCCCCGCCATCCCGGGCCTTCAGCTGTATTCGGAGAGGGGGGAAGAGGAGGTCCCACCCAGTGGAAAGTAGAAGTCCCTTCCCTTGGAAGTCCCCCCCAGAAGTCCTGCCTCCAGCACCAGGTAACAATTGGTGCTGGAACACCTTTAAGTTTGGGCACTCGGTCTCTAAAAAGTTCACCATCACTGTCCTAGGGCAACCCTGTCATGGAGTTTTCTCAACAAGACTTGTTCAGAGGAGGTTTGCCATTGCCTTCCCCTGAGACAGAGAGCAAGTGACTTGCCCAGGGTCATCCAGTGGCTTTCCATGGCTGAGCTAGAATTCAAACCCTGCTCTTCAGAGTCATAATCCAACACCCAAAGCGCTTCACCAAAAATTGGCATGTATACATTTTATGCAAACTGGTATCTTTTGCATGCAAACAGACCTTGTAGCACCTTTGAGACTGAGTGGAAGAAAGAAGTTGGCTGCATGAGCTTTCGTAGTCTTTGGTTCATTCAAAGTCTCAAAGTTAGTCTCAAAGGTGCTACAAGATCTATTTATATACTGATTTTACAGACTAACACGGCTATATCTTTGAATGGTCATGTGTGTGTGTGTGCATTCATTACCTGATTTTGGGCACTGTGTAAACAGCCACCTACTACCATCAAACCCATTTTTTATCTTCCTCCAGAACAATTACTAGACCTAGAAGTCTCAGTTGGAATAGAGCTGATTTTGCATTTCTATTGCGCTCTCTCTGATATTAAGGTCCAATTTTTAACTCACCTTTTTGGAAACCAGAATCTTTCCCCTAACCCTCCAACGGTATCCCTTTTCTGGGATGGGTCCTGGCACCAATGGTGTGTCCTTCTTTTTGTTTTGTTTTGTTTCCTGACAACAAAGCCAGCTGCCTCTTTTCAGCACTTTACATCAAACAGTGGGCCGAGACAGTGCAAATCCCAGACCTGTCTCTCCCTGGCTTTGTTAGCATGAATAGGCGGCCTTGTCTGCCTCGAAGAGGGACAGAGACATAAGCAATTAACAAAGATGGCCTTCTCCAGTTTCCTCAGGAAAAAAAAATATTGAAGAGAGAAAGAGACATATTCCTCGCCTCCATTTCTTTCAAAATGGTTTCATTCCAGGTGGAAACAAAACCAACAAGAGAAAGAGGGTTAAAAGCATTCATGGGGAGGGGGACATGTATGATGCTTTCTTTTGAAGTGGCTCTATAGGTAAAACAACTTGGACATTCTACACAAAGAAGCCTGTAAAAAGAACTTTCTAACAGCCAAGCGTAAGGTAGAGCCATGTTTCTGTGGGTCGCCACCTTAGTTACAATGGATAGATTCACAGAGGTGGAGGGGGCATAAGGGCTATCAAATTGAACCCTTATCCAAAGGCATAAGGCTGTCTGCCCATCTTCTTCTCCTTTGTCATCTGAAAAAAGGAAAAGAAGGTGTTCTCCATCACTATTAAAAAAGAACTGAAATAGCTGCCCACTGGAAGATGGAGATTTAACTCTGGAAAAATGGCGGATAGAGTTTGGAATACATGGTTACTTTAAAATGTTTCCTACACCATCAATTATTGTAACAGACAAAAGAAATCACTCTCCTTTTATGAGGACTGATAAATTCTTATTGATTATGTTACTGCTTTCTCACATTTGCCGAAACCACCATCAGGAACTACTGAGTTACGGAGAGACACTTCCTGCTTGAAGCTGACCCCATCATGAAAGGGTCCCTCAGGGTCATTCAGACATCTTTTTTTTAGTGGAACCATGCAAATGACCTCACTCATACATTCCAGGTTTGTTATCCACACTATGGATCTGCATCTATGCACATCTCTGGGAATTGGGTTGCTCACATGTGCCTGCACTCGAATAAACATGGAGTCGAGGATGTGAATTTATTCAAAATACATTCAAGGCATGCAGAATTTAATCCTGAATTATCCTGGGTCTATTTGCATTGGTTATTCACACTGCCAATGATGCAAATCTTTTTTAGGAAAACCCCCGGTATCCATTATCCTGGGTTTAGTGGGGTTTTTGGCAGCCCCCCAAACTTAATTGGATGCATTCAGGTTGCATGTGAATGACGGAGAATCATCCTGGATTCATCCCAGATAATTTTCACCGTCTGAATAGCCCCCAAGCGAACTTTTGTGTCCATCTTAATAATACAATGTCAGCTGGATAACTACTCTACTGGACGCCAAGTTAAAACCAAATGAGGAAAGCCATCAAAGCAGCCACTCTCAGCCCTGTGGGGCTTATGTGACAACATCTTCCAGTTGGAGCAGGGTTACCATCACTATCATTATCAAGGCTACCCTCATCCTCCATCTTGAGGGGAAGGCCCATCAGGGAGGAAGATGGTGGAGAAAAAAAAAGCACATTGCTGCCATCGCCAGTATGGTGTCTGGCCACAAGGAAATTCTGTCTTCTCTGCTGGACTGACTCAGCTGAGGACTAATGGCTCCTCTGACAGCTGCCAGAAACCTATAGGGTATTTAATATGAGAGCTGTCAGTGGTGATTTGAAGTAGTCTGACCATAAATGTTTCCTCATTTTTGTTTTTCAAAATATGGTAATCCTAATTCTATTCTCTCAGCATATCAGGATAGCTCCATCTCCTACTATCTATTGCTGGAGGCAGCTTCTTCACTTTACCTAATGGTTGGGCCAGCCCTACTATACACCCACTAGCCTCTTAACCCAGTCTCACCCTTCCCAACCCAGACAACCATTTGCCACAAAAAGAACAGGTGTAGTAAAGAGAACATGATGATCTCCTGACTAGCCTACTGTGATGTGATCTATGTAGGCCTGCCTTTGCAGACATCTCAGCTATAGTAAAATACATCTGGGCCAATGGGCATATATGATTGAGAAAACTTACCTTAGAGCAGTATGTAGAGAGATCTTGTAGCACCTTTGAGACTAATTGAAATAAAGAAGTTGGCAGGATGAGCTTTTGTAGACTTCATCTACTTCCTCAAGCTCACACTGCCAACTTCTTTATTTCAGTTAGTCTCAAAGGTGCTAAAAGATCTCTCTACTGCATACTGATTCTAATTTTACCTTAGAGCAGGAGAGGGAAACTGCAAAGGATCCAAGGGCTGTACTCAGCCCATTTCCCCCTACCCTGATTTTTGTAGGCCACATACCTTTTAAAAAAATCTTGAATGTCTTTCTGGGTTTGAAAAAAGGTTATTTCAGGGGCTATTTCAGGGGTGGGTGAGTAGGTGTGGGAGATATATATAATTAAAATGGACAATCACACTCACTGGAGACTTTGGAAGTGTCATTGTCTGGATTAGTCAGAGTAAGGCTCTGTCACAAGCAACTTGGGCCAGAAGGAGTCTTTTGATAAATTATGGACCATTGGAACACATGAAAAGCATGTGTTCCAATAGTCCATAACAATTAGTTTGTATTGGAAGTAGTAGCTAACACCACCTCAACATTAGAAGAACTGCCTCCCTGTGATATCACAAGGGCCCATCTATTGGTCTTACGTTTTGGCCCTGAAAACTCAGAGAACAAGATGCTGTTGATCCAGCAACCCCACATTTCAATACATTGTAATGGCTGTATCTTGTTATTTCTATTCAGATTACTCTGTTGTGGCTCACTGAGGTTAAGGTGAATTCTTATGCCCTGCCATAAATAATAAGAAAAAAGATAGAATCAGGAATCATTACTATTAATATTTTCATGGTAATTCATATTTTATGGTAAAAGTAACTGGATGCTACTCTTTAAAACCACCTTAGGTACAAAACCCTTTTTCTTTCTTTGGTGCCACTTGTCCAGAGATTTGTCTCATTTCTTGGAAACTGAAAGAAGCACAGCTATCCTCTGTGATATCACACAGTGGCCTTAACCTGGCAACCCTAGGAAATATCTTTGCAACTGCAAGTGACTGTATTATGAAGCATACTTTGGCCACTGCTCTGACTAACATTACCTCATTGCCATTCCTGTGCAATAACTTTCAAGCCAGGGCCAGCCCAACATCCTTCAGTCCATGAGGCAGAAAATCCAAACAGAGCTCCCTCCCTGGGGCACAAGAGGGGGACCATTCTAGTAAGAAATGAACATCCACAATGCTATATTTTAGCAGAAAATGGCTAGTATGGAACTCAGTGGGGATAAGCTATAAATAATATGTTTTATTGAGAGAGGAATCTTTTGCCTATAGTAAAGTAAATCTGCATAAGTAAAATTGGGGGCAAAGTCACTGATGGGTAGATCCAGAATGAAAGGGAGGTAAAGTTACAGCTTTTACAGATTGCATTTCAAGATCTCTGTGCCACTTCACCTCACTCTCTAATGTTCCATTTCTCTTGCTTTTTTTCTCTCTCTCTCTTTGCCATCCTACCTTCATTTTCCATCTCTTTTCCAGTGCCTCCCTGTTTTCTTTTGCCTCTTCAGTATTGTTATTGTTGTGTGCCTTCATGTCATTTCTGATATAGCAACCCTAAGGCTATCCCTATCTTATTTTTCTGTAAAATTTGTTTAGAGGGGGATTCTCATTGTCTTCCTCTGAGGCCAATAGAGTGTGACTTGTCCAAAGTCACCCAGTGGGTATCCATGGGCATGTGAAGATTTGAACCCTGGTCTCCCAGAGTCCTAGACTGCATCCATACTGCAGAATTAATGAAGTTTGACACCACTTTAACTGCCTTGGTTCAATGCTATGGAATTCTGGGATATGTAAGTTTGTGAGATATTTAGTCTTCTCTGTCAGAGAGCTCTGATGCCACAACAGACTCCAAATCTCAGGATTCCATAGGATTGAGCCTAGGATACTGTGGACTGCTAAAAAGACAAATAAATGAGTCCTAGAGCAAAGCAAACCTAAAATAAAACCTCTCCCTAGAAGAAAAGATAACTAAAGTGAGGCTGTTGTAGGTTGGCCATATCATAAGAAGAATGACTCACTAGAAAAGACAATAATGAACTTTACCACATGGGGGAAATCCAGTGCAGAAATGGGGTTTTAAATAGAAAAAACCCTGCAAAAGTGGGTAGATTTTCAGACGACATCACTGTTAAGGTGTGGTTAACCCAAACAGAAAGTAGTCAAAAGCCGTTTCTTTTTACTTTCGGAAAATCCTGAAAGTAAAAAGGAGCGGCTTTTGATTACTTTCCATTCAGATTTACCACACTTCAGCAGCGATGTTTGTGAAAATCTACCTGCTTTTGTGGATTTTCCCCACCTTTTAAATCACTTTTTTGCACAGCATTTCCCCCATGTGATAAGGTCCTTTGTTTACTAAAGTAGAGAGCAATAGGAAAAGAAGAAAACTATAATCCAGATGGATAGACTCAATCAAAGAAACCACAGCTGTGAGTCTGCAAGACCTGAGCAGGGTTGTTGATCATAGGATGACTTGATGGTTTCTCATTCATTACATCAAAGTCGACTTGACAGCAATAAAAACCAACTGAATCACCTAAAGTGAATTAATATAACTACTCGATTATAAAAATAAAATGGGTTATAAAAGAGATGCTGTATATATGCAAAAGCACCAATAAAATGAAATCAGTTTGCAATCTGCATACTGTCTGCTTATATCTTTATTATTTGTCTATTGGAAGAGACAGTAAAATCATGGGTAGCATTTTTTTTTGTTTCATTCAAATCAGGTGTTTAGTACAGGCATTTAACTTAAATTTAGATGGCAAGTTAGGATAATTATAGTAGTTAATTTTCCCCCTTTCTAATATAAATTTAATTTAATTACCGGTAGATGTTTAAGCTTATTGCTGGCTAAGTAAACACATTAGCCTATTCCTGTCTCTGGAAGGAATATGTCAAAGTACAGAAATCAAATCTTAACTTGGTGTTGGAGTGATGTGATGTGAGGACTTCTAATGAGGTTTATCAACAAAAATGCCTAATAGAACCAAAAGTCTGAAAAAAAATAGAGCGCAGAAATGGTAATAGTGACACAGAGAAGAGAGATGTCATGAACAGCTGGGTAGGGAGGCACAAACAAGAAAGCATACCTAGATTCTGCTGGTTGGAAAATTACTTTTTAAAAGTAAGTCATTTTTAAAATTAATTCATTCCATTACTCGTTGCAGTTTTCGTTGTAATAATGAAAACAATTTGTTAACTTTAGTTGTTAAAATACAAGTTCCTTTCCCATTAATTTCTGTTACCTTTTTGAGTGTAAAACCCCTTAAGATTGATATAAAAGAGAATGGCATGAAGCATGAAAAATTGCTCTGAAAATGTCAATAAAAGTGTCTTTTAAAAGTAAGCTTTGTAAATTATTAGAAACTATAAACTTTTGAACTGTAGCTTTGTTGTAACCTCATTACCTCCTCCTACATTAGGTAACAGGTAACTGCATTACTTGATGCTTTCAAGTTCTGCTTTGAAAAGTGAGTTACTCCACGTAAGGAGAAAAGAAGTGAAATTTGGAGGGGCTGGCTAGGACAGCCTTCAGCAAAGTACAGGGAAGGAAAAGGGGGAAAGACAGAGAGAGAATGAGAGAGAGAGAGAATTCTTCAGACATATTACCAGTTGTGAACTGTGGGTGTGTTGCTTTCAGGATATTGGAGAGTGTAGAACACCCAGTTCTGCACCCAACTGAAACATAAACTATCTGTTCTGGGACAGCTATTTTTAGGCTGATTTTTCCCTGTTTTGGTGCATGGGATTTCTTCATCTTAATTAACTGCTTGCCTAGAAGTCTTGTATTCTAATTCTGATTTTCCCTTAGAATTCACCTTATTTAAACATCTACAGACTCTCCAACTTGGGAGCCCGTCTACCTGAACTTCATTATGCAGTTACGTGCCTCCTCATTTCCAGCTTATGGCAACCATCAGGCAACTTATCATGGGGTTTTCATGCCAGGATTTGTTCCGAGGTGGCTTGCTATTACCTTCCTCTGAGGCTGAGAGTGTGTAAGTTGCCCAAGGTCACCCAGTGGGTTTCCATGGCCAAGCAGGGATTCAGAGCCTGGTCTTCTGGAGCCCCAGTCAAACAGCCATACCACATTGGCTATCTAACACCATTAACAGGACTATTATTTCTTTGGATGCCAAACTATAGGAAAAGAGAGTCCACCTAAACATTAGGAAGAACTTCCTGACAGTAAGAGCTATTTAACACTGGAACCTGCTGCCTTGGAGTGTAGTGGAGTCTATTTCTTTGGAGGTTTTTAAACAGAGACCGGATGGCCATCTGTCAGGAGTGCTTTGAATTTTCCTGCATGGCATGGAGTTTTGGACTGGATGGCCCTTGGGGTCTCTTCCAACTTTCTGATTCTATTATTTCCCAGTCAAATCAAGAAAATGTCTGGAGGTAGCAGAATTTGTTGTGTTTTATGTTTTAAATAAATCAATCAATCCAAATGTGACATTTTGTCAAGCCCATGATGTTTGAGGCTGTTTCCTTTCCTTGCTACAGGATTCTGAAGTCTGAAGTCTTTTATTCCTATTTGAAAGGCAAGGTCTTCTTCTTGTTTGTTTTAAAGCAAGATGCAACTAAAACAGATACAACTTGTTAAGGGTGGACACACATCTAATGGGACAACCCCTGTTACTAGCAAAATGCCCACAAAGGAACCAAAATATGCCAACCATTGAATTTTTGAAAAAAGTTAAGAGAACATTTAATTAGGAAAGCAACAAGAAGTGGTAAAAGAAAGACCAAGAAGTCAAATTAAATGTGCAATTAAAAGTCAGCTTAAATCACTAGTCTATATCTATTGTGACTTCAGAGCTGATTTGACCTTTCCATTGCTGGCTCATGATACCAAATGTCATACTCAGTTGTTGGAATGTATATATTCTAGGCTGGCTTCCTATGGATCACTCAATTCCACAACATTGCGAATATGCATTCTGACAGTAACCCTAGACTAGAGCATAAATTATAATTTTTTAAAAGACTGGCCATGGATATTTTTTAAAAAAAATGGCAATTAGAGCAAAATTTACCCTGCCCTGCTCAGCTCCCACAACTATGTCATGCCCACTGGTTTGAGCGGAACATTATTTCCCATTATTTTTATTTGAACTGTAGCTTCTAGCAATATTGTTTGTTGCCTTTTTCACTGTATGCTACAAGTGGAATTGCAGTTGCATTTTCATGTTGTTGGTTGTACTGTGCCTTCTTGCTATGTTCCAAAGATAGCAAGAAGTCACAGTGCCTCCAATGGTCTAGAAATTCAGTTCAGTACAGTGGAAGAGGCAAAAACAAGTACTGCTAGAAGCTGCAGTTCCAACAGAGGCAAGATAGCACTGGAGTCAGATATAAGAGATGCTTTTGTAACAGATACAAGATATGCTATAGAGATGGTAGCATTTCAAATGTCCTGTTTTGTATTTAGACATACTGGCAAATTCCAGGAGTCTTGCATACACCAGTCTTTTCAGATTTAATGTCTTCCACATCAGATTTAATGTGTTGGACTACAAACCTATCATCCCCAATCAGCGTGCTAGCCAACACATCTGGAGGGCACCAGGTTGGGAGAGACTGGCATACACTGAAGTAAATAAAACATTTCTGATAATTAAGTCATGTCTGGCACCCTTTGTCTTAGAATACTATATATCCATTTAGTTGATCACTTATTCTACTTAGAAAATATAGCCTTTTTGCTTCTAGGTCCCATGCGCTTAAATATCTTGCTCAGTGTGTCATATGTACCAATTTCTCCAGTACTCCAGTACATTTCAAAATTTAAAACTTCACATTACCAGTCTTTTTGCTGGAGTCTATTGTACAAACAATGGAATTGTTCAGATAGCCCTATGGTAAGGCAACACCTTTGTTTTGCATGTTGCCAATTTATAGTTTATGAATTGTATTGACACACTGGCCACAGCCTTAAGCAAGCTTGAAATCAGTGTGCATAAACACATGTGTTGAAATGCAACCTTTGCATGAAAACAGGTACTATGCCTACTAATTTTTTTTTTTATTATTATTATTTTGCTTCATCAAGGGGGAAAAGTACAAAACATACCTCAGCCTAATAGGAGGGCTGGCGCTGTTTATATATTTATATATAGATATGTATCACTCTTAAGCTGCCTACTAACCAAAGTTCCCAGGACAGTGATCATAATCTGTTTTTAAAATGTATGAAAACATGCAAAAACACAATAAATGACAAGAATATAAAACCAGATAAAAGTTTATAAAGAGCCAGCATGGTGCTGTGGTTAGAGTGTTAGACTTGGTCTCCAGAAGACCAGGGCTCAAATTCTGTCTTGGCCATGTAAACCACTGGGTGACCTTAGACAATGCATAATAATAATAATAATAATAATAATAATAATAATAATAATAATAATAATAAATTGTACCCCACCCCTCTGCTTAGCAATCGGGGCGGCTTCCAACATAAAAATACAACACAATAAGATCAATCCCAAACCCCAGTCCTTCCACCCCTTAAAAAGTTATTAAACAAACATCAAATTACTGTAAAACAATGCACACTCTCTCAACCTCAGAGGACAGCAATGGCACACGTGTTTAAACAAATCTTGCCAAGAAAACCCCATGATAGATTTTCCTTAAGGTCACCATAAGTCAGAAATGACTCAAAGGTGCCCAACAACAAAAAGGATACAAACAGCTGAGATGTAAGAGCATCTGATGCTGAATATGTACAATAATGAAAGCTGTCTCCCTTTGTCCATATTTGGAAAGGATCTGTAAGCTCTGTGATAGAACACATGCCTTGAACAGAAAAGATCCAAGGTTCAGTGTCCTGCATCCTTAGCTAAGGGCCTTTGCAAACTGCTAGAAATAGTGCAAATTGAGTCCACTTTAACTGCCCTGGCTCAGTGCTAGGGAATCATGGGAATTGTATTTTTTTCTGAGGCATTGAGCCTTCTCTGTCAGAGAGCTCTGGTGCCACAATAAACTACAGTTCCTATGGTTCCCTAGCACTGAGTCAGGTCAGTTAAAGTGGACTCAATTTGCACTATTTCTGGCAGTCTCCAAAGGCCCTAAGTCTCTTGACTGGTAGAAAAAAAACCTTTGTCTGAACCCCTGGAGCACTGCTGCCAATTAGGTCTGTCAATGCATGACTCAATATAAGGTAGTTTAATAGATCTCTATAAAATGGTTCTTGTTATTTGCCATCAAGTCAACTTCAGCGTATGTCTGTTGGCCCTTCTAGTAGATTTGCTAGGGTGTCTGATCCCTTTTTTTTTTTTTTTTTTTTTTTTTCAGGTGTATATATATTTTATTAACATATACTAATCAAACATATCTATAAAGTTAACACACCAATTTCTTTTCCAATAATTAAATACAAATATTTACAATTGACTTCCAAAGTATCTCCAGTTTGTACTCAACCTTGGTTCAATGTTCACTCATTGTCTTCATATATATGCAATTTTAGATATTGAATCCACTGTGTGTTATAACAACAGCTTTAATTATCTTGATCTTTAATAGTCACTTTTCACCTATTTTTAAGTCAGTTTACTAATTTAAGGTATCCCATCAGTCTATATCTCTATTCAATTAAATTTTCTCTCTTACAGTATTGCAGTATTGGAGTCCAGTCTTGTTCAGTACTCTCTACATTTTGTTTGTTCAGTCTGGCTGTGAGTATGTCCATACTCATCATTTCAATAAGTCTTGTAGTCCACTCACTGGTTGAGGGCACTTCTGCTAACTTCCATTTTTTTGCTAATGTAATCCGAGCTGAAGTTATCATATACAATAATATCCTTCCGTATTTCCTTTCCATTTTCACTGGGATCTTATTTGTCATGTTCAACAGATATATTTCTGGTAACATGTCATATCTTATTTTAAATATTTCACAAATTACCTTATGAACAGTTGTCCAATACTTCCTGACTTTGTCACAATTCCACCATACATGTAGCCAACACCCTGTAGTTTGCTTACACTTCCAACATCTGTTATTACCATTCCTACAAATTTTTGCTAATTTCGCTGGGGTGAGGTACCAACGTTGCTCCATTTTTAAATAGTTTTCTTTCAAGTCTTGACATTGAGTAAATTTTTGTGTCTTCAATCTTGCCCACTCCCAACTTTCCAAATCAATGTCTCTACCAATGTCCTTGGCCCATCTAATCATCGTATCTTTTACTAAGTCTTGTTCCAAATCTATGGCTTGTAAAGTCTCATAATATTTGGAAGTTAGTTTTTTCCCATTTTGCTTAATCACTTTATCCAATTCGGTGTCTGCCTCTTCAAATCCCAATTTTTTATCATCTGCTTTAAATCTATCCATTAGCTGTTTATATGGAAACCAATGTAAATTTTTATCCAATTCTTTCAAATTCTCTAAAGGCTTTAATTCATAGCTTCCACTCCTTGTTTTGCTCAAGATGTCTCGATATCTCAACCATTTGGATACTTCTCGCCATCTTCCAAAAAAAGGCTTCTTGTGGTGACACCCATAAAGGTAGTTTTCTGTAGAATTTTTCCTTACAATACAGCCAAATCCTTATCAATGATCTTCTAACATAGTGATGCTCAAATTCTTTGTGCACTTTTGTCTTATTATACCACATATATGCGTGCCAACCAAATCTCAGATTAAATCCTTCTAAGGTGAGAGTTCTATCATTTTCTAATTTTGCCCAGTCCGTGATCCAAGTTAATGCATTTGCATAATAATAAGTCTTTAAGTCTGGTAAGTTGCAACCCCCATTTTTCTTCTTATCAATCAGTGTCTTCCACTTTATCCTAGATTTTTTACCTGACCAGATGAATTTTACAAGATCTTTCTTCCATTGTATAAGTGGTTTATCATTTAAAAGCACTGGAATGTTTTGAAACAAAAAGTTCATCTTTGGTAGTATCATCATTTTAATTGTCTCTATTCTTCCCAACAATGATAAATTTAATTTTGTCCATTTATTAAGATCTTCTTTAATTTCTTTCCATAGTCTTTCATAGTTATTTTCAAATAAATCAGGGTTCCTCTTTGTAATCCAAATTCCCAAATACTTAATTTTCCTCTCAACTTTGAATCCTGATAAAGACTGTAGTTTAATCTCTTCTTCCTTTGTCATATTCTTTGTAAGCATTACTGTCTTTTCTTTATTTATCTTTATTCCAGAAACTTTTTCAAAGTCCAACAAAATTCCTTGAAATTTCTCTATCGAGCTTAGAGGTTCTTCCATAAATATTACCACATCATCTGCGAAAGCTTTTAACTTGTAATGTTGTCCTTTAATCTTTAGTCCTTTTATATCCATGTCATCTCTAATTTTGTCATTCAACAATTCCGATATCATGATGTATAGCAAAGGAGATAATGGACATCCTTGCCTAGTACCTTTTTGAATATCAAATTTTAAACTCTTCTCTCCATTAATTATCAATTTTGCACTCTGCTTTTTGTAAATATTACTTATCCATTCAAAAAAGTTTTCTCCCATGTCCATTTTTTTTATCACCTCCAGCATAAAGTCCCATTTTACCTTATCAAAGGCCTTTTCTGCATCAAGAAAAATCATTGCAACTTTTTTCTCATTGTTTTTTTCATAATATTCAATTGCATTTAATACTGTCCGTATATTTTCTCTCATATGTCTCATATGTGGTTAGAGTGTTAGACTTGGTCTCCAGAAGACCAGGGCTCAAATTCTGTCTTGGCCATGTAAACCACTGGGTGACCTTAGACAATGCATAATAATAATAATAATAATAATAATAATAATAATAATAATAATAAATTGTACCCCACCCCTCTGCTTAGCAATCGGGGCGGCTTCCAACATAAAAATACAACACAATAAGATCAATCCCAAACCCCAGTCCTTCCACCCCTTAAAAAGTTATTAAACAAACATCAAATTACTGTAAAACAATGCACACTCTCTCAACCTCAGAGGACAGCAATGGCACACGTGTTTAAACAAATCTTGCCAAGAAAACCCCATGATAGATTTTCCTTAAGGTCACCATAAGTCAGAAATGACTCAAAGGTGCCCAACAACAAAAAGGATACAAACAGCTGAGATGTAAGAGCATCTGATGCTGAATATGTACAATAATGAAAGCTGTCTCCCTTTGTCCATATTTGGAAAGGATCTGTAAGCTCTGTGATAGAACACATGCCTTGAACAGAAAAGATCCAAGGTTCAGTGTCCTGCATCCTTAGCTAAGGGCCTTTGCAAACTGCTAGAAATAGTGCAAATTGAGTCCACTTTAACTGCCCTGGCTCAGTGCTAGGGAATCATGGGAATTGTATTTTTTTCTGAGGCATTGAGCCTTCTCTGTCAGAGAGCTCTGGTGCCACAATAAACTACAGTTCCTATGGTTCCCTAGCACTGAGTCAGGTCAGTTAAAGTGGACTCAATTTGCACTATTTCTGGCAGTCTCCAAAGGCCCTAAGTCTCTTGACTGGTAGAAAAAAAACCTTTGTCTGAACCCCTGGAGCACTGCTGCCAATTAGGTCTGTCAATGCATGACTCAATATAAGGTAGTTTAATAGATCTCTATAAAATGGTTCTTGTTATTTGCCATCAAGTCAACTTCAGCGTATGTCTGTTGGCCCTTCTAGTAGATTTGCTAGGGTGTCTGATCCCTTTTTTTTAAAAAAAACTTATTTATTTCCTACTACTTTATATAGAGAGACCCAGCATGACATAGTGGTTTCAGTGCTGGACTACAACTCTGGAGACCAGAGTTCGATTCCCCACTTGGCCATAAAACCCACTGGGTGACCTTAGGCAAGTCACACTCTCTCAGCCTCAGGTGAAGGCAATGGCAAACCTCCCCTGAACAAAGCTTGCTAAGAAAACCCCATGATAGGGATAGTGCCTTAGGATCACCATAAGTGGACAATGACTTGAAGATATACAGCAACAAAAACTTTATATCCTACTTTTCCTCACAAAAATCCCAGCATCAATAATAGTACTGGTCAAGATAATTTGCTGCCTCAGGCAAAGCAGTTAATCATGTCCTCCTGTTCCCAGAAGCAAGGAGCTAGTGCTCTAAACCAGGCAAGAAATTCCACAGAAAATCTTGTTGCATCCTTTGTTTCCCATGATTTAAAACACAATAATAATAAATTAAGCAACTTAAATCATTTGCTGCCCTTTCAAACTGTTTGAGGAAGCCACTTGACGCTGCCTAATATGAGGGAGAACACTGGATATCAACAAGAAAATCTTCTTTCCCCCAACCTCAACTTTAAATGGAGTGACTGGAATGAAAAAAAGGTAGGAGAAGAATGTTTTTGGAGTGAAAGATCTGTAAGTTCACTTATGATATTGAAAGCTTATTCTTGGTCTGAGCCATATTTTCAGAGGCACCCTCCCTCCTTCATAACACACCTGCTCAGATATAAAATGCTCTGGGCCTAGACATAAAATGCTCTCAGCCATAAATGTTTTTACGAGGGTGAAAATGTCTTTGGCTGGAAACCTGTTGGTGACTTATCTTCATGAGTTGACTTATGTCTGCCACAATTAAATTTGGGCAGTTCTGTAACGTCTGTATCCAGTAAGGAGCTGCTGTCACATTACTATGTAGAGGAGCCAGCAAAACGACCTATGTGCATCTCAACTGATGTGCAATGGAACTGATCCACAACAGGACCAGTGTGCATCAGGACACCAGAAGAGTCCAATGCACATCAGAACATTCTTGCTGGTGTCCTGTTACCCATCTTCTCAATTCATTAACAGGGTTTCTTAGTACGTCTGTAATGTAGCTAAATATACATAAAGTTATGTGATGTAAATCATGGTAGAGGATTCCAGCTTTTGTTTTTATTGTGATCGTATGGTCTTTTATTGTGTTATGACTTTTTAAATTATACTGTATGCCTCCTGGAGACATTTATTTTGGAGGCATTTGGGGGTTGTCCGCACTGGCAAAAAGAAATGGCTTTAATTTGACTTGTGGCCTACCTTTTCATATAATGTATGAGCCCGAAATGGAAGTAAACAGAGATGAAGTCACATTCCAGGGTGAAAAATCAGAATGCCCATTTGCTCCATTCTAATGAGGAAAGTGTGTATTATTGCATTGGCATATAAACAGCATGACATGAGTGCGGGAAGGCGGGAAGGCCCAGGTGGCTTACAGAAGCAATCTGGGGCATGTATCTTGGACCCATGAAACGCAGCCGTTGGTGCCATTGTTCGCCATATGGTTTTTCCTTTTGTTGAGCAAACAAGCGCACAAGTGGCCAGCTGCACCATTGATCCATTGCTCCATCACAAACCCCATGAAGTGGAATTACTACAAACACGGCAGGTTGCCAATAATGCAATAGATGTAATAAATAAATAAATAAATAAATAAATACATACATACATAAGGCAGTCCAACATGGGACCATGGGGTGAATGGGGTGAAGAGGGCATGTATGGGAGGCCTCCATGATTGTGCATTGCCAATGTGTCACTGGTCACACCGATGCACTGTACGGGAGGTGTATCGCACATGCGACTGTGTGGCCGGTCACATGGAGTGTCCAGTGGGATAATAATAATGGCAGCTGGGCAGAATGAGAGGAGGTAATTGGAAGTCACAGGTGGTATGTTCATGCAATGGTGCACATGCATTTGGATGGAGGCAATAATAATAATAATAATAGAGCAGTGTGGCTTGACATTTTGTGGTGTGGACTGCCCGTGGGTGTTTGGTCCACTTTGGGAGTGGGCAGTGCGGAAAGCAGAGTTTCCTCATGATTCAGGAAACCCCAGGAGTGATTTGTTTTTTCCTCTCCATCTACTCAGCCCCTTAATAAAGAAAATAAATCTTATAGAAAACTCATTTCAGCTTCCTGATAGTGGTAGGATCTAACCACTAATCACCACTATTTTCAGAATGACTGACTTTCCCTGCCTCACCCTGCTCCATTTCACTTTGAATCTCCCCCTTTCCTTTGTCTTTAGAACAAACAGAAATCCATCATTTGGATAAAGAATGTAAAAGAATGGGTCAAATCATGTTAGGAAGGGCTTGCGAGGGGAGGGGGTGGTAGATGAATGCACCAATGAAGAACAATCCTGAAGTGGGAGGGATAGGAAATTGCAGAGGGTGGGTGCTTTGTCCCACATTTGGTAAATATTAGTGCCCTAATCCACCAGTGTAGCCATGTGAGCTATTCTTTTATTGTTCATTTTTGCCCTTTTCTTTTTTTAAAAAAGGACCTTTTCCAAATTAATAAAATGAATGAAAGGAATGAATGTGCTTGAAGGGATATGTTTGTGAGTGCTTTGAAGTCTTCCCTTTGCCCTCTTCGATGGATGGATGAATGGATAAATGAATGGGTAGATGAGGAAAGCAGAGGAACAGAGAGACTGAGTAAATTAAAAATAACGGATGGCTTGCTTGTAACATCTGCAGAGCAAGAGAGTGAAACCTGATGACTGTCACGTCCTTGAGTAATTCATGGGACCTCAATCCTAGGCCTAGAAAAAGAAAAATGACAATAAACCAGACAGGACCATCCTGAAGTCGATTACTAGTTCCTAGTTCCTTATTTTGAGCTGAAAAGAACATTCTCCCAGATATACGATGCAACTTGACACTTATTTTGGAATAAAAAGGAATAAACATTTTAAATCATCTTTCCCCAGCTTGGAGCTCTCCAACTACTTTGAACTGCAATCCCTACTACAGTCAGTTATTCTGGCTGGAGAATGATGGAAGGTGTAGTCCACCATAGATGGAGGCTGCTGGTTTGAGGAAGACTACTTTAGATCTTTATTTAGTTTAGTGATTGAGCTCTATTTCAGGACATAAATGAAGGGTTGGAAACAAATTTTGTCATAGTACAAATGAGACCTTTGGAAGAAAGAATTTCCTGTGCCAAGCATGTATTGTACTCAACAGAGAGATTGTTCCATAACTCTGTATTTGCCTTCTGAGTCTGCTGTTTTTGCACCTGCCTGAGTGGCTACTGGACCAAAAGATTATTATGAAAAAACAAAATACACACAAGCCTGCTCCTACCCTAACTGTGCAGGCTACCATCTGTTATCTCACATAACAAGAAATCATGGATAGAAATAAACTGAAATGATTTGTTGTTGCCATGTGCCTTCAAATTGTTTCTAGCTTATAGCGAACCTAAGGCATCCCTATCATGGGGTTTTCTTGGCAAGATTTGTTCAGAGGGGGTTTGTCATTGCCTTCCCCTGAGGCTGAGAACATGTGACTTCCCCAAGGTCACCCGGTGAAGGGATTCGACCCTGGTCTCCAGAGTCACAGTCCAACACTCAAATCACTATGCCACACTGGCTCCCGAAATGGTTTGGGGGAGAGAATTTAACAACAGAATGAGGAATTGCTAGGGGGAATGTAGAAACAGCAGTTGTTATTGTGGCTGTGCTGTTGTTATTGTTACTGTTATTATATGGTACCATTAAATTATATGTATTTGCAGAACAAGATGAACAATAAAATACAAAAAACAATAATCTTGACCAATAATCTAAGTAATATAGATCTCTGTATACATTGCAGTCAGTAACACAGCTTAGAAAGTTCAAAGACATTTTCTTTCCTTGCTCATTAGCAATTTAGCAAATGGCCCATTGTCATTGTTTGTTGTAATGTTGGACGTAGTAACATATTATGTTACTGTTATTTATTGCACTCCTCGTTTTGTATGTATTTTTCGTTACTTTCTGTTTGGGACTGTTTCTTGGTTAATTGGGGCGAGGAGAGTGAAAAGTGGTTCCCAGGTCCTCCCAAGGCATTTTTAAAGTAATAGTTGTGCATCCAAATGGACAATAGTCTTGACTTTTGCATACTCAGTGGAAATAAATGGACCCATACAATTTAATCATGGATCTGCATGATTCTCACCCTTGTTTTAATACCTCTTCAAGTTACTGCAATCCAAAAATAAAAACAATCTCCAAATATCTATCTATCGCAAATCCCAAATCCATTGTATTTTTAAACTACTTTTTCTAAGCTTTCATAAGAGTTGTAGGAATTTTCCTTCTTTTTAGTTCAGGTATTTTCTGGTAGTGGGCAAGATACTAAAAATTGCTAAGATACTGGCACATGTAAATGTATTTACAGTTCTGTACTGATGTCCTCCCCCCCCCCTTTTTTTTTTTAAAATCACTTTTAGTATAATCTGAATGTCAGGAGTATATGTAGTGGAGAGGCTTCCTCTCATGAACCATTTGAATGGGAGAATGGACAATTTATTTTTTAAATGCCCTGCACCGTCGTGGTAACAGCATGCTGTTACCACAAAAAGAAGCTTCCCAAATGACAGTTGCAATATCTTACCCTCTCTCTCTTACACACATAACATGAGCTCAAGTTTTCATGATTACTACAGTCACCTTCACTTCTGTAAGAATATACACACGCATAAAGCTAACATCTTACTGCCTCAGTTACACAACTAGGGTGGATTCAGACTGAAGACCAGAAAGTTCAGTGTTGTTGTTTTTTCTTGTTTTCCCCCCCTCACTTTTATTTTGGAGATCCTTATACGTTTCATTTATCCCAGAATGTTTTCTGCCTGCTTCTGGTAAAATCAGAGACTTTTTATACCAGCTCCCTAGCTTTTTTTTTTTTTAACCCAGTATAAAATCAGAAAGAACAAGAACAAAACAAAACTTTTCAATCAGTCCAGATGTGCCCCTAAAAGGACAAAAGAGGGCACAGAATTGTATAAAATGTGCAAATGGTTGTATGCATAGATGCAGATTTGAACATATTTACTATATTTTAAATAAACACATAGAAGAGATCTCACAGTCAAGACTGTGGCCAGGTGACCTATGTTCAGTTCGTTTTCCAGGTGCTCACTATGGATGGGCAATGTGAGAATCCATGCTCTCCTTTCTTGGGGCCCTTTCACACTACAGAGTTATAGCACTATATTTCCATTTTAGATGCCAGGGCAACATCCTATGGAATCCCAGTGCTGGTAGTTTTAGAATTCTTAGCCATAAGTTCTAATGCCTCACCAAACCTACCTGAGCAGCTTACACTGAAATGTAACAAGGCATCTCCATAAGGCCATAAATGGGATGGTGGGTTGGTTTTGGATTAATTCCTTTTCACAGTTCCTGTTGAAATAAACTGAACTTAAATTCAAGCATTACAAACTTGTCCCAATGATTTTGTTATGAGGTAAGTGCAACCTAATTGTGAGACTGTGGGAAACGGAGGAATACCTGCAACATATGGAACATTACCAGGCTATGTGCCTACTTGTTTCCCACCTGATCTTCCTATATATTTATAGAATGAATATTTTTTTTTAATAAAATCTCCTCAAAGACAATGACCTTGGAATTTCCTGTCATTTCAAAAAGGGGAGAATATAATGGCTGGGGAATGCATTGGACTTTTGTAACAGTGAGAATATGTTGTTTTGCTTTCTTCCACATTTAGATTTTTCAAAACCCAGACTTTTCTTTCTATCTCACCTACAAATGAATTTGCAAATTTTGACAAATTCTTCAAAATAAATAAATAAATAAATGAAATGAAATGACATTGTCCCACATTTGCCCCAGCCAAATTCAACAGGTGTTGTTATTTGCAACACAGAGAGGGCCATGTTGTGTCTTGCTTTCCATATAGGTGTTAAAGATAAGGAACCTCTCAGCAAGAGAAAAGGAGTGGCCAGTGGCCACCCTAATTGAGCACCACACGCATGGCTGAATACATTGGGATTCAAACTAAAACTCAGAAAAAAACACCAAACATTCAAAATCCTAGGCCTGGATAAGTGAGTCCATCAGCTTTTGTTTTTCTCCCCCAAATCTCAGTTCTTTTCAGCCTAAGAGGATATGTGTATATTATGGTAATTGTTATCAAAAATCAACTGAACTGAAAGTTTTACCCATCCCCATCCTCAGGGCTTTGTAGTGCTAGCAAAATGTTCCCTGAGAAAGATGGGAAATGATTACAGATGGGCAGTGCTCTTTGCTTCTCATGAAGAAAGGAAAAACAGTGAAAGCAAATCACTGATGCATATTTAGCTTTGCCTGATGCCTATGTAGGAGCTATCTGATTTCTCAAAGCTTGGAAAAAAGGAGTTGTAGTTCAGAAAAAATAACTTTTGCAAGTTCTGAGGTTGCACCTGGTCAAAAGTGTAATCCTTCCCTGTTGCCATGCAGTATTGTTAGCTCTTGCCAGTTGCTGTTTCAAACTAGTTTGCTTGTCGACTCTTCTTTGATAACTGGGGATAGACGATGGGCCTGCTCTCATTTCATGCTGTCTGTCCTGAAGGAGGTGTGGATTTCGACCTGACCTGGCTTTACCTGCCACTGCCAAATTATTTAACGTCTGATATATGATAGGAGGAAAACAGAGAGGTAGGAGAAGTGAAAGGCACGGAATCCAGATGGTGTTGGAGGAAAGATGCAGGAGGATTTATAAAGGTGGCATTGGGCTATACATGGTACAGACAAAACAGCCTGGGACCCTAGGGCCTGATTTCCTGCTACAAATAAACAATTATTGGAAGAATAGTGTAAAACTAAAACTAAAAATAAGTTTCATAAGCAGTTACAGATGGAAATATATTGTCAAAGAGGGGCACTTTGCATACAATTTCACATATTAATTGTCATACTATAGTGGAAAAGACTCCACCTAGGAGCCCATCCACACTGCACATGCAAATTGCTATGATTCCTCTTTAACTGTCATGACTGCACTCTGTAGAATCCTGTGGTTTGTAGTGTGCTGAAGCACTAGAGCTCTCTGGATCAGAATTCTAAGTACCTCCCCAAACTGCAAATCCTGGGATTTCATAGGGTGGAACAATGGCAGTTAAAGTGGAATCATAGTGCTATAACTGTGTAGTATGAAAGGATGACCTGTTTGCCCAAGTACTTACTGTGAATTGACCCTTTTTTGCTCTCTTATAGACTCAACAGTCTTGAAATAGAGGACATTTTCAATAGAGGAATGTCATCCGAAAATGCTTGAAATAGGGGAAACCTTCAAATAGAAGACTCTTCTGTAGAATAGGAATTATAGTCTTTGTAGTCATGTCCTAGGAATAGACCATCTTGCAGAGCTGTTTTAAGGATGAACGAGACAGTGCTAATTATGAGTATTTGAAACTCACTATATCATTGATACATGTCCTTATTTATTAATCAAGGGTTAAAAATAAAAGAAAAAGGTATTACAATGTAATTATCATTACTGTAATTGCACTAGCATCATGGTATTTAACCTACTGTGTCCCATAAAGCAACATGTGAAGCAGGAAGCAGATTCCTGAGGCAGCCTCATTTATTTGTGTCAAGCCACCAGTGAGCTCTCTCTCTCTCTCTCTCTCTCTGTTTGGAAAATGTGTAGAAAAAGACAACTGAAAGGATCAAGGGCTTTTTCTGCTTCCCCAAAGGCAGAGGGCACATCTTTGGAATGCGTGGAAGATGAGAAAGAACGTTACCATACCCTTGTTGGTTTAGTTCAGGTTTCCCCAATCTAGTGCTTTCCAAATGTGTTGGATTGCAATGCACAACTAAGCAAGAAAAAGAGGTAAACATAATTACAGTAGGTTGTAATTATGACTCCAATACATTGCTAACTCTGTCTTTTAAAAAAAACAAAGAGATGTGTGATACCAAAACAGGACAAAATTTGGACAATTAGAATAAAATTAATCTATTAACTACATCGCAATAATAATTATGGAAAAGGCAGAACAAACCACATAAAGGACAGAAAGGGAGACACAATTTGTATCCAGGTAATTGTCCAGTTTCAATACTATCTTCTTCAGATGTAAATTGGTAACAGTCCAGACTTTATGGTCCCAGACCTATATCAGATTTTACAAATCCATTCATGTACTTTCAGTTTCTTTTAAAACTTTTATCTTTGAAGTTCCAGACTAAACAGCTTAATCACATTTTATTCATGTGCTTTAAATTCTAAAAAGTTGTTAACAGAGATATTTCAGGCCCCATGACTCAGACATCCAACTGGAAGCAGGTGATTTTGGGTAGAAAAGTTACCTTTGGGGACTATAATTCCCACAACCCTCCATTCTACACAGTTACTGTGCTGGCTGGTGGATTCTGGGAACTGTAGTCCCAAAAGGAACTTTTCTAAGTCTTGGACGTCTTCTCCAAACTGGTGCCACTGTACATGCCAGGAGGGAATGATGAGAGTCTCAGTCAAGCACATCTGAAGGGGACTAGGGAGTCATTCAGATGTTTTTCTTAGTGGAATTGTCACCATTGCCTCCTTAAGGGTGCAGCCTCAACCAGACTCACAAGCAATGACCACGGATTTATTTTAACAAGATTAAACTTGAGTGCTCAAGGGTGCCGATGCCAGGACCCAGATTCACAGTTGGTACAGACATATACAACCTCAGCCCCACTACAGTTCTCCTCCTCCCATCAAAACTTGCCAGCACACTCCTGTTTGCCTATCACAATCTGCCAACATTCTCTTGCCTTTTATAGTAATAAATTCCTTATATAGTCAGCCCTCCTTATCCACGGATTTTTTTATCCATGGATTCAAGCATCCACAGCTTGAAAATACTTTAAAAATATATACATTCTAGAAAGCAAACCTTGATTTTGCCATTTTATATATTTTCTAAGCCATTGTATTGACTGGAACTTGAGCATACACGGAATTTGCTATCCACGGGGGTTCCAGGAACCAAATCCCAGCAGATAACAAGGACCCACTGTATGATCATAATGCTTTATAAGGTAACAAATTTCTTACATAGTGTTACCAGCATTGAGATATTCTGAAATTTTGGTATGTACGGTATGTAATTTTCCACATGTGTAATTTTCCCTGCAGTGCAGTCTGCCATAATCCCCGAAGCATGGGGACACATCCACACCACACCCTAAGGTGGCCAAACAGGTAATGCCATTGAGGGAACAATGCCCCATGACAAGCTAAGCAGATAGTTTGGGAGTTGCAAACTATGCATTAACACTTCCATTATCAGTAATCCCTCCATTATCCAAAGGATGTCTCACCAGATGAGCCTGATGGGCTTAATCAAGCACCCATTCCCACCTTGAATACCACCAGACTATGACTTCACCCATAGATATGGAAATACTTTTGCCCAGAGGCTAGATTTATCCTATAAAAGATTCCCGAAACTCCTGCTTGTTGTGTTAGTCTGAATTTCATGGGGACACTGTGCCTCTGTGAACTCTGACTAGCTCCGGCGCGTCCATTCCTCATCACTCACCAGAACAGCCACATCCCACGCCACACCAACCAATTAGATCCAGATGCAAGTCTCATCTTGTGTAAGTATCGCCATTAGTTCTGCCTTGAAACCATTCCAAGCTAACCCTTGATTTCCTGAGCCTTGTATGAAAGCAAGTGTGTATGTGATTTGTTGTGTGATTTTCCCCCAATAAAAAAAAACACTTCAGTTATAGAATTCTGCCTCTGCTCAATTCCTGGGATACTCCTTTCTCTTGGTATACAATAGGGAAATTGTCTCATGGATCCTTGTAGCAGACCTGAATAAAATTTGAACTAAATAAAATTCCTCTAACTAGACTTTTGGCTACAATGGTCAGGGCTTACAGGGGGTTCAAGATTTTTTGCCCACAAAGTACAACCAGGATGATTGCAGCCTAGTTCACTCACAGCTCTCCTTCCTCACGGAGAGTGCTGAACCATCCCGTATCCCTGACACAACATTTGCATTTCTTTTACCTTATCTATTTTGCGAGGTTCTGGCATAGGAAGTGTAAAACTCCAAAAACCCTTAAACAAACATTGTAACACGCAACAACAAATAGTGGTGGTACAAATTATCATGACTACCATCAAAAAAAGTTGTTTTATCCATTGGATATTAGGTAGCCAGTTTGTTAGCCAAGCACACCAGTCTCTGTTTCTGGGAGAATAACTTTTGCCAATGGCTACTTTATGTAGTTTATCTATATCCTCTTCAATATAGCCTGATTCATTGATATAGTGACAACAAGTGGTGTTTAGCCAAGAGCATAACCCCCCCTTATTCAAGAGATAATCTAAAAATAACTTAAGCCAAGAGCATAACCCCTCCTTACTCAAGAGATAATTTAAAGATAACTCATCCCTGCAAGTGAGTTTACCTCTGTTTGTAAAACTTTTAGGCCATGGGTCATGGTATTAGCTAAGATTGCTAATTATGCAGAGAGTCTCCAGATTTGCCGGACATTTATGGCTGCTCCTACTCAAGGGAACATGATTACACCAAAACGTCTTTCAGTTAACTAGGTATCATCTGGATCATATCCATACTTCTCATTATACATTCTTTTGATCCTAGACCATCCCATTTGGTGGTTCTATGCTGAAGAGGGCTGATCTTTTGTATGGAATTTGATTCCTTCTACAGATACTGCTCCGATGGTACATGAGTCATTCTACACAGGGGGCCATCGGCCACATATCCAGTACATTCCTAAGGGCAAATCCCCTAAGAACATCCCAGAGTGACTAACTGCAGTTAGCCGTGGGGGCTATAAGGGCATTTCCTCCTATGGGACCATCAAAAAATCCTATGACATTTTTTGTAACAGAACAATGTAAATAACTTCACTCACACATTCATTATTCATACTATGGAACTGCATCTCTGTGCAACTCTGGGAGCTTGGTTGCTCACATGTGCCAAATATATTCAAAACACATTCAAGACATGCAGAATTTAATCCCAAATTATCCCGGGTTTATTTGCATTGATTATTCACACTACCGACAATGTGAATATTTTTTAAAAATTTAGGAAAACTCCCCAGTATCAATTATCCTGGATTAAGTGGGTTATTTGGCAGCCCCCTCCCCAAAAAACCTTAATCAGATGCATTTGGGTTACATGCGAACAACAAAGATTCAACCTGGATTCATCCTGCATTATTTTCACCATCTGAATAGGGCCTTGGTTGGAGAAAAGTTGTTTCTTTCTTCTGCTAATTGAGTTGTCCTCCCCACATGCAATCAATCACACGCATGCCTAAGGACATAAATCCCATTACTATAGTCACATGTGATGAAATTTCTTCAGAATATATTTCTTTTTGGTTAATGGACTGTGGAAACACAGCTTCCTGGAGGTTTGTTTGAAACCAATGCACTTGCCGCCTGGGAAATGACCTTAAAGAGACATTCCGGTGGGGAAACTGTGTGTTATAAGACATCTGGTGATGTCGGCTTTGGCCTACAAAAGCTTGTGCCACAATAAATTAGTTAGTCTTTCAGTTGCCAGAAGACTTATTAACCTCAGAAACAGTTCTTGGTTTAAATCTTATAATCTTATAAATCTTATTTAAAACATATAGAGAGCCTTAGTCTGAAAGCAATTGCTGGACTGGTTTAGGGTAGTCATGAGAGATGCTGTTTGTCTATTGGTATACCTTTCACCGGTTGTAAATCAGTTGAAAAATATATCCAGATGAGGACAACTGACACTCCGTGCATGCAGCAAATGGATATGGAAAAATTCTGTTTATTAGCAATTGAAATATTCAGGTATACAGTGCTCTTTTATAGTTGTATCTGAGGAATGTAACTGAACTTTAAACATTAGTGGTGTCCAACACACTGAGAAGTTCACATGGACAAGTCCTGCAGGGACGTTATCACACGGGGGTCTAAAGCAGTCCCATCCCTGCGCCATCTCTGCGCCACCGCGGTTCCTTTTCCCTTGCGGTATAGAAAGCTGCATCATTCCGGCATCAGCAAAGTAATTCCCAAAAGAACCCAGCATTCAAAAGAATGGGGATGATGCCGGGTGATGCCGGAATGGCGCAGGGATGGCGCAGGGATAGATGGGGTTTCTCTGCGACGTCGTGTGGAAACACGGGACAAGGATCCGCGATGGTGCAGGGATGGCGCAGGGATGGGCAGGGTTTCTCTGCGACGTCGTGTGGAAACACGGAAAAAAACCCTGTGATGGCGCAGGGATGGCGCAGGAATGGGACTGCTTTAGACCCCGTGTGATAAGGCCCCTGATCTACATTTCCTGAGCTTTTTAAGGACCTTTCTCCACAGGGAGGAAGGCAAAGAAGATACAAGGCCAGGGGAAAATATGTATCCTCTGTTATGAAAGATTATTTTACAGGCCTAAGAGAATTCAGGTTGGGATAGCCCTTTTAGGGCAACCCCAAGAAGCAAATAATCTTCCCTCCCAACTCAAGGTGCCTAGTACTGAAAGACAGATTATTATTTTGACATGTGAAGATTGAAAATCCTTACAAACAGCCTCTCCCCATCCCTGGAAGTGAAAATATAACATCCATCAATTTAGGAACTACCGTAACATTTTGCTGCCCTTTCATGATACTTAACATCTGTTTATTTAAGGTAGTTGCCAGTGTGGTGTAGTAGTTTGCGTACTGGACTATGTATGACTCAGGAGGCAAGGGTTAAAATCCCCACTTGAACATGGAAACCCACCTGGTGACCTTAGGCAAGTCACACTCTCTCAGCTTCAGAGGGAGGCAAAGGCAAATCCCCTCTGAACAAATCTTGCTTAGAAAACCCTGTGATAGGCTTGCCTTAGGATTGCTGTAAGTCAGAAATGACTTGAAGGCAACTAATGTTGTTGGACTGCAACTCTCATAAAGACTTTCACCTTTGGCTATGCTTATGTATTGGTGTGAGCATTGGACTATGACTCTGAAGAGCAGAGTTCAAATCCCGGCTTAACTATGGAAACCCACTGGATGACCTTCAGCAACTCACACTCTCTCAGCCCCAGAAGATGGCAATAGCAACCTCCCCTGAAAAAACTTGCCAAGAAAACCCCATGATAGGGTCACCTTAGAGCCACCATAAGTTGGAAACAACTTGAAGGCATACAACAACAACAAAAACAACAACAGAGCTTACTGTGAGTTGTAGGACAAAAACATCTGGAGGGCCATAGTTGCTCACTCTTGCTCTGCTGAATAGTAGAGCTGAATGCTCACTCCCTTCCAAACCCATGTGGGGATATTATCAGGGGACAAATCCAGAGATATGGGACCTTATGCCATCATCCCGCAATTGGCAAGTTTTTTTTCTTTGCACCATACCTTTTATTTTAATGTTTTAAGTTCAGAACTGCCATGAATGTATCAGCAAAAGGCAGTCTACTAGCTTTCCTCAACCTAATCCCCTCCAGATGCATTGGATCACCACTCCAATCATTGCCAGTAATATTGGCCACTGAGGATGATGGGAGTTGTCAAGGAAAATATCCAGAGGGCATCAGATTGAGGAAAGCCACTACATTATATAAAATGAATTAATTAAAGTAAGTTTTGGACCACCATGAAAAATAACTCCATGCAGATTGCCTTCTATTGTCAGTACAGAGCTGGAACATTCTAAAAGCAGATAATATCCTGAGTCCCAGTTCCTAATTTTACAGCTTTGAATTTAATAAAGGGACTATTTATTAGGAGCTAGGAACTGAATTTAGTCTTGTGCGAATTGGGAACCTTCAGTCATCATTGCTGCTACAGTAGAACTTTGTAGAAATCTAAAAGAATTATTTGATATCATGAAATGTATACCTTCTCTCCTTTTAAGAGGAATGTGGGGATCCTGGATTGCGCAGCACTCCAGTTCCTCCCCCTTTAGGATTATATTATATTGTCAGGGCTTTTCTACATAAAAGTAAAAGCTTTTTATATTACTGAGGAATGTTATTCAATATCGGAGGCCACATTTGTGCTCCTCTGTGATCCCGCACCCATCTAATAGTGCCTGTAGAAACTTTGCTGTGGAGATAGATATTGACACTGCTGTTCACAACTTCTTTTTAATTTTGTTTTTCTAAATGGAGCTAGATGGGAACTCTAGTGTTGGTTTAAGCACTGGGGAAAGGGCATGGCTTAGAAAGAATAAAAAAAGGAATCAAGGGAAAGTTTCTGGAAAGGCAAGGGGAGGCAAGGTAATGAAGGTAAGCCTTGCAGCTTTATTTATTGTTTTTAATCTAGTAGCAGCATGTTATAAGAGCAAACTGGGAAAGCTCAGTTGCTAGTCTCAAGGTAGGAAACCTGTTACCTTCCAGATGTTGTTGGCATACAACTTTCATCACCCTGACCACCGGCCATCCTGATGAGAGCTGACAGAAACTCAAGTTCAATAATTTCTAGCGGACCATAGTTTTCCCAGTCCTGTCTGTATCAGAAGGAAGGAAGAAACTTCCTATATATACTATAGATCAGCCCTTCTTCAGCTTTTTACCCTGGAAGAATCCCAGCAGTAAGTTCCAGGGCTGAGGGAACCCCTGCATGAAAATGATTGACTGGTATTGTGGTATAATGGTTTGAATGTTGGACAATGACTCTGGAGACTTAGGGTTCGATTCCCACTGAGTGACTTTGGGCAAGTGACATGCTTTCAGCCTCGGGAAGGCAATGGTAAACTTCCTTTAACCAAATCATGCAAAAAAAATCATGATAAATTCACTTTAGGATTGCTATAAGTCAGAAACAGCTTGAAGGTATACAACAACAACAACAAACCTCTGTGAACAGGTCAGCGTGGTGTAGTGGTTTGAGTGCTGGACTATGACTTTGGAGATCAGAGTTCAATTCCTGGCTCTGTTATGCAAACCCTCTGGGTGAGTTTTGAGCGAGTCACACACTGTCAGCCCCAGAAAAACCTGTGATAGATTTGAGTTAAGGTTGGAAATGACTTTGGGGGGGAGGAGCCACGAGTGATGGTGTAAGGATCTGAGATTGTATTCTCCTGAAAGCCAAAACTTAAAAAGCCAAAGAATTGCTTCAAAATGGGAAAAAAGACAGTGAATAATTATAAATAAACAAATTGGAATGTGAGGAGAATAGACTGGAACTGCTGAATTAAAGATTTAATGAGAAGAAAGATAAATAAGTGGCATTTTTGTTTTCTGCAATTGCCAGCTGGTTGTCTGCTAAGGTGATCAGAAGTTAAGACTTACAAAACAAAATTAAAGTAAAATAGTTAAAAAATAAATGTATTGGAATGTATTGGATTGTGTGGGGTTTGAAGAACTGAAACACTGAAATATTAATTAAAGATCAGAGAGAGAAATATAATAAACTGCATATTGACAGTTTGAGACATAACATAGATTAGAAGTTGGCAGATGTCCAAAAGTCAAAAAAGAGAACTGAAACAAACAGTTTTAAGTTGGAAGAGACAATCTATACATCCATCAGATAAGGCATATGCATGCTTAAGAAGTATAAACTCACAAGAGAATTTTGAGGCTCATAATAAAGCAATGCAGAAAGAGACATCTGGATCCATTAGTGCAATGCAAAAAGCCGGAGCTAAGTCTAAAGCTCTAGGCACCCAGCCAGATAATGGAGGTACCAAAGGGGATGAAATGAAAATATGGCTCTTGCAGGTGTTAACAGAAAATCTAGTCAAAAGCAATGAAGCTTTTAAAGAGACAATAATTAAAAATAATGGAACACTATCAGAGACCGGTAATACAATTATTGATGACATTAATAAATCTATTCAGATTATTAAAAAAGAAATTGAAAGAGTGGGGAAAAAGTAAACTCATTGCAAGAAGAACAAAGAGTTCAACAGAAGATAACTTTGGAACATTAATCAAGACTGGACCAATTAGAATGAAACATCATTGATCTGCAGGACTGCAGTAGAATAAATAGTCTTCATATCCATGGTTTTCCTGAGATGGCAAACGAAACACCAAGGACCTTGAAGAAGGAAATGTTTAAGTGGCTACAAAGTATGGTTCCTCAAATTACTTGGGAAGAACAGGATGTGCACAGAGCAACAACTCTAAAAAGAGGCCTGGTTCCCAGAGATGTAATCTTGAGAGTAACAAGCTTTTATAAGAAAGACCTTTTAATGCAAGAAATCAGGAAACTTTCAAGATCACTGAAATATTGGGACACTATAATTGAAATTTATAATGTTCTTTGCCCAGAGGCTATCAATTAGGGAAGAGGAGTCAAACCATGCATTGCAGTACTGCCAAAAAAAAAAAAAAGGAATTAAGATACAGTTGGGGTTACCCAATTTTTTTGAAATTTCAGTGGAAAGGGAAGCAGCATAAGATCTATTCCCTGGAACAAGGAATGGATCTTTTGAAACAATTAAATCTGTAGTAGCAAGAAGAAAACAACAGTGAGGGTGCAACTAGTGGAGCCAAGGGACCATAGAAGGTCAAATACAATAAAAATAAAACAATTTAAAAAAGAACTCTAGAAAAAAAGACAGAAGAGACAATTAATAAACAATCAGGAGGAGAAAAGATTAATTATACACTGGGAATTGTGACTTTTTCTCTCCCCCACTTGGGACGTTTTCACACGGGGCTTTTGGAGGACGCTAGCCGGCCTCCGTCCGGCCCCACTCCGGCAAAATGTCAAATTTTTCACACGACGTCGCAGCAAGCCCCGCCCCTTCCGGTGCCATCCCCGGCACTAGCCGGCATCAGTCCGGGGCTTGCTGCGCTTGTTCACATGACTTCGCAGCAAGCCCCGCCCCCTTTAGCTCTAACTCCGGACGCCCACCGGCATAAGCCCTGGAGTTGTAATTCCTTTTTTTTAAAGGAATTAGGTCTCTGCCGCCGGAGCCATTCCGGAGTGAGCGGAAGGCTCCGTTCCGGAATGGCTCCAGGCGGATGGGACGTTTGTGTGTGAAAACGTCCTTGGAGGGCTAGCAAAAGCCATAAGCAAGGAGGGGGTAGAAATGAATATGTGTCCATGGTGAAGGGAAGGGAGGGAAAGGATGGATGTAGGGGCATCACACCGAAGAGCCAATTTAGAAGATTTAGAAAAGTAATATGGTTAATCAAGTAAGGATAGCAATGTTAAATGTGAAAGGATTAGGGTCTGTAATTAAAAGAAAGAGGATAGAATCATTGTTGAAGAAAGAGAAAGCAAATATATTTTTTAACAGGAAACACATCAAACAAAACAAGGGATAAATTAACTTAAACTGAATTGGGTTGCTACTTATGAAAAAGCATATAGTAAAGCAAAGCAAAGCAGCTTCATTTATATACCGCTTCATATCACGCTATGGGATGTCTAAGCGGTTTACAACTGTAAGCTCATTGCCCCCCCCCAACAGTTGGGTACCTCAAAAGCAAAAGGAGTAACAACCATAATATCTAAAAAATGTGGTTTTAATGTGTTAAAAGTTAAGAAAGATGAAAAAGGAAGATTTATACTTATACAAGGAACTGTGAGGGGAGAAAAGTATTTGTTAGTCAATGTATATGCTCCAAATTAAAAACAAAAAGAATTTTATGAAAACGTATTTAAGGAAATGGAGGATATACAGGGAGATTATACAATTATGGCAGGAGATTTTGATATGTGTAAGTGGAAAGATAAATCAGACCCAACAACAAGGGATAGATTCAATAATATTACACCCCTGAATAAGGTAATGAATAGAAACAAATTAAAAGATATATGGAGACTGATTAAAGGGGATGAAAAGAAATATCGTTATTATTAATCAGTTCATAAAAATTACTCAAGAATAGATTTTATTTTTGTATCAAAAATATGATTCCAAAGGTATTAAATTCAGGAATAGAAGGGATGCATTAGTAAATATGGATTTTGTAGTTAAAAAGGATTATACAGAAGCAAAAAGATGGAGGTTGGACACCAGAATACTTAATTATAAAGATATAGTGAGTAAGATTGAGAAAGAATGGCAAAATATATAGGACATCAATAATAGAGAAGTTGCTTAAGCTGTGTTATGGAATACTGTGGTGGCACACAGGAGTCCTGGTGGCGTAGTGGTTAAATGCCTGTACTGCAGCCACTCACTCACAAACTGCAAGGTTGCGAGTTCAATACCAGGCAAGGACTCAAGCTCGACTCAGGCTTGCATCCTTCCGAGGTCGCTAAAATGAGTACCCAGCTTGTTAGGGGCAATTAGCTTACACATTGTAAACCATGTAGGGAGTGTTTAAGCACACTGATAAGCGGTATACAAATGTACTTGCTATTGCTATTGCTATACTAGAAAGCAGTTGCAAGCGAGATTTGTATTAGGGAAACATGTGATGTAAAGAGATGACAGGGAGAGAGAAAAGTAAAATTAGAAATTGAAATTAAAAAATTAGAGAATAAATACATAAAAGACAGGAGTAAAAAAAATTATATAGAATTACAAGCAAAAGGATATGAATTAGAGAAAATAAAACTAGATGAGGTCCAGAGAAATTTGATATATTTACAGAAGGAGGTTTTTTTAGTATTGCAATAGGAATTCTAAAATGTTGGCAAGATCAGCACAAAAAAAAGAAAGAGGAATATAATTGGTGTAATAAAAGATAAAACAGGGAAGATATGTATGATGATGAAAGAAAAGATAAAGATATTTGAAGAATATTACAAAGAATTATATTCAGCAGGGAATAAGTCAATGGAAAAAAAATGAAGAATATATTGAGAAACATTGGAAAATAAAAATAGAGGAGGAAGATAAAGAAATAATGGGACAATTGGTTTCAAAAAAAGAAATAGAAGAAGTGATAAATAAATTAAAAGGAGGGAAATCACCAGGAATTGATAGGTTGGGACCAGAATATTATAAAACATTTTAAAAGATTTTAATACCTAAATTGGAAGTGTTATATAATAAAATTCTAAATGGAGAAAGGACAAAGATTTAACAGACCCAGGATCATATAGACCTACCCTTATAATCAAGATGCTAAAATATTAACAGCAATAATGGCAAAAAGAATGAATACGCTTATACATAAATACCTTCAAAATGATCAATGTGGGTTTGTGCAAGGAAGATAAATGTCAAATTTAATAGGAAGGGTATTGAATAAAATAAACATAATTGGGAAGAATAAACAAAAACTGGGAATAATGGCATTAGACAGTTATAAAGCTTTTGATTGGGTGGAATGACCAGCATTCAAAATCATGTTAAACAAATTAGATAGGGGGGGGGGTTTAGAGGATTGATAATAGCAACAGCAGCTTCATTGGTAAACCAACTATATTCAAAGAACACAGCAGTGGTAATGGTGAACAATGGTCTAATGATAAGTTAACATGTGAAATTAAGGTAAAAAATGGAATCATGAAGAGAAATGATTTTGAAGCAACATGTAAGATATTTGTACAAAAGGTTCAAGTAAAAGAGGAAGGTGGTTTATCTCCACATGAAGAGTTACAATTTTGGAGAATAGAATAACATGAAGAAATTAGGCTCTGGTGATGGGGAGTACTTGATTATAGAGATAAGTTAATTAGTAATAAATTAATAGTATTATACTTGTGTGGAATTATGAATAGTATATGTTGAAGAAAAGACAGAAATAAGAATGAAGATATCGATAATAATTGTATTTTTTTAATTATTAGTTTAGTTAATATTAAATGGTTCAATGTGAATAAGATTTAGATAAGTTAATTAAGAATAGATAAGTAATGTGATTTATAACATATTGTATATGGAATACTATGTATAAGATACTTTTAAATTTTATTTTAAGTATGTTATATTACTATTAATAAAATATATTTTTAAAAGGGTCAGAAATGACTTTAAGGCACACAACAAGAAATCCTCTATCACCTACTTAGGTTAGCTAAGGCTGTATCTGCAGTGCAGAAGTAATCCAGGGTGACACCATTTTAACTGCCATGGCTCAATGCTATGGAATTCTGGGAACTGTTGTTTTATGAGACATTTAGCCTTGGTGCCACAACAAACTGCAATTCCCATAATTCCATAACACTGAGCCATAGCTGTTAAAATGATGTTAAACTGGATTAGTTCTGCAGTGTGAATACAGCCTAAGTAACTTCTCCTGGCCCAACCCCACACCTTACAGAATGTCATTTACCCACTGTTTAGTCGCTGTTAAAAATGGATTTCCTTCTCCGACAGTCTAGATTTTTCACCTGTAACAGATTCCTCCCAGAGGACCGAAGTGTGTGGGGTGGATTGTGTGAGAGGAGGCGGTCTCAAAGGTAGGTTGGGCCCAATCCATTTAGGACTTTATAGGTAATAACCAACACCTTGTACTGGGCCCGGAAACTAATAGGCAGCCAGTGAAGAGACTTCAAAACAGGTGTTATGTGGTCTCTAGATGTACCAGAGACCAACTTGGCTGCCATATTTTGCACTAATTGAAGTTTCCAAACCAAGCACGAGGGTAGCCTCATGTAGAGCGCATTGCAGAAATCCTGATGTGAGGTTACCAGAGCATGTACTACAGTTTCGAGATCCCTTACTTCCAGGAAAGGGCGCAGTTGGCGTATCAGACGAAGCTGATAACAGGCACTTCTGGCCGTCGCATTCACCTGATTAATCATGTGAAGCGATGAGTCCAGGAGCAGCCCCAGACTGTGAACACAGTCCTTCGCGGTAAGTGTGATCCCGTCCAGGACTGAAGGTTGTGTCCTGATACCTGGTTTCGGGGCCACTATTGTAAGTACCTCCGTTTTGTCTGGATTCAGTTTCAATCTGTTTTTCCTCATCCAGTCCATGCTGGCTCCTTCTAGCTCTTCCTAGGAGGAGATTAAAATGGAAATGATAGGGGCAAAGATGACCAGATTCTCAATCTCTGTAAACTCCTTTACTCACCCCCACATTTATTTCTGGCATGATGTAAATTTGTAAATTTACCATATTTTGAAATTACATAGTATTTAAATTTAAAACACAATCTGAAACAACTTGAGCAATTTCATTCATAGAAAAATTAGTGCAACCTTACAGAACTCTTCTGTTGTCAGCCCCAAGAAAAGTTCTGTACCATTAGAAAGCTCCACATCTTTGATTATCTGCAAAATGCAATTCCATTTCCAGATCAGTCTATAGCAGTGATCTGAAGCAGTCTGCAGCAGTGACAGCCAGCAGCACATAGTAAAAAATGTGTGTGTACATACATACTCACTTTTCTTTTCCAGATAGTGCTCTCTCTCGCTCTCTCTGATATTCCTCCCCTGGCCAGAGATCTGGTTATTCCTAGTCTGGTCCTCAGCCATTGATTCTGCCTTTCTCAAGGCACCAGGACACCCTCAGAACTGGCCATTGTGGCTTAAAAATTCTGTTTCTTGCTGCAATGGGAAGAGCAGCATGCGGATTATGGCAGCTGTATCTTTGGTTAGTACTTGGATGGGAGATCGCCAATGAATACCAGGTTCTGTATGTTATATTTCAGAGGAAGCAACTGGAAATACCACTTCTGAGTATTCCTTGCTTAAGAAAACCCTATGGGATCTCCATAAGTCAACAGGCAACTTGAAGGCACATATACACACACAGTCTGGATAACATCTGAGTGGGGTAGGGTTTCCCTAAGTTGTTATGGAGGAACTTGTGGGACTAATCTTTTACCTTATTTCTTCCCAGTGGCTATTAGATTCAGTTGGAGGTCTTTTACTGTTAAGCTTATTGCACTGTGTTCTCGGATTGTAATGAGTACGGAACGAAACGTATTTTATTGCATGGTATGATCCCCATCGAGTCCCTAGCCTGTTCCAGGAGGAGATCTGTGAAAATGAATCCTCAGCCAGCAAGAACACTTACAGATTGTTCCAGATGATGTGTGCGCAATAATCCTACTTGGTCTCAATCTGTCCTCATGTTCTGATTGGCTAAGACAACCTCTTCCCCTCCCATCCTAGAATGTCCACAAACTCAAATCGACTCTTCCGGTGTTGACGCAAGGAAGGTGCCACAGGCAATTTAATTTTTTTTAATTTTTGTAGATTGAATTGCATCGTGTTTACAAGAAAAAACAATGAATGCTCGCTACCTAAACCTCTCAATAGCATTCTTTCCAATACAGACATAGGGGTTCTCGCAACAGTGAGCATGCGCCAATGAGGGATGACTGAGGAACTACTTTTAGTGCCGGAACCGGTACAACAATAAATGCTGTGTGATAATATGTGTTCTCATAACATTACTATCGTGTTATCAATAATCTAATGCGGTAACACCCGTTCCCATATCATTATATTCCAGGGACTCGATGGCAATGTTACAGGTACTGGTGCGATAAGCTTATGTATTTCCCCCATCCTGCTTTGTGAAATTTGGACAGGAGATCTCCTTTGAATGGAAGCCCTCCCATGGGCCTCTTTTTTCTCCTTGGAGGTGTCAATCATCTGCCCAACAAGAAGGGTTTGAAATGCTGTTGGAATGATAGGCTTCTTTCCCCCCCCTTTTTTTTAGTGGGCGGAAATTACATTCTGGGCAATAAAAGCCAGATGCAGCAGATGTGGGGAAACGAGGCTTTTATTGTTGGGGATGGTAAGGAAGAATGAATTAAAAATAGGCTGCTGCTGATGTTATTTGCTTAGTGGTGGGGTTTTGTTAGGAGATATCTCCCTCATAGTGAGATGTGTAAAACTAAAGTCAGGCTCCTATCAAATATAGAATCCAAGATCACTAAAAGAAATTTTCTTTGCAAACTAGCCTGTCTATTCTAACATATCAAAGGGCAGCCTTGCAGGCCATGCAGCAAAATACTACCAAATCCCAAATCCATAATAGAATGATACCTTTACTGGCCAACCAAAATGCACAAAATACATTATGCAAGCTTTGAATGAGGGGAGATGGGTGTGTGTGTGACAGCATGAGTTACTGCACCCGGTGACGCCAACCCTAGTGATGCCACGGCTAGATCCCATGACAGGTGGCATGAAAGAGTGGAGCGTCTAGGTCATGAGGCAGACAGAGCTTTCAGAAAGACAGATGAGTCTTGGATCATGCAGTCACCCTGTCTCATTCATGGAAGTGTACAGATGACATTTTCATTCTCCCATGTTTTCCCATATATTCATCTTTTTCTTAAAATAATCCATTAAAAAGAGAAAGACAAAATATCTGCACAGTTTCTCTCTTTTTTTTAGCCAGTATTTTCATTGTGCATCTAACATTCATAAAGAATAAAAAGGTGAAATAATAAAATAGTTATAAAACAGGATTATATACAATAGTTGAAGAAGGATGAGACATTTCCCTGCAGTCATTACACACCAATCATTTACCAATCATTATACACCAATACATTTGTATTATATCATTACTGTATCAAAATAATAATAATAATAATAATAATAATAATAATAATAATAAATTTTATTTTTAACCCGCCCCTCAGCTCGGCAACCGGGGCGGCGTACACAAGATTAAAACAGATAACAGTTAAAACACTCCTTCAACCCAATCCCTAACCCTCCCCCACTTTATATCATTATATACCAATACATGTTCTTTGGTATCATCATATCCTTCTTGTTTTTATGATCCAGGATTATCAAACTCTTTTCCCTTCTGTTTAATTCTTGTAGTTTCCAAAGTACACAGTTTCTTTTGACTGTAGCATCAAAAGCCTTATTTTATTGCTTTTGTTGTATTAACCCAATTCAACCTAGAGGCTCACAGTGACAGGGCTGGTCTTCAGTTTATTCCCAAAGTAAGGCTGTAAGTTCAACCTAGATAATTAGAAATAGTAAAAGAATTCCCATACCTGGGATCAAACATGGATAGAAATAGGGACTGCAGTCAGGAAATCAGAAGAAGACTAAGGGGGGTTGCAGACTGCCAGAAATAGTGCAAATTGAGTCCACTTTTAGGGTTAGGGTTAGGGTTAGGGATTCATAGGAACTGTATTTTATTGTGGCACCAGAGCTCTTTGACAGAGAAAGTTCAATGTCTCAGAAAAAAAAACAATTCCCATGATTCCCTAGCACTAACCCTAACCCTAAAAGTGGACTCAATTTGCACTATTTCTGGCAGTCTGCAACCCCCCCTAAGAATGGGGCGGGTGGCTATGAAAGAACTAGAAAAGATTGTAAAATGCAAAGATATGCAACTCAGCACAAAAGTCAGAATCATGCAAGCCATTATATTCCCTATTACCATGTATGGATGTAAGAGCTGGACAGTTAAGAAAGATGATAGGAAGAAAACCAATGCATTTGAGATAATGTGGTGGTGGAGAAGAGTGCTGAGGATCCCCTGGACAGCCAAAAGACAAACAAATGGGTCCTAGAGCAGATTAAGCTGGAAACCTCCCTGGAAGCCAAGATGACCAAACTGAGGCTGTCATATTTCAGACATATCTTACTGTTATTACTGTTCTGGTTTTATTGTTATGTTTTTCTTTTCTTTTTTTTTAATTGATTGTTCTACTGTACATTTTGTACATTTTATCTTTGTACTCCCGCCTCGATCCGTAGGGATATATAAATGCTGGGGAAGGTGGAGGGAAATAGGAAGAGAGGAAGGCCACATGTCAGATGGATGGACCCTATTAAGGAGGTCACGGGTATTAAGGGGTTGCAGGATTTAAGCAGAGCAGTGGAGGACAGGGGGTCTTGGAGATGTCTCATCCATAGGGTCGCCATGAGTCGAGATTGACTTGAGGGCAGTTAACAACAACAACAACAACAAAAGGCTGTAAGGCAGACTAGACTGAGGGATATTTGTATGTAACATCCCATTGTATGTAACACTGTATGTATAACCTATCCTTGCCTCTCTCCAATTCATAATGACCTTTAATTAGAGTTTTGGAATGTATCTTGCTCTGTTACATCTCCCAGAATCCCCTAGACCAGTGGCCAGTTGGTTGTAACATTTTCAGGATTTGCCCTTAAAAAAAATGCTGAGGTCTAGACGCTGAAAGTGTTCCTTTTCTAAGAGCTGTTTCTCAACTTCACATGTTACTGTACAACTAAAAAATATTTTACAACTGTAAAATATGAAGCTGGGAAAGGATGAGAGTTGGGTAGGCAGGAGAAAATTTGGTAAGTTGTGTTTGAAAACTAAATAAACTGTCAATTTAAAAGGACCAGAGCTGTTTTCTTCTCTTATTTCTCTCTTTGTCTGTCTGTCTATACCAGGGGTAGGCAACCTAAGGCTCGGGGGCCAGATGCGGCCCCCCGAGGCCTTTGGCCCGGCCCCAGGCCAGTCCTGCTGCCGCCACCGCTGCCCGCCATGATGATATTGATTATTGTTGTTATTACTTGTTCTTGGGGTTTTCTTGGCAAAATCTCCACAGGGGTTTTGCCATGGCTTTTCTGGGGCTGAGAGAGTGTGCATGCATATTTTTTAATTTGTTAATTTTTTTAAATTTTTAATTTTTAATTATTTATTTATTTATTTTGGGTGCTTCAGCCCCCCAATTGTCTGAGGGACAGCAACCCGGCCCCCGGCTCAAAAAGGTTGCCTACCCCTGGTCTATACACATATACACATACAGACAGAGTTACTTTGAAAATGCATGGCATTGTGCAGAGTGGAAGAAGACCCTTGTCATTCTAGGAAAGTTAACAAAAATTCAATAGAGAACTAACAGAAGAAGAAGAAGAAAGTGGAAGCAGGGCTAAATAGGGACACAACATAATAGAAGTGGTGGTGATATTGATTATATTATTAACGTACAAAAGTAATCAGCAGGGTCAGATCTCAGGGTGGGAGAGGCGGAGGATAGTTTGGTCACTTAAGCATTGTCCTTTTCCCCAATATTGACCAAAAATGACACAGATTTGCTTATAATTTGCATGTATTGATTTGTATATAGTGTCTTGGGATATCCAGAAAGTAAAAAGCGGCCAATTTTGTCCACTTTCTATGTGGGTTAATGTCGCATTAATGCTCAGTGCCCCCAACATCATCTGAAAATGACCCTGCTTTTGCTGGATTTTTCCAGTTTTTGTCCACTTTGTGTGTGAACGTTGTCTGAAAACGATCCTGCTTTTGTGGGATTTTCCTGGATTTAAATCTAAATTCCATTTCTGCATGGGATTTGGTCATGTGATGAACTCCTAGGACTCTGGGAAACAAGGAGTAGAATCCCCTCTTGGCCCTAGAAACCCTGTGGGTCACCTTGGAGAAGTCACACACTCTCAGCCACAGAGGAAGGCAATGGCAAACCTCCGTGGAACACATCTTGCCATGAAAACTCTGTGATAGGTTTACCTTAGGGTAGCCAAAAGTCAGAAATTACTTCAAGGCACAAAAGAACAACAAGTGGTGGTGATACTGATGGTATTTTAAAATTTATTTTATTTATTTAATGTATTTCTGTATCACCTCCTAGGCCACAAGGGCTCCTGCGACAATGAACAAATAAAAGCCATGTGTGAAAGAAACCAGCAGGGTCAGTCTCAGAGTGGGAGAGGCAGTCACTTAAGCAGCATCCAAATAAAGGACAAAATTGACACAGATTTGCTTGTCATTTGTATATATAGGTTGAGTCTCCCTTATCCAGAAGTGTTTTGGATTTTGGAATATTTGCATATACATCATGAGATATCTTGGAGATGGGACTCAAGTCTAAACATGAAATTATTTTATGTTTCGTAAACACCTTATTTACATAGCCTGAAGGTAAATTTATACATAATATTTTAAATTATTTTGTGCATGAAATAAAGTTTATATACAGTGAATTCTCAGAAAGCAAAGGTGTGACGGTCTCAGCCACCCATGTGAGCAATTTTGGAATATTTAAGATTTTGGAATTCCAATTAAGGGAGACTCAACCTGTACTGATTTGTATAGTTAGAGGCTAATGTGTGCAAATACACCAGTATGGTGTAGAGGTTTGTGTGTTGGACTATGACTCTGGAGACCAGGGTTCGAATCCCAGCTCAGCCATGGAACCCCACTGGATGACTTGGGCAAATCACATGCGCTCAGCCTCAAGGGAAGGCAATGGTAAACCTCCTCTGAACCAATCTCGCAAAAAACCCCACACAACCCCCCCCCCCACAAAACCCACGATAAGTTTGCCTTAGGGTTGCCATAAGTCAGAAATGACTTGAAGGCATCCAACAACAGCAATTTGGAAATAATGGCTATAACCTAAATAGAAATATAAGACATAATGGAGAAGACTGTGACCAGGTGATCTGTGTCTGCTGCCCAGGTGATGACTACTCATGGACAACTTCAAGGCCCTTACCTGCTTTCCCTTCTGACAGCTCTTTATTTTTAATGTCCCCTATAAAATAGAGAAGTCCATCCTCTACAAAATAGAATACCTAGCTGCCTTTGCAAAGGATGTAAAAATCCCCACCCTCCTTCTGAAGGACAAAATTCTGCTTCCACAAAAGGCTACATTTCCCCATCTGGTTGTGGCCTTTCCACAACTAGCCAGGAAGGCTCCATGTCAACCTCACCCATAATGTATCATGCTGAAAAGCCCTCAGAACAAAATATGGACAAATGAGATCAGAGGTTGGGATCCAGACACTCACTGGAAGCTGAAAAACTACTCTGTGTGTGTGTGTTGTATACTTCAAGTTGTTTCTGACTTATGGTGACCCTAAGGCAAACCTATCATAAGGCTTTATTGGCAAGATTTGTTTAGAGGAGGTTTGCCATTGCTTTCCCCTGAGGCTAAGAGAGTGTGACTTGATCAAGGTCACCCAGTTGGGCTTCATGGCCAAGCCAGGAATCAAATCCTGGTCTCCAGAGTTGTAGTCCAACATTCAAACCACTATGCCACACCTCTGTAATCCAGATATTAGTATTTCCAAGCTCTGAAAGAAGCAGCTGAATAGATTGGGGGGGTGGGTGACAGTCCCTCAACAGTGTAACATCCTGCATCAGTCTTAATAAGGGAAACAAAAAATTATAGCCTGCCATGTTGGACCATGAATAGGGCAGAATCCTAAAGTAAGGATAATACCTATATTGCAGGTGTGGGTTTTTAGATTGAGCAGGGATTTGAACGCTGGTCTCCAGAGTTGTGGTTCAGTGCTCAAAACATTACACCATGCTGGCACTCTTTAACTGGAGCTACTAAAACAGGAGTGGTGAAAGTGTGGCTCTCCAGATATTGTTGGGTTGCAACTTGTCCCTCACAGGCATATCCAATGGTGAGGGATAATGGGTCTTGCAGTCCAATAAAATCTGGAGACCACAACTCTGAAGACCAGGGTTTTATTAGCACCAGTTAAAAAATGCTGGTGTGGGGTAGTGTTTTGAGCATTGAACCACAACTCTAGAGACCAAGGTTGGAATTCCTGCTTGATCTAGAAATCCACTGGTTGATCTTGGGTAAGTCTCACCCTTTCAGCCTCAGAGGAAAGTAAAAGCAAACCCCCGCTGAACAAATCTTGCCAAAAAAGCCCATGATAGGTTCACAGATGGAAATGACTTGAAGACACACAACAACAAACAAAAAGTTTCAAGGAAATAAACTTTTGAGTTTATCAGCAGTCTTCAGCCTGATGAAGAATTTTAATGAACTTGAATCTCACTTTCCGCTTTGGAATCTTTTAGTTGCCTGCTATCAAAATAGACAGGTAATGACAGAAGAAACTACACCTGGCAGAATGTTCCTTTCTGTTGAACACCTAAAGCTACAGGCATTCTCTAAGTGTACGAAAATAGCAACCCTCCACTGTCACAATGGCAGAATCCCTATGTCAACACACTTTTACTCACCCACCTGGTAGGGGTGCATCTGAGGTTGAATTTCAATGCTTGGATTAACATCAGAAAAAGAACTGATGAGAAAGATCTTGCAGTTGGCCTCATCCTCTCCCCTTTGGGCCCCAGAGGGATTTCGGAAGTTGACAAAAGTTCTCCATGGTCATGAATATGTCCAAGAGAAAAGGATTACCAGAACCAAGTGTAAAAACCAGGTGTGTATAGTGAGTAAAACTGTTTCCAAAGCCATTCCTCATGGATAAGAGTATAATAAAGCATGAACGCCACCATCCAAGTCTCCAGTCTCTCTGAGAAACCAGAATAGTAAACTCGGGGACAGAGGTGTGATCCTGGGATATTAAAGAAGGATGGCATGTGAACAGCAGTGAACTAATGCAAAGGAAAACTTAGGGAGAACCATTGTTCCTCTTCCTTCCTTCTTTTTTTCCTTCTTTGATCTTTGACAGCAGCATGTAAGTCAGAGGTTAAACAGGTGCAAACTTCCAAGCACACGAGATGACAAGGAGATTTCCACTATAGGTTGAATCGTCCTTATATGAAATGCTTAGGACCAGAAGTGTTTTGGATTTTTGAATTGTTTTGGATTTTGGACAAGCGTGGTTTGAGTGTTGGACTATAGCCCTGGAGACCAGGGCTCGATTCCCTGCTTGGCCATGAAACCCACTGGGTGACCCTGGACAACTCCCATGCTCTCAGCTTTAAGAGAAAGTAATGGTAAACCACCTCTGACCAAATCTTGCCAAGAAAATCCCATGAAAAGTTTGCCTTAGGGTTGTCATAAGTCAGAAACAACTTGAAGGCACACAACAACATTAGTATTGGCATATACGTACATAATGAGATAGCTTGGAAATGGGACCCAAGTCTTAATTCATTTATATTTTAGATATACCTTATGCACATAGCCTGAAAGAAAATTTATATAATTGTAAAAATAATTTTGTGCATGAGCCATCAGAAAGCAAAAGTGTCATTATCTCACTTTTGGATTCTGGAATATTTTGGACTCAGTCTGTATTGTTAAAGGCACCCAAACCCTGAAGAGGGATTATAAAAGAGAAGACAAATACCTGGTTGTGAAGGGGAATGAGGGTGGGGAAGAGGATACATATGGTGTTGGATTCATGGATGTGTTGGCTCTAGGTTTGTGGATATTGAGATCTTGTCAACTGCCCTAGGATGCTGGATGCTGACTCTAGCTGAGGTTTCTAGATTTCATGATGCAAAAGGAATGGTCTGTGGCCAGATGGGAGATAGGAAACATTGTGACATTTCCCCAACTTTCTAGAAAGGGTACCCTAGCATAAAGTGCATGAATATTTATTTCCCTCAGTGTGCTGAGGGAAAAATAAATATACCATATGGGTTTTCACTGTGTTTGTGGCCATTGCCCCCTAGTGTATATAGGAGACTATCACATGAGGGAAAATCATGGGATTAAAAGGCATTTTCCAGGCGCAAACTCATGGCGAAGATTTTCGCACACATCACGATCTGAGAGGACTTATCTCAGGAAGAACCAGGAATGCTCCATCAACAAACCATTCACGAGGAAATCGTGTGAATGGTTTGTTGCTGGAGCATTCCTGGTTCTTCCCGGGATAAGTCCTCTTAGATCATGACATCGTCTGAAAATCTTCGTCACGATTGCACAACTTTCCTGGGTAAATGCCTTTTTTTTTAATTTTTTTTAAATTTAAAATAAGTTTATTAAATTTCATTCAAAAACACATAACACATATTCATTACACACTTCCCACATCACATTTCATATCTTACCCCCCAAAAAAACTAAAAATAAAAAAATAACAAATAACAAATAAAGAAACAAAACAACTAAAAAAGCAAAAACACTCAATTTGACTTACATTCATATCATTACAAACCTTCCCTAAATCAATAAACTCCAATATAAATTATTTGCAAACATATTCATTCCAAAAGGGAGAGCTCTCTATCTCATACCCACTTATCTGAAGATATTAGAATGGAATAAGAGGGGAAATTGTAAGTGTTTGAAGGTATGAGTAAGTGGATCAAGAAGGATGAGGATGCGAAGGTAGAGAGTTAGAGTTTTAGAGAGTATCAGAGAGGAATGAAAGGGAAGGAATGTTGTAAGAGAGGATAGGAGAGATTGGGGGGGAGAGAGAGAAGAAGAAGGTTTAAGGAGGTAGGGACATAGTTTAGGATTGAATGTGTGAAGATATGGCTGGGAAATAGGGGAAGAAAATTCCTTTAATATGGTATTGCAACAAGGAATCAATTCAGGTAAATGCCTTTTTAATCCCCTGATTCCCCCTCATATGATAGTCTCCATAGTGAGAGCTATACACTTTCTTGTAACTATGGGCCCAAGATTTTCTCCCTTCCAACACTGTTTCATGGGCCTGGGAGATAAACTAAGGAGCTTATTGCATTCTTAAATAACTTGCCTTCAAATTAAATTTGGGTGGCATCCAGACTCTATTGCAAGGGTTTTGCCGCCGAAATTACCATCCTAATGCAGCCCAGGGCCATCCTCGCTCCTAGAGCTTCTTTTCGAAGCTGGGAGTTTTGCAACTTGAGAAAATGGCCATTGGAGCAGCTCCATAGGAGCACGGATTGCCCCAGGATGGTCCTGGGCAGCAATTTTGGTGGCAAAACCCTTGCAATAGGGTCCAGATGCCACCTGAATTTAATTTTAAGCCAGATCAGGTAAGGCGAGTTATTTAAGAATGTGATAAGCTCGTAAATTAAAGGAGCTAGTGTGGTGTAATGGTATGAGCATTGGACTATGATTCTGGAGACCAGGATTCAAATCCCTGCTTGGTCATGAAAATTCACTGGGTGACTTTGGGCAAGTCACATGCTCTCAGCCCCAGCGGAAGGAAAAGGCAAACCTTGGCCTCATTCCCATAACAAAATAAATAGTTTTTTGAGTTGAACCGATGAAGGGATGTAGCACCGAATAGATATTCACATTATTTGAGCCGTGATCAAACCTACCCATTTCAATTTAATCCTCTTCGCGTTCACATTCAGCAATGGATCGATTCAACATGGAGAGCCTCACAGGAGTGACCATGCCACAGGAACCAAATCAAATAGGCAGCACATTCACACTTTCACTGAATCAATTCATTTCAAAAGAAGCAGGGAATGCTGTGGATCTGGAAGAACTGGGTTAAATGGGTTTAGCACTGTGCGCCCCCCCCCTCAGCAAACCGCACCAGAAATTCGACGCAAGTGCAAATAAGGGCCATTTAAACCAAGTCAGATTGGTTGAAAACCAATTTATTATGTAGTGGGAATGAGGTCCTCGTCTGAACAAATCTTGCCAAGAATACCCCATGATAGTTTCACCTTAGGGTCACCATAAATCGGAAATGACTTTATGAGACACAACAACAAAAACAACCTCTTGCTCTTGTATAACTGGGGACACAAATGTCTTGCCTTATCTAAAGGGCTCCCCTCCACACACAAATACTGAAAAATACAGGTGTCCTACTGTACAGAGAACACCCTTGGGCTGTCAGACATTAGCCATCCACACTAATCTTGCATTCTTTTCACTCTGGGCTTTTCCCGTTTCAAAGCCAAGGAGTAGGTAAACTCTGTATGTCCCCCCTGCCCCAAGCTGGTCTCTCAAGTTCCAGGACAGGCTATTCTTAGCTACCTGGAGACACAGCCTGTTTACATTGGAGACACAAGTTTGGCCTCAGCTGACAGAAAGCCACGTGTGATTCCCAAAACCCAAAGTTAGCAGAGGCATGGGGTGAGGCGTGTGACATCCTTGAACTGCCACCACTGCCTACTATGACCCTGCTTGTCTAAGTCTAGCCACCTTCTGTCTTATTAATTCATCAGTCGGGGCCAACATTACCTCTAGCATACCCTCCAACTGGCCCAATCTGGTAGGGAGAATCCCAATTAATTGTCCATCATCCAAATTTATCAGCTGCTTTAAAAATGTGTGTCTCTGCTCATCTGACTTTCCCTCCTTGACCTCAGCTTAGTGCAGTTATTGCAAACTGGTTCCGAAGTGAAAAAGTAGTTTGTACTCAGTTAATTTAGCAAGGGAGGAAGAGGGAGCAGAATCTTGGCCTTCCCTGTATAGTCAGGCAAAAGCAAACTGCTGCACCCTCCTTTAGCTTGTCTGCTTCTCCTCATTAATAACTTTTTGCCATCTTGACCACACTCTGATGTTGCTTGGCTGCCCATTTCCAATTTTCATCTCTGAAACATTGGAAAGCATGCACTAGTTTTGTTGTTTGTTGTTATATGCCTTCAAGTCGTTTCTGACTTATGGTGACCCTAAGGCTTTCACAGGGGGTTCTTGGCAAAATTTGTTCAGAGGAGGTTTGCCATTGCCTTCCTCTGAGGCTGAGAGAGTGTGGCTTGCCCAAGGTCTCCCAGTGGGTTTCCATGGCCGAGATGGGAATTGAACTCTGGTTGCCAGAGTCGTAGTCCAACACTCAAACCACTACACCACACTGATGTAGTTATTAGTACTAGTACTAAACTAGTACTACTCTAGTACTGGTACTGATAGGGCTGGCAAGCCCTACCTACCAAAGTGAAGCAGTCACCTCAGGTTGCAGATACTGGGAGGGGGCATGAAGCTACCAAAAGAGAGAGTTATGTGTCACACAGCCTACTCTGGACGTTTTCACACTGCGCAAAAGGAGGACGCTAGCCGGCCTCCCGCCGGCCTCGCTCCGGCGCCATTTCCCGTGTGTTTACACACACGCGGCGGCAAACCCCGCCCCTTCCGGTGTCATCCCTGCGTCCGGCCGGCTTTTGGCTCCGTGTGTTCAAACACACGGAGCCCTAAGTCCGGCGTCACTCCGGACGAACCAAGGATAACTCCGGCTGAAGCGGCAGAAAGGTAATTCCGGCTGTCCAACCGGAATTAGCCTTTCGGCGGCGGAGCCATTCCGGAATCGGCGGCACGACCCGTTCCGGAATGGCTCCAGCCGGCTTTAGGAGGACAGTGTGAAAACGTCCACTGTTTCTCCCACCCCAAGCTAACATTCAGATGTATAGTACTGAAGAAAGCTTCAGTCAGAATGGGACATCATTTTGTCTAAGTTATAATTTTGCTTAAGGCTGCTCCAGCCAGTAGTTTGCAACCTCATCACACCCTGGATCTTTCCTCGCATTTAACCTAAACCTTTAGTAGCAAGGTACCTGTTTATATTTTATTGTATTTTACCCCCCCTTCCCCCTTTCCCATTCACTCTGTAACTTTTTGCTTCTTCTGTCCTTGTTGGGTCTTATACTCAGCTGTTGAGATGCATCCAGTGGTGACCATTTTAAATTACCCTGTGGTTCACCTTAGGTAAAGGTGTGATCTCTCAGGTGAAGAAGACTGCTGCATCTATTTAACATGCATTTTAAACACCATCACATAAATTTGTATTCCTGCTCAACAGAACTATGACTTGAAAAAGTGATCTTGAGGATATGTGGGCAGCAGAAACATGGGTTTTACTGGAGTAACTAAGCAGTATTCAATGACCTTGATTCCATGCCCCAGAGTTGGGTATATTGGGATGTACTGGTACAGCTCTGTGAGATTTGCAGTAATCTATAAAAGTTTCTGATTGTCCTTAGTCTCAAGTAAAACTGAGAATTGTCCTGCTCCCAGTGTTTGCTATGGTTGGCCTTGTGCTAATCACGTATCTCTTAGCCACAGTGTTCCTCATTTATAAAATTGGAATTGGTTGCTGTTGACCAGGGTTGCTTCTATGGACAGTAACTAAAATTATGATTCAACAGGCTTCATACTGCTATTTTGGTCTAACTATCCTCAATGGATAAGTAGGAATAGGAGAGTTTCAAATGGAACTTGATAATATTTGGACCTCTGGAAACATTCTGTGAACAAGGCAGGGCAACTGCACAAGAAATGTCTTGTCTGGAAGCATCCTTCTCGGCTCCAGGATTTAATGCAAAATAACTTCTTGCCAATATCCAGAGCTAGCCCAAGACATTTTGCTGCCAGAGTCTGAGCAGCAAATGGCATTCTTTCCACTCCCAAAGTTGGTGTGCTAAAGTGGATCAAGCTACTTTGGCACCTAAGGAAGCATCTACAGTGCAGAATTAATGAAGTTTGGCACTGCTTTAACTGCCTTAGCTCAATGCTATGGAATTCTGGGATTTGTAGTTTTGTGAGATATTTAGCCTTCTCTCAAAGAGCTCTGGTGCCACAACAAACTACAAATCTCAGGATTCCATAGGATGGAGCCATGACATTTAAAGCAGTGTCAAACTGCACTACTTTTGCAGTGTGGCAGCAGCCTAAGACAGAAAAAGTCACAAGGACCTCTCCAACATTCTGGCAGTAAAAGTATGATGGTAATAAATTAAATGACTAACAATTTGACATGACTTTCATGTGAATGGATCTGCTGTCCAGAAATGGCATTCTCACAGCCATTTATTTCCATCCACAAAGAGGTGCCCTGACTCTTAGAGATCTGTCTTCTCATGCCATCCCAAGCTCTGTATTTTTTTTTAAAGCATCCCTCTCTTCTGAAGTCTTGGTTGTCCAGCCAATTTTTTTTAATGGTTGGTCAAGCCTTTCTGGAATCCTGGCAATTCTGACAACCTATATTTAAACCTTGCCACCTCAGCAGGGCAGAGGGGATGACTGGGCCTCCCAAACTGGGATGCAACACAGCTTACACCCTGCAAAAAGGGAAGAGAGATGGCAGGTGGAGGAGATACAAGGGTCATTGCAGGTTGCTCCTGAGCTACTCAACTGCCTTGTTACTTAATCCACAGCCCCACTCATGCAGGTTTTTGTTGACACACAATGAACAAAGCAGAGTTTGGAACCATAATGTTTTGTGACTACTAGCATTTCTTATCTAGCTTTGTCTGAAGGATTCTGGGAGTATAGTCCAAAACTCTCATTTTTCAACCTCCGTAATAGAATTCCCAGTATGGAAGGAACAGTGAGGAGGGTGGAATAACCTTAGCATTAATCTTCTGTTTTATTCTGAATAAATAAGAAGTCTCTTGTACTTTATTACAGATAAAACCAACAAGATGAGAGAACTTTCTTCTGACAACAAAATACAAGATTGCAGCCAGAAAGCTCTTATATAAGGTGAGAGAAAAAGAGGACACCCGCTTTGAAGAGAAGCACAGGCAGTGTTCTGTAAACAATCCATTTTATGCACAGTTGAAAATCCAGAATCTGGCAGTCTGTAGCCACTGGACTTACCAAAGTTACCAAAGTCTCATCAGACATTGTAAAACAGATCCATTGTCACAAAATGCTTTTGTATTATTCCCACATTTTGTTCAGTTAAAGATAAGGCCAAGGACTCCAATTTCAGGTGATGGAATTCAGAGACAGCCTCTTAATATTAACCGTACAATAAAGAAAGAAATCCCCATCATCACCTCTAAGTGGCAAAGATAGTGAGACTGTTTGGTTTTGTTCTGGAATAAAATACACTCCTACCTCTAGTGGAGCATGTATCCACTATTATTTTGATTTGGAGTTCCACAAAGAGGAAGCAAACAAGTCGCTAGTATGTAAAAAAACCACAGACCGATTGACTAATAGAGCAACTGATAGACACTTCAGAGGGTGGATGAGGAATCGGTTGCCATACTCATAAGAGTTTTTCCTCTGCAAAACATACTCAGGGAGCAAGCCAACAGTATCTTGAAATCTCTAAAATTCATTTAAAAAAAAAAAAGACCCTATGGTCCAACTGTTTCAAGACAACAAGGGACTCCACCAGGTTGCTTTTGCTGGCAAAAGTCCTCTGCCTGTGAAGTTGGAAGATAATTTCCTTGTAAAACATCTTGAAAAGTTGAGCTCCAAGCTAGCTCCCAAGGTAGAGTTTTTCAATGAGCAGTTGTAGCATGAGAAGTAAAGACAGCTGAAGTCAAGAAATACTGTCAAGACCTGAGATTCATTTGCTTGGGGGGTTTCCTTGTAATGGATAGCTCTTGGTGGAGGCAGAAAGCATCCCCATATCCTCAAAATGGAGCAGGGTCATCATCTGGAGAACATTGTAGACACTGCGTCACTGAGAGGCATGATGGCATCAGAGATGCAGACAAATGAGGTGGGAATGATCCAGTTGATGTCTTCTGCGTTTCCAAGATGTGGTAGGGCAGATTCCATGCATGAAGAAGATCAGAAAGCTTCTTGTAAAAAGGAAAGTATAGAAAGTCCTATCTGGAAACATTACTAGGTAGTGTGCCTTAAAATGGAGCAGTTGTACTATAGCTTTTAACTCACTTTTAACATCTTATCCTTGGATAACCACTAGTGTTGTTATTCCCAAGTGTTTTAGTTACAACATACCTAAGCACAAGAATTTTACAGACATTTACTCTGGAACATTCCTATACCCTAGCTTATCTACAGTTATTTGGAAGTAAATTCCACTGGCTTCCTTAGGACTTAATCCCACAAAATTCATACAACATTGCAGTCTTGCTGATACCACTGGGGAGTAAATCAATTACAGATTATAGCCCCATGTTAGACACTCAGAAGGGGATGGGTGGAGTTAATCCTCTTTGTGGTCCTTTCAACTCTTTTTTTGGCCCCTGCCAAGGTCTTCACTGAAGTTATGGTGGTGGCAAAACTGGCCATGTTTTAATGTGTAAATGAGGCACATGAGGACAAATTAAGTGGTACATGGTAAGCCTTTTAGCATGTACTGCTGTGGCTAAAATGTCATACATAAAGTTATAAAACCACTCCCAATGGTTCGTGGAAGACTGCTAGTATCATTTTTGTGACAGATTTTATGTATGATGAATAGGTACAACCCCTTTGCTTTATGTTGTTAGTAAAATAAATAAATAAATAAATATGCCTGTTGAATTTCTACCTATTATGCAGCTCTGGAAAAAAAATCAGAGCTTGGAAAAATTACTTTTGTGGACTATATCTCCCAGAGTCTCAAAACTACAAATCCAAAATTAACTTTACACTGGGTAGTTTTTTTTTATGTAGTTGCATTTATGTACTGTATTTTAAAAAGTGTCTCTAAATATTCTAAGGCACCAGATCCAATCTGATCTTGGAAGCTAAGCAGGATCAGTCCTGGTTAGTACATGGAAGGAAGGCTGTCAATGAATGCCAAGTGCTATAGGCTATATTTTAGAGGAAGGCACTAGCAAAACAACCTCTGAGTATTCCTTACTTAAGAAACCCCTATGAAATTCATAGGGTCACCATAAGTTGACAGGCAAATTGAAAGGGCACACATACACATTTGTAAAGTATACTGTATCATCATTGTAATTCTGTACAAGCACATGAGAGTTGGAAGATTCAAGTCTATAACACTTCTTTCATACATGCTAGTTATGGTGTAATGGTTAGAGTGCTAGATTAGGACTTAACAGATCCAAGTTCATGTCCCCACTGAGCTATGAAATGTGATAGATGACTTTGTGTGAATGTCTCATTCATTCTTTCTCTTTCCTGCCTCACAGGGTTGTGAGGATAAACAGCATGGGTAACTGCCATGTACTCCATTCTTGAGTTCATTGGGGAAAAGACAGGATATCAATGTAATAAATAAATAAATAAGTTATGTGCAGGGAAAAGTGTGTGCAAGATTTCAATATTGCAGCTGCCCACTTGCAGTATGAATGATACAGTTCAAGAAAACAGAGCTGTTCCACATTATGATGCCAAATATAAACATCATGAGTCTGGAGGGTAGAAATGGGCACTGCTCAATGCATTAATCTTTGTAGTAGCTTTCATATTAATCTAAGTTCTCTGAATCTGCACTATGTTATAACTTTCTTTTACTTCTAAACTGTAACCTTTTATTAAACAGATACTCGTGCATCTGCAGTCACTGAGTAGTAAGTGCATGGGGGAAATACCAACTGCAAATTTAGCCAGTGTGAGTGTAGTTATTAACTACAGTGTAATTTTTTGCATAAAAATTATGTTACAATTACTAACATTACACAGAGAAATTACATGCTATTCAAAATGCTTAAGTTACAGCTAGCATACAAGGCCATGAGTGGTAATACCGCTGTACCTTTTTTTCTTTTAAAAGCTGTATGAATGCATTTATGCAAATCATGCAGCTCTGGAGTTCCTTATTTGTTAAAGGCAAAGAGTCATCAAATAGCAGATGGCAATCCCAGTCATTATAGCAATTATTTTTCTGCTGTACTCAGTTTCACTGGGCTAGTAGCTGCACTTAGGGGCAGGAGCCCTTAGGCCCTTCAGAAGTTGTTGGACACCAGCTCCCATCAGCTTCAACCAACATGACCAGTGACCATGGAAGATGGGAGCTACAGTCCAACAAGGCAGTTTATGTAAATCACTCTATGAACCATTTTTTTGGCTGTAGAGTGTGATAAAAATGCTACAGATATAGAGATAATTATGACACATGAAGCATCACAGATTCTCCATCCCTAATGTAGACAAAGTAGATGGAGAGAAGCTATTCTGTCCCTCTTGTATAATACTTGATTTTGCAGTTATCCAATGAATCTGACTGGGAGAAGATTTGGGATGGATTTTGTTGTTGTTAACTGCCCTCAAGTAGATCTCGACTCATGGCGACTGTATGGATGAGACATCTCCAAGACCCTCTGTCCTCCATGTTTCTGCTTAATTCCTGCAACTTCATAACCTCCTTAAAAGAGTCCATTCATCTGGCATGTGGCCTTCCTCTCTTCCTACTTCCCTCCACTTTCCCCAGCATTATTGTCTTTTCCAATAAGTTCTCTCTTCTCAAGATGTGTCCAAAGTACAACAGCCTCAGTTTGGTCATCTTCGCTTCCAGGGAGGTTTCTGGCTGGATCTGCTCTAGGACCCACTTGTTTCTCCTTTTGGCTGTCCATAGGATCCTCAGCCCTCTTCTCCAGCACCACATTATCTCAAAGGAGTTGATTTTCTTCCTATCATCGTTCTTAACTGTCCAGCTCTCAAATCCATACATGGTAATAGGGAATACGATGGCTTATATGATTCTAACTTTTGTGTTGAGTTGTATATCTTTGCATTTTAGAATCTTTTCTAGTTCTTTCATAGCCACCCTCCCCGTTTTTAATCTTCTTCTAATTTCCTGACTGCAGTCCCTATTTCTATCAATGTTTGAGCCTAAGTATGAGAATTCTTTTACTATTTCTATTTCTTCATTGTCTAGGTTGAACTTGTGAAGGTCCTCAATGGTCATTATTTTTGTTTTCTTTATGTTCAGCATTAAGCCTGCCTTAGCACTTTCTTCTTTGATCTTCCTTAGTAGGTGTTCCAGGTCTGCGAGGTTTTCTGCTAGTACTATGGTGTCATCTGCATATTTTAGATTGTTGGTATTCCTTCTTCCTATTTTCACTCCTCCTTCTTCTGTGTCCAAGCCTGCTTTTCTTATAGTATGTTCTGCATACAAGTTGAACAGACAGGGTGAAAGGATACAGCCTTGTCTGACCCCTTTGCCAATTGGGAACCATTCTGTTTCTCTGTGTTCTGTTCTGACAGTAGCCTCTTGTCCTGAGTACAGATTCATCATCAGGACTGTCAGATGTGTTGGCACTCCCATGTCTTTAAGGGCATTCTATAGCCTTTCATGATCTCTGCAGTCAACGGCTTTGCTAGTCTATAAAGCACATGCTGATTTTCTTTTGGAATTCCCTGGTGCACTCCATTAGCCATCGTATGTTTGCAATGTGGTCCCTAGCGCCTCTTCCTTTCCTGAGCCCCACTTGGACCTCTGGGATTTCTCTCTCCATGTATGGTTGGAGTCTATGTTGCAGAATTTTGAGCATGATTTTGCTTGCATGGGTCCTATAGTTGCTGCAGTCTCTTGTGTCTCTCTTTTTGTGGATGGGGATGTATATTGATTGCTTCCAATCTGTTGGCCATCGTTTTGTTTTCCATATCTATTGGCACATGTTCGTTAGCACTAGAGTTGACTCTCTCAATGTGGATTGCAGCAGTTCAATTGGAATATCATCTGTTCCTGTGATTTGTTTTTTGCTATTTCTCTTATTACAGTTTCCACCTCACTTTTTAGAATTTGGGATTCATCTTGATATCGCTCTTCGTTTCATGTGTCCTTCATTTTGTCACCTCTTTTATATAATTCTTTTGTGTATTGCATCCAACATCTTTTTATTCCTTCCTGGTCTTGAATGATGTTATTTTTATTGTCATAGATCGTCCTAGTCCTTGATTTGAATTTTCCTTTCATTTCCCGGATCTTGTGAAATAGATCTCTTGTTCCCTTTTTGTTGTTGTCTTCTATTTCTCTGCATTGGTTGTTGTAGTCATTTTCTTTATCTTTCCGCACAAGCCATTGTACTGTTGCATTCATAATTCTTAGTTTGTTCCTATCTCCATTTTTTTTTTCTTCTCTTCTTTTCTTTACTGCTTGTAGTGTTTTTTCTGTCATCCATGGTTTTTTCTCTTTCTTTTTGCTTATTGAAAGCATCTGTCTGCATTCTTCTTTTATAATATCCCTGGATTCAGACCATAGTTCTTCTAGTTCTCGGTCTATTATGCTTAGTAGTGCGAATCTGTTTCTTATGTTGTCAGTAAATTCTGTTGAGATATTATTTAGATCATATTGGGGTGGATAGGAAGAAGCATTTCTTCATGTAGCACATAATTTATTTGTGGGATTTTGCTACCACAAGATGTGGTGGTGGGGCCACTTGTTTCAATGGGAGCTTTGACACATTCATAGACTAAAGTAGAAGTGGACAATGTGAGCCACTCCAAAGAATGTTGTACTGCAATTCCCATCAGTCCTAACCAGTATAGCCAATGGTGAAGAATGATGGAAGCTATAATCTACCAACATCAGGTGAGGCATCCATTTCCCATACATGTAGCAAAGAATAGATTAATCAATAGTTAATAAATCTTTTGAAAGTCCCTCTTACACAACTATGGTCTAGAAAGTCTATCCTCTTTTGCATCTGGCTGCCCTCTCCTTCATGGCATATCCTGCAAACCCAGTTCCAAGCAACATCTACTACTCTGTAAACTTACACAATCACCTTGTTATTAAAATTCCCTCTGAAAAAATGAGGAGGAACAATAGTCTCAATATCACTGCACCTACAATAGCTGTTGGTTTTAATATACCACTCTTTCATGTTCTCTTCATTTCTGTACAGATATCCATGGTTTTATTGCTTACAAATGTTGCTCACTCAGTAGTTCTTATTCACTTATGCATACTCTGTGCTTTGCTGTTGAATGAAACTGAAGCAACTGTAGATTTACTCTTAATTTACATGATATTTTTTCTCCACATTCTCTACACCACTGAGTGCTTAAAAATTAGTTTGGGAAAAGTGCTGATTTGGATATAAACGTCTCCCTCGCTCTACCCAGCATTTAAGACCATTAAAAGAAAAATACATATTAAGACAAGTAATGTGGCTGGGAGAGAAGGGATCAGGGATATCTTTTTCTTCCCTGGTTCCCCATCTTCTTTCTGGATTGATGAATATTTGCAGAGTTAAGACTTCTGGAAAGAATCACTTAACTTTCCTGTCTTGCACAAATATCTCTGCTCTGTTCCAGGGGATGGCTTCAAATAGAGCAGAGATGCTGTTTTCTTGGTGATGAAGGATGTTTCCAGGATCTGGATTGGCAAAAGGATGAAATCAGCTTGGAATTAAGTAATTCTGTAGCTCCTTGGACTGTGTAGGTAGGGAGCTGTGCTATTTGAGTGTGTTTCAAAATGGCTACATCAAAACAGAAGGTGGTTACAATGAAGGAGAGTTGTACTGGGCTGAGAAGAACTGTGTTGACTTGGGTTGCATTACAGGGAGATCCCGTTAGGTTGTGCAAAAATAGTCAAGACATTTTAGTGCTACTAAAAATCCAGATGGTACTTTATCTCTCTTCCTCAGCATGGTGGTAAACAATAAAAATGAGATAAATAATTGATTAGCCTCTGCTGGACACCAAGGTAGGCCCAAAATATGTTGATGCCTGAGGTGGGGCAACAAATGGTGCCCCACCACTCATTAAGGTGCATGGTACCTGAGGCCTGTTAAGTTAATTTGGCACCTGAGGCAGAACATTGAACAAGTGCCTCTTTCCCTGCCTGGCAGTAAATATTAAAAAAAAATTAAATAAGAATTTGCTTGCCCTCTCATGACACCCCAAATCAGTTGTCTGAGGCAGTTGCCTCACTCCATCTATAGTAGGGCCAGCCCTGAATTGTATCCACAGATCTGTAATATGATCCAAGCTGCCTCACCCTGCCTAATGTTAGGGACATTCATGAATTGCATTCTCAGATCTGTAACATGATCCAGGCTGCCTCATCCTGCCTAATGGTAGGTACGAAATAGGCAGAAGGACCTATTGGTCTCCTGGGAGAGTGGGGATGGTGGCATTCTTCATGTTTATTGCTTGGGGAGGAGTTTTGTGTTAGGTCTGAGGAATAGTCTGTCAAAAAGCAAAACTTGAAAAGTATGTTACATAAGCTTCATTGCAGTCTGCAAAATCAACACATGTCCTTTGAATTCCTAACAAAATGGAGACCTGTTGCTTGTTTTGACCTGGAGCAGGCATGGCCTGGGAGACAAAGAGGTGGATAGCTCTTTTTCAGCAGCTTGTCTCATTTTGGAGATGTATTTACAGTTCCCCCTGAGTGTGATGGCAGTGCTCCCTGTGATACCCTGACTCTGAAGTGGTTGGCTTCTTACTTTCCCTTATTTATCCCCACTCTTTCTATTTGGGGCTTGATTGCTCTGGGTATGTTCCATAGTGCGCTCCAGGAGATGTAACCTAAGAACACATTGCTGTGACTTCATGAAAGCATCTTCATGCCGAGGGATCTTTTGAGTCATAGGAGGAAGATGGGTAACTGACCAGAGCAGGGAATAAAAGAAGCAGAGAGGAGGTCCTTTTTCTGGGCTGGCTGAACCCTAAATCAACCAAAGAAGGAACAGAGCAATAGGGTGTGTGGGTATGTGCATGTATGTTTGTGGAGCTGTCCCCTTGCAATGTAGTCCACATGACTCCTTTTTCCTCTCTCTCTTGCTATGTGTCTGCTTTAGTGACAACCTACCATGACTTGCCCCCATCCCAAATTTAGATGTGGCTATCTCTCTCCAGTCCCCTTTCCAAAATTGGTGTTAAATGTTTTCTCTTGAACCTATTATTGTCTCTGGGTTTTAAGCTCAACTAGAGAGCAGTCTTTATAGCTAATTGTCTTATTATGCAGCAGTAGAGCCTTCCAATTAAAGATGCTGAGGTGTAGGGAAAGTTGGGTCAAGTTGTGAAGGGATGGTTGTTTGGATTAATGGATCTGGTAGTCACACTTGGGTCACAAGACGTTTGTTGGGCACTTCTGAGTTGCCCATGGGCACCATTCCATCAAGCAATTCCGAATTAGGCACAGAAAGTATTGTGTCCTTGTATTCATGTTTCTCCTTGAGGTGAGCCCTTTCCCGGTTGGCGGCTGGGGATGGTGGTGGGATGTATGGACAGGTAGTGATATGGGTGTATTGGCCATGTTCTTCACACTCTGTCTCACGGTGATAGAAGTAGCTGAAGTTGGAGACAATGACAGGCACTGGCAGGGAGATGGTGAGTACTCCAGCAATGGCACACAGAGAGCCCACAATTTTGCCACCCACGGTCTCTGGGTACATGTCACCATAACCCACAGTCGTCATCGAGACCACAGCCCACCAGAAAGCTGCAGGGATGCTGGTGAAGTTTGTGCCATCATGGTCAGCTTCAGCAAAGTAGACAGCGCTTGAGAAGAGGATGACTCCAATGAAAAGGAAGAAGATGAGCAAACCGAGTTCCCTCATGCTGGCCTTGAGTGTCTGGCCCAAGATCTGCAAGCCTTTGGAGTGTCTGGAAAGCTTGAAGATTCGGAAGACCCTCACCAGACGGATGACCCTGAGGATTGCCAAAGACATGGCAGGCTGGCCTATACCACGCTGCTGTGCAAACTCGGTGCCGAGGGCTACAAAGTAAGGGATTATTGCTACAAAATCAATCATGTTCATGATGTTCTTGAAAAAGGCTGGCTTGCTTGGACAGGCTATGAACCGCGCAAGGAGCTCAAAGGAGAACCAGCAGATGCAGATGGTCTCTACGATGAAGAAAGGATCTTCATGAGACTTTGGTGGTACAGCGTAAGAGATGCTGTTGTTCAAACGGTGATGAACAGGCTGTGAAAAGTGGGGAGGGGAAGGAGCGGGGTTGGGAAGAGAGAGAGAGAGAGAGAGGAATGACTGTGTTAAAACTTAAAAGAGTACCAGAGTAATCCGTTAGAAGTAGCTAACAGAATTTAATTAAACCCTGTTTCCTAAAATGCCAGCACCCACCTATTTTATCTATGTTTCTGTCATCCCTTCATTCTAAAGACAATTGCATTTTCTCTTCAAACACTGATAAAGTCAGCCAGAGCTTGGAAATGTTACTTTTTTGGATAACAACTCCCAATATTCCCCATGAATTCTAGGGAATATGGTTTTTTTTTTTTAAAAACTTGCCCAAGCTCTGAGAACAATACAATTTTCCTTTCTTCACTGCTCCCAGTAAAGACAGTGGTAATAATGAATTACTATAATCAATAGTCCACTTCACTGCTGTAGCACTCGTGGGTGGACCTCTATTTCAAATGGCCAACTAGGAGTAGGATCAAAACATGCTGTTTAGGTAGGTGTTTCTACTGTTACAGCAGGTGTAGGCAACCTTTGTCCCTCCAAATGCTTGGTACTTGATCTCCTATACTTGTACTACATCTGCTGTACTTCCATTTGCCCAATCATTCTGCTAATGGCAGGAAAAAGAATTTGAAATCTCTCTTTGCAGTACCAGAAATAAGATGACCATTTATTCATCTCCAGAAAAGAGGACATGGATCATCTGATCAACGGAAGATGCCTATTTGGCTATATTTTTCATATTCTAAGTCACATCTATAAACTGAAACTTAGAAATAATTCATATAATTTAAATATGTCATGTTATAATGGGGAAGACTCTGACTAGGTGACTTATGTGCCTGCCTCCTCAGCTTGTTCTCTGGGGAAGAGCTAAATGTTTGTGTGAGGCCCTGTTGTTGTTTTTTTTTTTAATGCTCTTTTATCTTTAAACAAGACTTGGACTGTTGAGCCCTTCAAATACATATAATGTAGGAGTATAATTGCCTCCTCCCACATTTCTGAGTATATTGATTAGAGCAGATGGGAGTTGCATTCCATCATCACCTAGCATTCATCCACCACGAAACAAAAGGTGACCCATCTTCTTATAATGCGTTAGATAAGAGGATTGTCCTCTGTAATATATAGAGTTACCAGATTGAAAACTGGAACTGGTTTCTATACATGTAAGGTTTGCGTGTTTCCTGGTTGCATAACAAGCAACATCTGCTAAAGTTCCTTCTTTGACACAGCCATCAATGACACAGAAGCTGTCTCCAGTTTTCAATCTGATAACCCTAGGTAGCAGAACATCGAGCAGCAATAGTCTCCTGATGTTTAGGAATCAAAACAACAATAGTCCCCTGACTCTTAGGAATCATCCTACTCTTCTTTGTGCCAAAGTGGGGAAAGCAATAGCCTCAAACCAACATTTGGTGTGATGCAGGCTGCACAAAAGAGTAATTCTGGACCATGAAAACACAAAAAGGTGATAGTCTGGGATTGGAAGAAAGAAAAGTGTGTAGAGTATAGGCCCTAATAATAATGTTGTTCAGGTATGCCACTGCTATTCTTCTATTCTTCCCAGCTCTTGGAATCTCAGGAGTTTATCACATGGGAGGCAAAGTGCCCAAATCCCACACAGAAATGGGATTTAAAACCTGGAAAAAACCCGCAAAAACGGGTTGATTTTCAGACGCATCGGGGTTAATGAGCATTAACGTGACACTAACCCAGACGGAAAGTAAACAAAATGTGCTGCTTTTTAATTTTGGGATTTTCCGAAAGTAAAAAGCAGCATGTTTTGTCGACTTTCTGTCTGGGTTAATGTCGCATTAATGCTCGTTAACCCTGACGTCGTCTGAAAATCAATCCGCTTTTGCGGTTTTCCCCCCACTTTTTTTCTGGGTTAATGCCAGATGTCTGAAAATCAATCCACTTTTGTGTTTTCCCCCTGATTTAAATCCTGTTTTTGCATGGGATCCCATCTGTGTGATAAACTACTATCTCTCTAAACTCCATGTGCTTCTCCAGATCAACACAGCTACCAAACTGATAATCCCCCATTTCTTCCACACCTCCCCCTGCAGTTGCTGTAGTTATATAAAAATGACACCATAGTTGCACAATTTTTACATCATAGAGATCTGGCTGAAGGTCTTTCGCAATGCACCTTCTGACTATTCAGTGATCAAATCCACTGATCAAATGAGGATGCAGAGGACTGTGGGTTACAGGCATTGCTTTGTGGTTCCTGTGTGGTGCTCCTACTTGAACAGATCACAATATATATTGGCTAAGAGAGTGAGCTGAGAATCACAAAGTCCTTGGTTTGAATTTCTCCCCTACTATAATGTTATCAGATGGCTTTGGGAAAGTCACACCCTTTCAGCCTCAACTTTTAAGCTTATTGCACGGCACTTAAGGAACAGAATGGAAGGGAACGGAAGGGAACAGAGCAAAAACACATTTTACTGGACGGGAGAACGTCACCAATGCTGCTGGGAGTCTCCAAGGCGTTCCCCAGGCATTCCTGGCAGCCAATTTTTGAAGGATGATTTTGAACTGTCCTTCAAAAATCGGCTGCCAGGAATGGCTGGGGAACGCCTTGGGGACTCCTGGCGGTATCGGTGGTGTTCTCCTGTCCAGTAAAATGTGTTTTTGCTCCATTCCATTCCCTTCTGTCCTCGTTCTTGTAAGTGCTGTGTGATAAGCTTATTTATCTGAAGGGGTGTGTGGTGGCATAGAATACAGGAGTGTTATAAGAATTACAAAATAATAATAATAATAATAATAATAATAATAATAATAATAATAAATGCATTTGAAACACTTTGAATGCTTGAAAGTGCTATATGACTCTTCTATATACATAAAATTACATTTCTGCTTACTTGTCTGTTATGAAAGTGGCTTGATGGATTATTACCAAATTTGGAGAATATGTTTGGGATGGCCTGACTGAAAATATAGGCAATGTGGATTACAAAAACTTCACTCATTTTTTTTCATTGGATTTTCACTTAATTAGAGGATTGGTTTGGGATAGTCTGATGAGCATATTTTATGGATATTATTGCAAAAGCATAAAATCCTGGTTTACCTCTCCTGAATTCAAGTCTAATTCGGGCTGGAACTGGGTCCTATTGCACGTCTCCAACGCGGCTCACTTAACTCGCTCCAAGTGGGCATTTTTCAAAGTCAGAAGCTTCTGACTTATGAAAAATGGCCGCAAAGCAAGTTAAGTGAGCCGCATTGGAGCCTGGCTGTACTCGAATGCCGTTTTTTGGGGGAAAGCCATGTGATAGGACTCAGCTCCAACCCGAATTAGACGAATTCAGGAGAGATAAGCCAGGATTTTATGCTTGTGTGATAATCTCCTATGTTGTATACAAGACAACTTTGGCAGGCCCTCTGGGAGACACTTCAATTATTTTTTCCATCCACGTATCCTCATCACTCTTCTCCAGCACCGCATCTCAAATGAGTTTATTTTCTTTCTGTTGGCTTTTACCTTAAGGTTGCCATAAGTCAGAAATGACTTGAAGGCACACAACAATAACAATAAATAAAATTTCATACAAATATGCCTCAGTTAACAAAACCTCTTGACAAAAAAGCTCCTTTTTACAAAGTTCTTTTAAATAGTAACTCAGCCCAGCCTTCTGTCTTTTGTCTAGCAAGATGATTTTTTTGTTTGTTTTCAGCATTGGTATTGGGAGAATGGTGAAGGTGGAGGGCTGAAGTGAGAGATTATCACACTACATTCTCGGAGTTTATGACACGGGGGAAATTGGGAGTTTAAACATTGACATTAAAACGTGCTTAAAATGGCATTAATGCAAGTGCCATTATCCTGTGAAGAACCAGGGAATAACCAGGGAACAAACAGCAAAAAGTCATTCATGGGAAAATTCCGTGAATGCGTTACTGTTGTTTCTTGCCTGGTTCTTCACAGGATAATGGCACTTTAATCACATTTCGTCTCAGTGTTGTGTGGAAACCATTTGCGCAATTACGCACAAGTGCGGGTTAGTCATGGATTCTGCACAGGATAACAGCACTTTGCATGCTGACGTCATGTGAAAACCATTTGTGCAATTGTGGGTTAATCACAGGTTAATCACCATTTATACTTCCAATTTTCCCCCATGTGATAAACTCCTGAAGTTTAAACAGCTACCTTTGGAATCACAGAGTATGTGTGAAGAGCAAAACAAAGAAAAGGGACAGCAGATTAGCCTACTTCACCAGATACCCTGGCATGTTGATAAAGCGTAGATTTATAAGTTTCGCCATCAAAATAGAAATCATAAGAAAAAACCAAGGCTGCTGTATAAAAAAAAAAAAATCAACTAAAGATGCATCCTGGAAGAAGCTTACTTATGCAGGCTTACCTGAGCTGGTTGTTTCATTTCACATGTGCATACTGTTCGTTTTGAATCAAGTCTGCTGAAATCTGTTGCACTGCTCTTCATTTTTGTGGTGTAGGAACCTATACCTGTGCTTTCCATCTTATTTCTAGCTGGTACCAAAGTTTCTATTAAAGAAGTCATGCTCAGGAAAACATCTGCTTCATTAACTGAGGTATGTAATTGTTGTGTGCCTTCAAGTCATTTCTGACTTATGGTGACCCTAGGGTGAACCTATCTAGCCAGATTTGTTCAGAGGGGATTTGAAAGCACACAACATGTGTTGTACATGAAATTCACTTTGGAGAAGCTCTGGGGGCCACCCCAATTATTCATCCATAGCAGATAGTGTGTTTGGCAGCTGATCAGCACAGGTATACTCTCTTAAGGTCAACTGAGACTGATAAACAAAATGAGGAATGTTTGAGCACCCCAAAATATGATCATGCTCCACTGAAGTTGAAACTAAGCAGTCCTAAGAAAGAGATATGAGCAATGCTAGATGCTACAGCCAGTGTTAAACGTTGTTGTTGTTGTTGTTTCTCCATCTATTGCCAGCCACAGATGCTGGTGAAATGTCAGGAATAAACTCTTCTAAAACACAGTCACATAACCCCCCCCCACAAAACCCCCCCACAAAAATTGTTAACTGTTTGTATCATCAAATTCAGTAGGTAGAGCTATTCCTAGTACTGAGATTGTTATATTGCACCTGCCTGCCCTGTAACTGGTAAAGATGAGAAAAGAAAGAAAAACATCCAAAATTTAGTAGCACAAAAATAGTCAAGTATTCAGGATTTGTAAACCAGACTTTTCATAGCTAAGCATTCCAACCTTTCTAGAGGAACAACTCTGTCAGTTTTGCTTTCTCCCACATTCACCCTTTTAAAAATGCCAAGTTCCTTCCACTGAATTTACGAAGAAATTTGTAACTTTTGGAACATTACTTTTTAAAGATGAAATCTCTTCTATCCCTTGCTGTTGTTTTGTGCCTTCAAGTCGTCTTCAGCTTATGGAGGACCTAAGATGAACCTATTGTGGGGTTTTCTTGGCAAGATTTGTTCAGAGAGTTTTTTGCACTGCCTTCCTCTGAAGTGCAGAGAACATGACTTGTTCAATGTCACTCACTGGGCTTCTGTGGCTGAGCTGGGATTTGAACCCGGGAGTTCATCACTCAAACCACTACAATGGCTCTAATCAGTCTCTCTCTCTGCTTCAAGTCACCTGTCGATTTATGGCAACCCCCATGAATTTCATTCATCTCTACTATTCAAAAAATTAGGCTTATTATCTAGCTGGCTTTGGACCAATCACTGGAAATAAGAAATAGGGGCATCAAATCCATGACTGAGAATGCAGAAATTATGTTTTTAGCGGGATCAAACTGTCAGGACTTGGAGGGAAGATGGCACTCACAGACACCACATTTGGGGTACCTTTTTCAAATTTTTTAAACAAAACATCTTCAAAGATAGTGGTACAAAGAATTCTCTGCATATATGTGTTACATTTTAAAGCTTCAAACATAATTTCAATCAGGCAATTAGTTGCAGTTATAGGTCCACTCCCCATAGTTTGTGTTATAGTTATTTATTTTTAAAAGCAACTTTTAACGTTCAGTTATCAAAAAAGACAGTTACTTTTTAGTTACTTAAATACAACAACATCTGATTACTACAAGCTAGTAAGTCTACAATGTACATTCTCCTTCCATCTATTTTGGCATTATCCCAACACCCACAACAGAGCATGAGGCACAAGCACAAGGTACAGTTGTTGTTGCTGTTGTGCCCTCCAGTCACTCCCAACTTGTGGTGACCCATTCATGGGGTTTTCATGGCAAGATTCATTCAGAGGAAGTTTGCCATTGCCTTCCCCTGAGGCTGAGAGCATGTGACTCACCCAATGGGGTTTCGTGGCCAAGCTGGAAATCAAACCTTGGTCTCCAGAGTCATAATCCAACTTTCAAATCACTACGCCATACTGGCACTGTAGAGGTCAGAAACGCCATATTCCCCTTCCACCATTTGGTAACACCACACTTCTGTAACTATACAAGCAACTGGAATTTATAGTTATACTATAACATGAGTGATTTTATACTTTGCAAAGTTACCACTTTAATGTAATGTAGTCATACCTTTGTTATAAGAAAAAAGGGATCAAAAGTAACATGTTATCATTGTGACTAGTTACTTCCATGCTCTGGTTACAAGATACACATGCCTAGTATTACCTGAGGAAACAGAAAAGAGAGGGGGGATATTTGGGGTAGGTATGATGTCAGTTGAAACTTTGGTGGTAGGAGAGAAGATAATCTCAAGATCTATACATTGCAGATTTATTTCAAGAGAGTAGCTGGTGGAAATTGGGCTGTGGGTAGAAGTGGGAGAGGGAGGGGTAATAGGTTAACCTAGATATTCTTAGGAGGAATCAAATCAAATCTGTTTCTATGGCCTGGAGAAAAGCCGAATGTCAAGGTCAAATGTCTCTCTCAGTTCTGTCCTCTGGTCAGCTCTAATTTCCCTGCTCGCTAATTTTGACTCCTGTTCTTCATGTAAGCAGTGCTCATTTGCTTTGCAAGCAGTCGAGGTGCCTGGTGGGTTAGAGATGGATTTCTTTCTCAGATCTATTCAGATTGAGAACAGTCCCTGGAATGGATCACTCTGGGTGATGTCCACATGTTAAATAAGCTAAGGATCCAAAATTGTAATGATGACTCTTTTTTGTTTCCTTTGGGGAAAAGAGACAAAGAAGAGGGTTGGGACTAAACTTGGAAGAAACTTTATAAGGTCAGGCTGAAGCCATCCATGAGTGTGGAATGGTAGAATGATACAACAAAGAGGTGGGGAAGAAGAAGGCTTGAATTATCCCAGCCCCCCCCCCCCATTCCTGAAGGAGCACACACATATAGCCCTCCAAATATCCTCGCTCAAACAGAATTTACACTCAGATTCCGTACTTCACAGTAAGGTCAGAAAGAAATAATTAGCAGAGGTTGCTTAGATCCAAGGTGAATAACTGAAAGCACTCTAAATATTTCCAGACTGTATTTCCCATCATAGAATTATATTGCTGGATGGGACCACAAGGGCCACCTAGTCCAGCCCCTGTGATCATTGGCCATGCTTGCTAGAACTGATGGGAGATGGAGACTAACAACACCTGAAGGACTACAGGCTTCACACTGCAAGGGGCCAGTAAAGAATGCTGAAGAGCATAACAACAGTGCTCCCCATTTTTGTTCCCCAGTCTACACATCCTCCCTCCTTCTCATTTTTCTAGGACTGATGCCAGAAGAAATGACATTTCAATAACACTTAAAAAGGGGTATGACAATTTGCATTAATATTAAGAATGAACTGCGAGAAGGCAGATCTTGGAAAGTCACTTGCAAGATGACTAGATATAACTAGATATAATGGCACACTAGATCTATCTGTAACTGTGTGACCCAAAGCATCCTCCTATCGCTGCTCAGTATAGATGGGTTTAGTATATTATGGTGTTCATGCTCTACACAAGTATCTTTCCAAGGTGTGGGTTTGGGGAAATGTGTTGACACAAAGGAGATTTATGGGAGGAGGGGCATTTTGATGGCTAACAAAATTGACAAGCCTGAAAACATCCTTCATCCTCCACAGATGATAACAATGACCCCAATTTATGCATTCTCATTATGAGCAGTGACCTGTAAAAGCAAATCAATTTTAAATACTCTGTTTTCCATATATAAAATAGTTGTGTAAACTAAGCTAAGGGCTTAAGTTACTGGAGTATTAGGAATTTTAGGACTGAAAGGATATTTCCATTGTAGTGGCAGAATTACTCTCTGGGTGGGGGTGACAGATGATGCCATTGACCCTGTGAATGAAAAGGTCCTGGAGCATCATCCCTGAGAGCGCTGGCTTCATTACAACACTGATGTTGGGGTGGAGAGCACCTTGAAAACTGTTTTCAAAGAAATGCTGTCTTGTTTGCAGCCTCTGAGCTCAGAGCAGAATCCATCAAGCTGTCATAGAATCTGTCATCCAGCTATTGACCAGTGCCAAATTTACTTCATTCTACCATTTTCTGTAATGCAGATGTAAACACTAATAGCAAAGTCAAGCTCAAGTGTGGATAATTACATAGCCAGCATAGTGTTATCCAAAAGTATTAGCAGGCTTGGCAGAATCTTAAGGTTGCAGAAGTGAGAGAGGAAAAAAAACCTTACAAAAAAATTAAACCCTAATCCACTTTTCCAAACAACTAAATGAGGACTCACTGGTTATTGGAAAGCAAATACAGAAAGTGGACATGCAAAAGAGGAATGGAATAGACTGGAAGAGTGCGGCTGACTGGCACCCTTAACCCAAGCACATCACACTGCAACATTTTATTGTATGGTATTTCACAGTTCTGCATACTGGCTGAAATTTCTTATAGCCCATGAGGGCCTGCTCAGTGCTTAGCATACTCTTAAAGATACATGCTCTAGCATAGAATGCAGTTTGATTCTGAGAAATTGCACCTGCACTCTAGTTCCGTGTACCCATACAGAATCATTGTACCTCTTTGCCCTGGCACTGTGTTAGAACACAGTTGATAGCATGAACAGAACTGATCAAAGACATTTTTACTGCCTGATGCAAAGAACATATATAGAAGCAAACTAGATTTGCAACTGAATTTTCCTTCAGCATTGGTGATGGGGCAATGTTTTCCGCTGCACCTCATGGGCATCATGCAGGGAGTTCAGGCTGCACCAGGTGATACCCTAAGGGTGTGTGTGACACCACTGCTATCCAAACACCTGCCTTTTGGCAGAAACAGCCTGTGGTGTTATTGATATTACATTGTAATTTAAAGGTATAATTTTAATTTTACTAGTTGTTTATGTCACAACTATTGTCACTACCTTTGGGGAAATACGGGAATTACAATTGATGAGTAAAATTAGTACCAAAGATGTTACTAAAGATTCTGAATGGTGTGGTATGGGAGGAGATCAATTGGGTGTGTGTTACACCATGATTTACTACACCGGATGACATCAACCCTAGTAGTGACACTGTCACACCTGAAGGCAACAGAAAAGTTTGGGGTCTGCTGAGTTGGTTGTATGGCATGTACATATTGCCTGGCAACAAATGGGAATGTTGAAAATGTAATACTTCCCCAGTAGTTTCCGTCTGAAGTAGTTGCCTTACTCTGCCTAATGGTAGGACTGGCCCTGGCTATAGAGACAAGTAGGCTTAGTGCTAGCCTGGAGTTGTTCCAGCTCATATCACTTTCCATGGTTCCACAGAAAATCAATACTAGCATTTGCTCACATTGTTCTAACTCTATGGTCGGGTGAAACAGGACTAAAGTTACATTTCAAAAGTAAGCCTGAAAGCGTGCTGCAGAGCATTTGTAGAGCTGTGTGTATGTACACAGATGTCTTTTCAATAGGTTCTGACTTGAGTTACAATGTAGTGTATGGATTCATTGTTCAGTTTTATAACTATTCGCCCTGAACATCTTGAAGGCACAAGCATAAAGCTTAAATAAAATAAATAATCTTTCTAAGTCCTCATGCGGAGGATCAAATCCTTGTAGCATTGTGAGGTTGCACAGACATGCTGATCCTAGAGACAGACTAAAGTCAGAGAAGTCTTAGTAGTGCTTCACTATCAAGAGGCACACATATCTATATTAAGTGTAGCTCAGGGCCATAACTTAGTGGTAGAGCACCTGCTTTGCCTACAGAAGGTCCTGGATTCAGTCCCTGGCATCTCCAGGTAGAGCTGGCAAAGACTTATGTTTGAAACCCCTGGAAAACAATTGCTGGTCAGCAGACATTAGCCTTCTATAACTTGATAACCTCCAGATGTTTTGGGTCCCAGTTAAGTAACATTGGAGAGGGATAATGGAAGGCAATATTCAAGATACAGTATTTGGATGGTACCAGGTATTACTGAACTAGATGGACCAGACTCTGACTCCAAACAAGGCAACTTCCTATGTTCCAAACCAAAAACCAAAGATACATATTTCTGCCTAATGGATTGTCCATACCACTTTGGAGTAGCTTGCAATCTCTATATATCCACTACCAATAGCTGATATATTCCAGCAATATTACAACTCTCCTTCATGTACAGTCAATCTTTCACATTTGTGGCTTTGACTTTTGCAGATTTGATTATTTGTGGTTTTGATTAATATGTTCTCTGTAGGAATCTCAAAGTGAGCCAGCGCAATTCTATTAGAAGTTGACCATAGGGTTGTATTGGAGAACCTAGAAGTTCCTAGAGAAAATGCTTCTCTAGGCATTTGTAGGTCCTCCAGCATGTTTCTATGATCAACCTCTGTCAGATGTTGACCACAGAGTTGCACTGGAGGACTTGGAGATTTCTAGAGAGGTGTTCTCTTACGTAAAAAGAATAGTGGTTTTTTTATTTGCAGTTTTTCTACATTCATGAGGGTCCTTCACCCCTAAACCCAGCAAATGTGGAAGGACCACTGTACAGAGTTTCCACAGAGGACTAAATTGTATCAGACCCATTATTCACAATTTTGCTAGAATCCATCGAGTCCAATGTTCTCTTTTTATGTTGGTCAACACAATGCCTCGGGGAAGCCCACAAATAGGCTAGTACTACTCACCCACTCACATTTTCTAGTCACACTGTCTCAGTTACTGAAGGACTAACATAACCTTGGCGGCTAGTAGCTCTTGATAGCTTTGTCTTTCATGAGTATGTCTAATTCCCTTTCCAAATTGTCTTAAATTAGAGGCCATTGCTACATCTTATGATAGTTATTTCTATAAGTACCATTTGAAGAAAAGCTCTTAAGTATAAACGTGTGTAAAAACAGACAAAACTTTCACATTACACACGGAGAATACAACAAAGAGGCACAAGATTTGGAGTACTAGAGTCCACTACCAGATAGTCCAAATTTCCTTGCATCCTGAGCTGCTGTGCTTAGTAAAAGTTGTCATTAGTAGTTTATTTCAAACATTTGCACACATTATGCTGTTCTCCCTTTGCGTGAGGAATGCAAATGGTAAAAAACTGTATTCCTCCCATAGTAGTAAAAATGTAAGAAGATACAAACATTAATTTTTATTTTTAATTTGCTGCTATTTAAATGGTACCCTCAATTCTGCTGTCATCTCCACAGCTATTTCTAGAACTTGGAAATAGTTTGGGGCAGTAGTCTACCAGAATCCTCAACCCAATGTAGCCAGCACTGTCTGGGAGTTAAAAGGAAGCAGTCCAGGAAAATAACTTTTCCAGGCTCTGCCCACAAGTCAAAATAAATAATATCCAAGGCCATTTTGGTACCTGAGAGAGAAAATCCCCATAGAACCTCCCACAACCATTTTTCTGGCAATAAAAAATACAACTACAGTAATTCTAACTTAAATGTGACCGCTTCATGACAGTCAAAATCAGGCATTAGAATCAGCCACTTCACCCTGCCTAAGAGGAGAGCCGGCCCAGAGTTAGATTCTGAGTACGGAAACCTCTCTCGAGACAGCTGAGGGAAACATTTTTGGTAGAGCAAAAATCATGGCTCATTTTAACCCTGCAGGCTGAATTCAGGCCATTACATTAAAATGGCTTTGCTGAATATAGACCCAAGTTCTAAGTATGTAGGCTTTGGTGTTGATGGCCTTCTAGACCGGAGTAGGCAACCTTTCCCCTTTAAGGGCCGAGGGACTTCAGCTCTCAGAATCCCAGGAGCTATTGGCCAACATGGGACTATTGGCCAACATGGCTGAGGCTTCTGGGAGCTGAAGTCCCTCGGCCCTTAAAGGGGAAAGGTTGCCTATCCCTGTCTAGACAGTCATGACCAAAATGACAGACCACATGTTCATATTCTGAGAGGTTTCTGAGAGGATAGGGCAGGACAGAACTTAAGACACTGAAAGGAATATCTTATAAATGACCTGTATAATGCAGGGTCAACTGGAGTATATGGGGAAAAGCAGCTGCCACATATAGGCTGTTCTCCACTTGAACCCCCACAGAGGAAGGAATTTCATTAGTGGCCCCAAAGGGATCATAGAACATTTTTTATTAAATTTATCAGGGAAGACTTTAATTCCAGGATCCATGAAACTCCATCTTAAAGTTACCATGGATTTTCTCCCTAGAGCTCCATCACTTTTAGGTATGCTGTTTCCTTAAGAGTGTGTTCAGTAGGTGGCAGAAACATGAAACACAAAGATAGCAGACTTTGAGAAGTTCATGTACAGGTACACACACAGACACACACAGAGAAGAAAAGCTTTGCTGATGGCTTTTAAAGTTTTATTGCAGTTTTGATCTTTCCACCAAAAAGAGCAAATGCATCATAAAAGAGTATAAAAGAAGAGGACAAGATTGTACAAAAAAGTGCATATGCAAATTTATATCCATAGCTACAAATTTAAAATTAAGGACCTCAATCCAATTCTTGGTTGTAATTACAGAAGAGCCATTGAATCAGTGGCTGCATGCGTCTACTCTATGGTGGTAAAATTGAAAGACATAGCTGTGTTAGTCTGGAAAATCAGTATGCAAAGGGATCTTGTAGCACGTTTGAGACTGACAGAAAAAAGCTGGTAGCATGAGCATTCATAAACTTGAGCCTACTTCCTCAGATGCATGGGGATTGCATGCATCTGAGGAAGTAGGCTCAAGTCTACGAAAGTTCATGCTACCAGCTTCTTTCCTTCAGCTAGTCTCAAAGATGCTACAAGATCCCTTTGTATACTGAGGTCTAACAGTTAGGTCAGTGACCACCATTTAAATAAAAATGCAATACTCTTCAGTCTCACCACAGTAGGAAGAACTGGTGATCATATGATCTGTTTCTCTGATTAATCTACTGCAAAGTTGCTTAGTGTGCCTGCTAACCCTTCTTAGACAACTTTATTTTGAAAACTGGACTTGGACAAAACAAATAGAGGACAATCTTCTGTAAAATAAAATACATTTTCTTCCCCATCAGGCTGTGTGGAAACCCTGATTCTTCTTCCAAGGTTAGCTCTTAAATCTAGATGCTGTCTTGTCCTGGGATCTTGCAGTTTACACACCTTCAACTCATAACTCCTCACCACCACCATCATGGAGCTTTTCATTGACCTTGACATTAGACGTAGTGAGGCAGTTGCCTCAGGCAATACATTCTGGGAGGCAACAGCAACGTGCTAGAAAAGAGAGTTGTGTGCCACATAGGCTAAGACATTTTTGTTCAAGCAGGCTTTTAATATATAATCATCGTCAAGGATGTTTTTGTGTATGTTTGTGTGTGTGTTCTATTTATGTTTTTTTAAACTTTTGTATTTTTAATGTAATTTTATATTGTTTTAATCAGATGATTTTAATTGTTTTTACATTTTTATTCTTACGTTTTTAACCAATTTTATCTGTGAGCTGCCTTTGGTCTCTTTCCAAAAGAATGGTGGCATATAAAATACGTATATATATACATACATACATAGTCTGTTCCATTTCCCCTAGCTGGCATTGGAAAATATTGACCCACTATCAGTGTTGAATAAAGGTTCAGCTGCCAACCCACTTGGCTTCTGAACATGGAACTATAAAGGGATGCTGCCTTGTCCTTTGTCTCAGGCAGCAAAATATCCTGAAACTGCTGCATTTCAGGTCTTTTCCTTCCCCGTTGTCTGTCAGCCAAAATTCTTTAAACTACGGACACCAAGACTGATCCTAGGACCTTCTGTATGCAAAACATATGTTCTATTAATGAGGCTGTGCCCCCTCTCAGTATGAGTGGCAGCAGGTATGCAGGTTCTAATGCCAGATGTGCACAGATGCACATGAAGGGCATCTTTCAATACTATGTCTGTCCACTTCTTTGAAATTTATGTATTTTTAAAAAATGTCTAAGAGCAGCATGTAGTTGCAGAGTCTTGAGATTGTTCACACATGTGATCCTTAAATTGTTTCTTGCATTTACCACATGTACAGTGAATACAAAGGCTGCGGAAGTTACTTTTTCACCTCAAACTTTGCTGATACTATCTGACAGATACTGGAACTTTTATTATTTTATTTTATTTTATTTAAAAAGGAGTAAGCTTTCCAAGCTCTTCTTGGATTCAGTTCATATTTACATCAACTATAAAGTGCACTAAAGCATGTCTGTTTTTGAACTTCTATCTCATATTAAAATATGCCCACATGGAAATGAAAAGCATGAAAGGCCCAAAGGACTTTTAATGTCATGTACAAAAATGACTTTATTTAGCCCATTTTTTCTCTTCTCTTCATGAAAGATTTCCAGAGTTACTTTCCTGTTATAAATAATAGTGGGGGTCTGCTGTCTTGCAGCTTTGGTACCCTAGTTAACACTCGCCAGAAGTCGCTTTCATATCAGTGAGGCAGTAAATTCATTTGAGGGTTTAATCCAGATTTTAAAGTGGTCATCCAAGGTGCTGAACACATTTTGAGTTGGAGTTCAGCACCTTGGATAGCTTCTTGAAAGACTCAGAGCTACAAGACAGGCTGCATCTGCACTGCAGAAATAATCCAGTTTGATATCACTTTAACTGCCATGGCTCAGTGCTATGCAATCCTGGGATTTGTACTTTGTTGTGGCACCAGAGCACCCAGACAGAGAAGGCTTAATATCTCACAAAACTACAAATCCCAGAATTCCATAACATTGAGCCATGACAGTTAAAGTGGTGTCAAACTGCATTAATTCTGCAATGTGGATGAAGCCAGGGTAGCTAACATGCTCCACTGACATGGAAGCTATCAACCACCAGGGAATGGGACCAAACTTGAACCACACATGCAAGTTGTGAGAGAGCCAGTATCAGGTTCAGCTCCCCCTTGGCCATGAGAATGAGTGGGTATTTCAGGAGCCTTGTCTATGCGGCTGGTTTTCTGTGATTACAAAATGGGAAAGAAGAGAGACATATGTGCCACTTGGAACTCAATAGAAATAAATGAAATTAATAAACACATAAGTTGTAGATATAGAATCAAAGAATCATAGAATCATAGAGTTGGAAGAGACCACAAGGACCATCCAGTCCAACCCCCTGCCATGTAGGAACTCAAAATCAAAGCATCCCCGACAGATGGCCATCCAGCCTCTGATTAAAGTCCTCCAAAGAAGGAGACTCCACCAAAATCTCCGAGGGAGTGTGTTCCACTGTTGAACAGCTCTCAGTGTCAGGAAGTTCATCCTTCAGCCTGCATTCCTTTATAAATTTACTTCATTGAACCCATAGTGGCTCGGATCCAGACTATTTGAAAAATTGTATCTCCCTATATGAGCCTGCTTGTGCTTGAAGATCTACAGGAGAAGGCTTTCTCTTGGTCCCACCACCATCTCAGGTTCATCTAGTGAAGACATGAGAGAAAGCCTTCATGGTGGCTGCTCTGAAGTTATGGAATTCCCTTCCCTGGGAGGTCCATTTAGCCCCTTCCTTGCTATGTTTTTTTAATGTCAGGAAGCTTTTGGATTTTAGTATGTTGCATCAGATAAAGCTTTTTGTGTGGGGAGTGGAGTGTTTTTTCTTTATTATGTTTTTTTTATGCATCCTTTAATGCTGTTTTTAACTCTCTTTAACTTGTGGTTTTTAAATAGAAAATTAGTATAATTGTGTTTTAAGTTTTATATTAATGGGTTTTTTTAACTGTATTGTGCTTTTAGGATGTCGTACACTGCCTTGGATCCTGCACTGAGAGATAGGCGGGGTATTAAATAAATAAAAAAACAAGACTTACTTCGGCGTAGACATGCATAGCTTTGCAGTGCACAGACAGCTTTATAGTATCTGTAAAATGTGTCAAGACAACTTGCATCACAGTTCAGCTTGTGGAAAGGCATTTGGGATTGTTTACAATGCAGCTGTGCTACAGCTTTCCTCCCATTTATAATGTAGCTGAAAACAGTTGGCAGTGACATGTTTGTTTAGTGTATGCATGGAGTCCTGAAATCTCTATAGAAGGAGTGGTCAACATGTGGCCCTCCAGATATGGTTGAACTGCAACTTCTAGAGACCCTAGACAGAAGAGTCAGTTTTGTGGAATGCTGGGAGTTGCAGTTCAACATCATCTGGAGAGCTACATTTACCCAAAAGTGTCCCCAAGCATTGCTTTGCCACAGGTTGGCCTTCAAGAGGTAAACAAGATTTGTTTGGGTTTTGTTTTTTAAGTATTCTTTCATTATTTGAGTGGGTTACGCATATTTGTGTGTGCATATGCCTTCAAGTCGCCTGTCAACTTATGGAGACCTGATGAACTTCATAGGGTTTTCTTAGACAAGGAATACTCAGAGGTGGTTTTGCCAGTTCCATCCTCTGAAACATAGCCCACAGCACTTGGTATTCAATGGTGGTCTCCCAGACAAGTACTAACCAAGGCTGACCCTGCTTAGCTTCCAAGATCAGACAGGATCTGGTGCCTTCATTGCTTGGGGACACAACCATTAATAATAACTTTGCATTTACCTTTTTTTATTATAAGCTCACTGTTTATACAGTTATAGCAACCAACATAAGAAAGATCCAGTTAAAGAGAGAAAAAGCAAGGAAGAAGAGGAAAGAAGTGAAAATATATACTCCATTGTATACAATAGAACAGGGGTGGAATATTGCATGGGGGACTACTTTTTGCCTCCTGACCCCCAACCAGAAGTAGAGTTGCATCAATTTTGGCCATAATTTTGGCTGGTGTAATGGGAGATGGTTTTGGGGCATTTTCACATATTTTGTGGTGTTTTGACGCAGTTTTCAGACAACAACTGTCCAAAAATCATTATAATTTTTGTTTTTAAAATATTTGGGGCTAGGAGCATTTAGGGGCATTCAGAACACAAAGCAGCCCACAACTCACATATCCCCATCTCTGGGACAGAATAAGAACATGCCACATCTAAGATAGCTGTGATTTCTATTAGATATAACTATTGACAGAGAGATCCATAGTCCCAGTTCAGGGCAAAACATACAGCAATTTAGTTAAGAACAGGAAACAGAAAAAAGGAGGGATGGAGATGGAGCTCGGCGGCAAGAGCTCTCACCATTGGATTCTCCAGATCTTTTGGACTCCAGTTCCCATCAACCCCAGCCAGGTGGGGCCATGGTAAGATGTTATAACAGTTGTGATCCATAACATTTGTATGAATGAATGAAATTATTTATTACGGTCAAAGACCAGCATCAGCATAAAGTTTAGCATAAAAAAGTAAATTAATACGTATAAACATTACTTAGGATAAAAATCTGCTAATTAGGAATGTAAATAGTTCTTTTCTGTTACATTTAAGATAACTTCATTTAAAATGAAATAAAGTAAATAAAAATAAACCTTTATAGGTTTCCGCCCTTGAGATAGAAATAATAAAGATAAATTAGGGATATCAGATTTTTACCAGGCATGACACAGGATTGTGTATTTAACTTTGATCAGTTATTCTTTTCCTACAAGTGATTGCTAGTGCAGAAAATTGTGCCACTTTATAAGTTATATGCAAATTCCAGTCTGATAATAGGTAATTTAAATAAAAAGCTTCAGATCTCCCAGGTATGTTCAAAAGTATAGGAGTGATCAAATCTCTGCGAGCATTGTCATAAAAAGGGCAGTGAAACAATACGTGTCCAGCATTTTCTATATCTCCTGAGTTACAGGGGCATGTTCGCTCAACATTTGTATAGCACTTGGTTGCTTACTGTTCCCCTAAAAAAACAAGGATCCATGGAATTAGGGAGGAAACTGGTAAATAGAAGAGAGGAAACAGTGCAGCATGGTGTAATTGATTGGGTGTTGGATTAGGACTCTAGAAACTAGGTCTCAAATCTCCACTTGGCCATGGAAACCCACTGGATGACCTTGGGCAAGTCACACTCTCTCAACCTCAGAGAAAGGCAAAGGCAAAGCCCCTCTGAACAAATCTTACCAAGAAAATCCCATGCTAGGTTCACTTTAGCATCACCATAAGTTGGAAATAACTTGAAGGCATAAAACAGCAACAATAACACAGTGAAGTGAAGTAAGGATAACTTCTCACAGGGCCTAGAGACAGAGGAAGATGCAAGCTAAGAAAAAGATTATGAAAGGCAAGGATACTCTGGACTAAGATAGCAAGGAAGGAAGAGTTTTTGAGTACAATCCTATGAAGATCTGTTCAGAGGTCACTCCCGCTTAATTCAATGGAATTTAGGGCCTGAACAGACTGCCAGAAATAATGCAGTTTAAGACCACTTTAACTTCCCTGACTCAGTGCTAGGCAATCATGGGAACTGTAGTTTATTGTGGCACCAGAGCTTTCTGACAGAGAAGGCTCAATATCTCAGTTAAAAAAACAACACACAATACTTCCCATGATTCCCTAGCATTGAGCCAGGACAGTTAAAGTGGTCTCAAACTGGATTATTTCTGGCTGGCTGTTCAGGCCCTTGGTATATTTAAGACTGCAGTTTAGGACTACATTCCCATACGAACACATACAAGCACACCTACTGCATTCACTGGGACTAACTTCTGAGAAGACCATGGAATCTGCCCTACACTAAATCAAGTTTTTGATCCATCCAGCCCAGTAGTGCCAACACAGATTGATAGAAGCTATCAGGTTTTTTTTATATATATATATAAAGGAATTGTTCTAGCCCTAACTGTTGAGGACTGGCCCTGGGATTTTCTGCATTGAAAAGGCAGGCAAGAGTTAGGAAAGTGGCTAGAACTACTGGGCCAGCTGACTGTGAAAATAGATACAAGAGGATTTTGGAGAAATTGGCCATAGTAAAACTTGGTTAACCCATTCATATGGCAACCTGGAGCCAGGGAAGGGATGAAGGTGGTTTGCAATTTTTTAACAACCAAGCAGGTGACATATGGCCTTTGCAGACTGCCAGAAATAGTGCACATTAAATTGAGGCACTGCCCTGGCTCAGTGCTAGGGAATCATGGGAACTGTAATTTATTGTGGCACCAGAGCTCTCTGACAGAGAAGGCTCAATGTCCCAGAAAAAAATACAATTCCCATGATTCCCTAGCACTGAGCCAGGGCAGTGCCTCAATTTAATGTGCACTATTTCTGGCAGTCTGCAAAGGCCCATAGTGTGCCTTCACTCCCACTAGGGTTTACATCCTACACAGCCTTCTCTACAGTACAAATTACACATATGGAGTTTTTCCAGCCTCTACATGCTGCTTGGGCTTATGAAAGGTACAACTCCATCACATGGAGAGGTCCAGGCCTTGTGCAACAAAACCACTCATGAATCACAATTCTGGACCTTCTCTCCCTGCTTTGCTCAAAATATATTGGTCACAGGAACACGCACCTTCTGTCTTTCTCCCTGGTTCTAACTTTTTGGTGTATAATGTACACACAGATGCAACACATTTTTCATATTAAGTCTAGTTAGCAATGGTTGAAGACAGATAACCAGGTGTTAAAGGCACTTCATACCCACAAAATCAGATTTTTCTCTAACTTAGATGTGTCTCTCCACCTGGAGTTCCAAGGAAGTACTATACACACAGATGCAACATATTTTTCATGTTGCGCCTACTTAGGAATGGTTGGAGATAGATGACCAGGCGTTAAAGGCACTTCATATCCACAAAATCAGATTTTTCTCCAACTGAGATGTGCCTTGCCACCTGGTATCCCAGGGAAGTACTGTGTGTTTTGCTAAGACTTCAGCCAGCACCGTAACTCTAGGATCCAAGAGTTTTCCTGCCATCTTCAGTGATTTGTTGTAAGTGGGAGTGTGAGGAAGGAATGTATAACAATCTGAGCTCAAAATCTCATAATTGGATCCCAAAACCTGTTATGCAAAACTGGACTTGTTTATCCAAAATCCAAGAAAAGAGCTTAGCTTTGCAAAATGTAATCGGAATGTAGAGTCAGGAAAGATGAACTGCTTCCATGGATATCCATAAGGTGCTTGACTGTATTCCTGTACTGAAATAGGGACAGCAGTGGGGGTTCTCCATGGCAATGTGCCTCAGAGGGATTCCCTTCTTGGCCTCCTAAGCCAGGTTCTTCTGGCTCTGAAAGCCAGAGACATTACATCAATTTCCCCCTCTTCTCTTTGCCCCTGCCCCTGCTGCTCTCAGAATCCCTTCATAGCAAACACAGCACTGAAGGTGTTAATCCTGCCCACCTGATCATGCCCTGGCCCATCTAAGCACCAGGTTTGTGCCAGTCACCAAGCAGGAAAGCAGGCGCCAGAGAAATCTTGCTAGGAAGCCAGTTAGGAGCTGCTGGGCTATCTTGGAGGGGACTAGGATTTGCGAAGGTTTAAGCAGTTAGTTCTTAGGAAGAATGCATACATAGAAGTTAAATAGGATACAGCTGGCAAGGGAATTCCTGGCACCAGACTTTCTTGGTGCCCTCCAGCTAACAAAGATGGGGTCATTGGGAAAACGCTAGGTTTGGGAACACTGAACATGCACTCCCTTCACACAGAAATGGGTTAATGAGTTTAGTTAATTGTTAATACATTTTTAAAATGTAATCCAATTAGATTTGGTTAGAAGAGGGAAAAAATAACTATAACCCTTATGTTAAATCATCACTTAAGTTTAAGTTAAAATCCGACCTACACTAACAGACTTATCAGAATGAAGCTGGAAAATGTGGTCCGTTATTTTACTCCTCATCCTCTTGCCCTTTTGTTTTTACTTATATGGATTTAAAGTGTTTCTACAATTTTTGAAAGTCCTCCAGATTTTATAGGTACAAAGAATAGTCTGCTTTCAGGAATATGGATTATTCATTAAATTTAGAAATCAAGTGGAAGAGAGTGAGGAAACAGTTACTGAGACTGCTAACCCACTGGATCTACTTTTGAGTAAGTGGCTTGAATCTTGTAACCTAAATGGTGTAATTCCCCAATGCCAAGGGGCTAAGAAAAAGCAAACAGTGCTTATTCAAAAATCTAAAAATAGACTTTAAGTAAAGAACCAACTGGGAAATGTAAATTTCTTTTGACTCTCTAGTGCAGTTTTACATTTCATTAATTGATAATATAATTAATAACTTAATTCTGAAAGTAAATTAATGTCAAATTCCAACTTAAACCAACCATCTTAATTCCCCTATTTTGTTAGAAAATGTCTAACTTACTTGGTAATTTATTTTCAATAGTTTGTTCTTATCACTAGATAGTTGGTTTTTTTATATACTCCTGATCCACTCCAGCCAAACAACTTGTCATTGTTGTCATATAGCATTATTTTTACAATAAACGACATATGAATTCGTTTCTGTCTCCCAAAGCCAGCCCAAGACACTTTGCCTTTCTGCAGTAAAGGACATAACAGTGTCTTTCCCCATTCTACATACAGGAAGCTGGCTGAACTGACAGTTGAATCTTAGTTCAGATTTGAGATATTGTCCACCAGCATAACTGAGTTGTTGTTGTTGTTGTTGTGGTGGTGGTGGTGGAGGTGGAGGGTTTGCCAATACCATCCTCTGAGGCTAAGAGAGTGTGACTTGCCCAAGGTCACCTAGTGAGTTTACATGGCTGAGCAAGAATTCAAACCCTGGTCTCTAGAGTTGCACTCCAGTGCTCAAATCTGGCCCTGCTGAATCCTAGCATCTCCCATCTGAAACAATTTTGGTGCTTTTAGAGCTAAGGGCAGCAGATGCTGACATCTCCCAAACACAATGAATACGCCACAGTATCATTTCTCATCACTGAACAGAATGTTATGTTCTGAAACAAGCTGCCTTCTGTCTGCCTGTGTGAAGGAACTCATATAAATGTTACGAAGACCGGACTTACTGGAAGCACGTAAAGCAACTGAAAAATGAATCCACTTCACTTAAGTAGTTTCTTAACAGATTGTGTGCAACGTGACAACAAAGTTCACATTAATCATGAGTGCACCCCCCAGATTTACCTCCTCCTGAAAATTAATTTAAATCATGGATTTAATATAAGTCCCCAAGTAAAACACTCAGATTTAGATCAGATTAAAGGCTCCATGTGGTAAAAATCATGTGAGGGGTAACGCTGGCCCTGTCATTAAGCAACATGTGGCAGTTACCCCAGGTAGCAAATGCTAGGAGGCAGCACAAAATGTAGTCAATGAGAGAATTATGTATCAGTATATACTATATTAGGGATGCAGTGGCTCAAGTGGTTAAGATGCTAACTCTGTTGATTGCAAGATCAGCAGATTGGAAGTTCAAGGCCCAGGTGCTGCTTGATGGGGTGAGCTCCTGTCACTGGTCCCAGTTTCTGCCAACCTAACAGTTTGAAAGCATGCAAATGCAAGTAGATAAATAGGTACCACTTTGTTGGGAAGGTAAACAGCGTTCTGTGCAATCATGCTGGCCACATGATTACAGAGTAGTCTCTGACAACGCTGGCTCTTCAGCTTTGTAACAGAGATAAACACCACCCCCTATGGTTGGATATGATTTGATGACCTTGTCAACGGGGAATACCTTTACCTTATATACTGTCTTGCAGCCCCCTCCCCTATCTTCTGCCTTTAGTACAATACAGTGGAGGACAACATCCCATTGTAAGTGCTGAAGGAAGATTCAAATCTACTTGGAAAGAGGGTGCCATCTTGTTTGTTTGTTTATTTATTTATTTTAACATGCAAAATATCTTATTTATTTATTTTAGCACTGCAATGGGAAAAGCTGGCCCATACTCATTGGCCCTACATCCTTTAGCATGGTGTTTCCCAAACATTGGTCCTACAGATGTTTTGGACTTCAGCTCCCAGAATTCCTGATTGTTGGCCCAACTGTCTAGGGCTTCTGAAAGTTGAAGTCCCAAACACATGGAGGACCGAAAACTACTTTAGCACATCATGGGTGTCATTATGGGGGTGCAGACCACCCCAAGTGACACCACTGCTCCCCAAACATCTGTATATGGTAGAAATGGGCTGTTGCATTCACTTGCATCCCTTTAAAATGCTGAAGAGATGGTGTGAATAGGGCAAGACTTAGTGGAAGGAGAAAGGAGAGGCCCCAGTTATTTTTAAAAAACTTCAATTTTAAATGTTAACATTATTTTTAATTTTATTTTTTATTATTTTTAAATTTCTTTTAAAAATGTCACATTTTACCAAATTTTCAATTTACGCACACAAAACTATGTACATGTAAATACATTTAGGCTGTGTGCATGAAGTTGTGATTTAAAGTTATAACTTTAATTTTGCTAGTTGTTTATGTCACAACTATTACCATGACATTCAGTGATATATGGGAATTACAATTTATGATTCACATTAGTACAAAAAACCTTCCTAAGGATTCTGTATGGTGTGGTATGGGAGGAAGTCAATGGAGGGGGTGACCCCATGTATTACCACACTGGGTGACAGCAACCCTAGTGACGCCACTGTAGCACATCGTTGTCACAGGATGGGAAACATCTGTAGCAGATAAGTGTGAGCTACTCAACTTGTGAAGGCTCCCTTTGGGAAGATAACACAGAGGTAACAGAAGCATATCAGAGCAGTCAGGGCCAACAAGGGCCACTACTAATGCCTGAACAGGACTTGACTGTAGGGCAATATGATGTCTGCACATATTACCTTTTTTGAACTATGTCATGCAGAAGTGGCCATGATGATTGGGGAACTGGGGAAGTTGTGCCCCCCAAATGTGACTTTTCCATGCTCTGAAGATATGTAACACATGATGTTTCCAAATGGAGGGGGCAGGCTATGACTGCTACCTTTGTATATGTTTTTGATTTAAATTCTGTGAAACCTGTTGGTAGGCAGCATGATGTGCATAGTGCCATAAAATTTTAGAGTTATCTGCCTTGTGCCTTTTGACGAGGAAGAAAAATGAGATAGAAATTTAATTAATAAAGCCAAAGAAATACGTTATTCTGTCTTTCCCTTCTGTTCCCTTTTTACTACTCTACCCCTCAAAAAATATGAAATGTTGGGAAATATAGCTAGGGATGCAAATTGGAGATGGTGTCACCTGCTGGTGCATTGTAAAATTCCATGAACAAAGCAAAGTGATTCAATAACAAAAGCTTGTCTAGAAGCACTAAAGAACTAAAGACCCAGACAACCAATTTTAATAAACTACAGCAGCTTGGAGAGAATGGAGAATGCACGAAGAAGTAGAAATGGAGCAGATGCTCAATCTTCTCCCTATCATGATATCAAGGAATTGAATGGGATCCCAGTGACTCAGAATTTGGGTATATCACACAGATGATGTGGCAATGGAAATAGCATCACAATTTGTGGCTGCTGAAGAAATGTGCAGTTTGTAGACTAGGGCTGTATCCGCATTGCAGAAATAATGCAGTTTGACACTACTTTAACTTCCATGGCTCAATGCTATGGATTTCTGGGATTTGTAGTTTTGTGAGATATTTAGCCTTCTCTGTCAGAGTGCTCTGGTGCCAAAACAAACTACAAACTGCATTATTTCTGCAGTGCAAACTGCATTATTTCTGCAATGCAGGTGCACACTGGACAATTTATTTTTTTCACAAACTTAAAATTCAGAGCATCAATTCCTACAACTGTTTCCCTCACTGTTCCATGAGTGCCTCCAGTTTCTTCTCAGTAGAGAAACATGTACTGCTTGAACAACAAATGAGTCCAAAAGTAATCCCAAGCATTAGTCTCAAAGCAAGTTAGTGTTGATCCTTCCCATTTTCTGCACATATTTCAGCCTATAGTTGTGTGAATCCACTTTTTACTTCCCTTGTTGAAATGGATTCAGGTTGGTAATTTTAAATAAATGCTAAAGATTTGAAAGCACAGTATACACAATTGTGGCATGACATTTGTTGATGGGGTATATTTCCATATTCCATAGTGTTGTGGCTTCACGGACCATGGTTACTTTCTGAAAGTTTCATCTAACAATTATTAAATCATCCTAACATGGATGTAGATTTCCTAAGGCAGCTGTGCCTGACCTGATGTCCTCCATATGTGTTTGACTACAACTCTCCCATATGCTGGACCACAATTCCCAACTAGCATGATGGTTGAGATGATGGGCCCTGTAATCCAACATATTTGGATCTAGGAGAGTGTTTTTGTTGAGGTAGCCTTTCCTAAGGTTTGAAAAGGAAGGGGACAAGAATGCTCAGGTTGTTTCCAAAACTTACATTAATTTGACTCATCAGTAGTGAATTTGAATTAGCAATTGTTTATTCCAGCACTCAAAACACTGAAATGACCTATATTTCCTGTATTGTCCCTAACATTGACTGGTGCTCATGTGAAAATCAGACTCAGCTAGAAAGCTTTCAAAAGGACATCTGAAATACAATCTATCTTGAAAATTAATATTATAAGATACTGATGCCAATGTGGAGCTTTAATGACCATACTCAGCTAAGGGCTTGTCCATATCTTATCATTCTTTAGTAATAAAATAATCTGAGCCTCAGCTTTCCAGGTGGAGACCATGTGATGATTGGGAAAGAAATAAAATAAGGATTTTATAAAATTAAATTTGAAATGCACCTTTGATAGTCAGCATACATCAAATTCAAAATTTGACATCCATTGACTCCCCCATCCTCCCACCCCCAATTTTGAATTCCAGTGGAGATACTCTGTTTTTGTTGGCGATTGTAGCTGATTATGAATATTATGCCTCAGTAGTGAAATGCTGATGATAAAACCTACATTTCTGTGGTGAAGGCAGCGATGTGTTTGGATCAGTATTAGAATGCTGTTACATTTTGAAGCTTTTGAATGAGATATTATCTAATATGATCATTTTGAGGGAGAACAAACAGAATACATTTACTACCCAAATTGTTTTATGGCAGCAATGCTAAGAAAATGGAGAAAGGCAAAGGGGAAAGGATCAATATGGGTCTCATGACTTACTGGCAATGATATGTCCCTTTCATCTCGAAATTCAGGCAGGGTCTCCAGGCAGAAGATCACAATGGAGATGAGGATGACCATCACAGAGATTATGGCAATGATACGGGCGGCCTGAGAAGTTTCTGGATGTTCAAAAAGCAGCCATACTTGCTTGAGGAACGCCCTGTCTGGCATGGGCTGCTCTTCTTCCTTAATGAAGCCTTCATCATCACGGAACTTGGTGAGAGCTTCATCCCCCAGTTGGTAGAACTTGAGTTCCTCCAGGAAAACATCAATAGGAATATTGGCTGGCCGTCGGAGCCTCCCTCCAGACTGGTAATAATACAAGATCGAGTCAAAGCAGGGCCGGTTGCGGTCAAAGAAGTACTCATTGCGCAGGGGGTCATAGTAGTGCCGCCGCTGCCGTGGGTCACCCAGGAGCGTGTTAGGGAACTGGCGCAAGGTCTTCACTTGAGTCTCAAAGCGTAGGCCTGAAACATTGATCACAACCCGTTCACAGCAGTCTTTATGAGGACGGCTATCACAAGGGACAACGGGCTCATTGTCCCCTGCTGGCAAAGGCAGTAGCTTCTCCATGGCAGGACTGGCAGCTAAAGGGATCTTGAGACAAGGTAAGGATCCATGATTCAGACTTCACCAGAATACTAAGGCCTTGTCTCCCTGCAGAGGAGGAGGTCTGTCCTTGAATCCTCCTGGAAGCTCTTCTGTGCTGTAGACACTTTCCAATATCAGTTCACTTATGCTGTTATCTGTATCTCAGTTGACATCTTCTCTCTTTTCCTGTCCTGCTACCCTACTAGATCCACTTTTTTTTCTTTCACTAATTCACTCCGTACTTCAATCATACCTGACCTAGCCTGTCTCTCTCTCCTCCTCCTCCTCCTCTGCTCCTTATACTTCACACCATCTCTTTAAATTCTTGGCATTAATGTGTTTTGCTAAAGTGGTCCCTGCTGTTGACACCCAAGTGCCATCACCCTTATTCTGTCTCCCTCGCTCCACTGAATACAAGTTTGCTTTGATATTTCCAAAGGGGGTAAACCCCGCAAACTAGCCCCCACCCCTTACCAACACCAACTGCCCTTCTCTATGTCCCCTTTCTGAGAACACCCCTGCCTTCCAGTGCCAGCGTCCAAGGTTTCTGCTGTAAACAGTTTCCCCAGACCTAGAGGTATCAGGTTGCCCTAGGACGGTACAGACTCTTGGCCCCCTTGCCAACATCCCAGCACCACCCCCATCCCCATGCCTAAAAGCAATCCCAGCAGTACTCTGATCAGAGGAAGGGAGAGCTAAAAATAGTTGGAATGGCGGTGACATAGGGGCAGGCAGATTGCCTGGGGCAGGGAATGGGTGGGGGTGGGCTAGGCAGGGCACCTTCAGGATGCTACAAAGGACTGCCAGCAAGAACTCTTTTGCTCTCTAGAAAGAAAGTGGTGCTTGAGGCAGGACATCTCTGTGGGTGGCTGGGTTTCTTATGAGTGGTGCAGGCTGGGAGTAAGATCTCAAGGGCCATACTGAGTCCTGGATTAGAGCTGATGCCACGTTAGATCACATTTAGGGCCCCAGACTTCTCTCACACCTTATTATCCCTTTCTTAGCTGTCAATATTCACACTCAAAGGTGGATGTGGAAAAGGCAGATACATAGACACATGGTTCTGCTGTATTAAGCAGAGCTTGGGAAAAGCTCATTTTCTGGATGACAACTCTCAGAATCGGCCAGCCAGCATGGCTGTTATAGTGACTAGGGGATTCTTGGAATTATGATTGAAAAAAAGAACTTTTTAAAGCTCTGCTATTAACTTTAAATATCTTATTTTTTGTATACTATTCCCCATGGCCTATCTTCAGTGCTGTGTCTGTTCTTTGTGGTTCTTTTTTTCACCAAGTGGTAGGGAACTTAGGGGGGTTGCAGACTGCCAGAAATAGTGCAAATTGAGTCCACTTTAAGGGTTAGGGTTAGGGTTAGGGAATCATGGGAACTGTATTTTATTGTGGCACCAGAGCTCTCTGACAGAGAAGGCTCAATGTCTCAGAAAAAAATACAATTCCCATGATTCCCTAGCACTAACCCTAACCCTAAAAGTGGACTGAATTTGCACTATTTCTGGCAGTCTGCAACCCCCCTTACTCAGCTTTAATTCTTTTCTGTTGCTCCCCACACCATGATTTTGTTTCATCATGGCCCCTTATGTGAGTGTTGTCACTTAAATGTTGCCCCAAAACAAAGGTAATGTATCACCAAATGGACACCATGTTAATAATTGTTGTTGATCTGGAAATAGGCACTGTACTATAAATAGAACTACTGTATGTCTCATCATTAATAAAAAAGATTGAGACAAAGTCACTATGCTTTCCTGGTACTGTTTTCACTAGCTAAGGCTCTCCCATTTTATGATTCATTATCTTTAAACTGGGCTTGAACTAGACAGTTGGCAAACAAAGGATACTGGTAAACCAAGGTTCTTGATGTTGTTGTTTTGTGTGCCTTCAAGTCGTTTCCAACTTGTGGCAATCCTAAAGTGAGCCTATCATGGGGTTTTCTTGGAAAAAATTTTCAGAGGAGGTTTGCCATTGCCTTTCCCTGAGGCTGAGAGCATGTGATTTGGATGATTTTATATAAAAACTGTCCTCTGACAGCTCTTCATAAGGAGGATTGACCTCTGGAAATTAGGACACAGGGCCACCCTACAAATAAATGCATTTCGAAACATTTTTCAAGTGAACACCCAGTCAACTATCTAAAGAGAACATTGTGTGTAGTGTGTCCCTGTATCCCATGTGCTCTTCTGTTTCATCTCTTTGGTCATTTCTGTTCCTATTGTTAGGTTCATACATGATTACTGTAGCTGGTATATAAACTTTACAATGTTTTGTGTTGCTTTTGGCTTCCCATTCAGCAGTTACAATGTTGACTCTCTCCCTCTAATGCGCTCTTTTCCTTTTGGCTCATGGTGATTTTTTATTTATTTATTTTTATGACTGTGAGCCTGCAAACAAGGATCTGTTTATTTTAGTCATATGGTACCTACTGTACTTTAGCTGCTTTTAGTAATAATGGTACTTGGTACTACATATGAAGAAGCAGGTTTATATCCACGAAAGCTCATGCTAAAATAAAAACCATTCAGTTTTAAAGGTATTGCCACATTTTTATCTCCCCCTACCTTCCTTGTTTTTAGAAACAACATGGGGTGGCAATGGTGATGATGCACACTCCATGAGGTTATTCAGACAGTGAAAATAATCCCAGTAGAATGTGAGTTGAATCTTTGTTGTTCACATAAATTTTGAATGCATCCAATTAATTTGGGGGGGCTGCCAAAAACTCCACTTAACCCAGGATATTCAGTCTCATTTTCCCCCCTGAGTTTTCCTAAAAGATTTGCATTGTCAGCTGTATGAATAATAGATGCAAATAGACCTGGGATAAACCAGGATAAAACTCTGAATGCCTTGAATGTGCTTCGAGTACATCCACATCATTTTATCACATGGGGGGGGGGGGTGAACGGGAGCATAGCGCTATAGTACTCTCCACTTCACCTGAGCCAGATTAATTTCAAGCACCAAGGATAGGCTGTGAGGCATACAAAACTGTTGTCCTTCAACAGGGGGTTCAGGAAGAAAAGCTTGGAGTAATGGCACCAGGGTCCATGAATTACCAGTTTTTGTGGGCCATCTCCAAGTAGGTCGTGAGGGTGAAAACTCTCCAGTTTGTCTGGGGGGCTCAGCTCTGGGCAAGAAGAAAGAACTATGTGCAAATTTATAGCTCACATAGTAGAGCACCAGGTTGCTAAAATTTACAAGGCTTCATTGAATTGTTGCTGCAGCTTGCAACAGCTCTCACGTCTCTTTCACACTAAACATTTATAGCATTTTCCTACTGTTTTAAGTGCCATAGTTGCATCCCATAGAAACCTGGATTTGGTAATTTGGTGAAGCACTAGATCTACGTGTCAGAGTATTCCACCAACCCGCACCAAACTACAAATTCCAGGATTCCATAGGATGTAGCCCTGGAATTAAAGTAACATCAATGTGCTGTAATTGTGTAGTGCAAAACAGACCTTAGAAAGATCTATGAATTTATTTAGCTAGCTTGCTCCTTCCCTCCCAGCTGTTGTGATTCCAGGACTCACCCTCTACTTTGCTCTGCCTCCACTTTCTGGCTAGAAGCAAATTTTTGTTGTTGTTAACTACTGTCAAGTCAACTTCAACTTGTGGTGACCTCATGAATGAGTGTCCTACCAGTCACCTTAGCATCAACAGTCCTGCTCAGGTCTTGTAGACTCAGGGCTCTGGCTTCCTTAATTGGGTCTATCCACCTGGAATATGGTCTTACCAAGCATTATTGTCTTTTCTAGTGAGTGATGAAATGTCTGAAGTATGACAGGCCCAGTTTTGTCATCTTGGCTTCTAGAGGGAGTTCAGGCTTGATTTGCTCTAGAACCTATTTATTTGTCTTTTTAGCAGTCCAGGGTATCCATAGAACTCTTTTCAGAACCAGATTTCAAATAAGTTGATTTTTTTTCATATCAGTTTCTTCACTGTTCAGCTTTCACAACCATACATAGGAATGGGAAATATGATGGCATGGACAATCCTAACTTTAGAATTCAATGACAGGCCAGTTTAAATATTCCTTATCCCATCTCTCTAAGTAAATCAGAAGCAACAATCTCCTCATTTCACTGTGATCTGGGAACAGCCCCTTTAGTTGAGATTTTTGTCTTAATATCCAAACAGGGTATTATGTTCTCTTTTCATGTACTTGTCTATCCCTGGATCTCAGGTTTTGGCCCAGAAACCTCAGGGCATGCGACAATCCTAAACAGGCAATTCTAAATGACACTACTGCTGGTCCCATCATCCGTTACCAGAGGCAATAGCCCAATTCTGCTGAATGGTACAGCTATCCAGAAGTGGGAAAGTTACTAGTATGTTATAGCTGCAGCTCCAAGACTATTCCACAAAACAGATTGTTATTGGCATCTATACAATTTTTTAAAAAGTATTTTTTCATATATTTTTAGCAAGTAACTACATTGCGAAGTCGTAGGCTTTCATGGCCGGCATCCATAGTTTTTTTGTGGGTTTTTTCGGGCTGTGTGGCCATGTTCTAGAAGAGTTTCTTTCTGACGTTTCGCCAGCATCTGTGGCTAGCATCTCAGAGCATCTCTGAAGATGCTAGCCACAGATGCTGGTGAAACGTCAGAAAGAAACTCTTCTAGAACATGGCCACACAGCCCGAAAAAACCCACAAAAAAACTATAGTAACTACATTTATTAATTTAGTTTCTTTAAAAAAACAACAGCATTGGAATGTTACAAGCTGCTGGCCTGTGATACAAGATGCACTCTCTTCCTACTCATGTCAGCACCACTTCATTGACCACAACAAAAGGCAAGGAAGAAGCATGAAGTACAGCAAAAGCCAGTACTGCAACTATATGATATTCATTCTTCCTTCACCATGTAGGGAAGCCATAGACCAGGGGTAGGCAACCTTTCCCCTTTAAGGGCGGAGGGACTTCAGCTCCCAGAAGCCTCAACCATGTTGGCCAATAGTCCCATGTTGGCCAATAGCTCCTGGGATTCTGGGAGCTGAAGTCCCTCGGCCCTTAAAGGGGAAAGGTTGCCTACCCCTGCCATAGACCCTTAACTGTAAAATGAACTAAAAATGTATACTTCAAATGGAGTGACACTATTATTTGCTAAGTTACAAGTGTAATAGTTATATCTTCATTACTACAGGAAATAATTAACTACAAGTAACTAGCTATTTGCAACAAGTTGTTTCCAAGGACTGGGCCCAGACTTGACAAACAAACAACCTGGGCCAGTGGTATAGTTAAACGATCTTTAGATGTGAATCTTATGGTTGCCTCATTGTGCTTTAGATTGCAACATGTTTTACTCCCCTGTTAGAGATAATAGGGTAGGTTTAAATACATCAAAGTACATACATTGTTTGTAGATAAAACTAAAGGACAAATTTGAACTATGGAAGGATTTATTGTTACATTCTAAATTAATTGCAAAGACAGCATTTTTTTTCCTAAAGGTAATCAGATGGGTCACAATAGACACAAACTGATTCTGTGCAATGAGACTCATACATAATCCTGAACCTCCGTTGCATAAATTATCCCTATTTTAAATAGTCATGAGATGTATGAAGAGATATGTTGTGGGTTGGGCTTTTACATACATGAAAAAGGTGGTCTTAAAACTGATCTTATGTCTTATTTAGCTAATAATGTTATGGGGGTGGAAAAATACTGCCAGGGAAAGGGAATAAAACCATGCTGTGTCAAGTGTGGGGGTGTGCCTACCTGTCTAGGTCACACTTCTTGCCAGAATGTTAACTAATAAATTGGAAATTACTGCTTCACTTGTTTTGTCCTGATTAATTTGATTTGGTACTTTGGTACTTAGAAAACTGTATCCCACATCCCCTAAATTGATTTTCTAAAGCTGAGGGCTCTTCAGGTCTTTCTGTTTAGTAAGGCCCTTGAGGTCTACCCTAAAGTCAAGATACTAGAGCAGACTATCCCTTCTTTGTGGCAGAGTGCTAACCATTCATAATACCTTGTTTTGATGTTATACAATTTAGTCACATTGACTAGTTTTTTTAAAAAACAGAAAAGCTGAATAAAAGTGACATATGAACATAAAACAGAATGCGTATTTCTTGTAGAGTCTTTGAGAGTAAGTTCTTGGGGGCATAACCAGTTCACATGGTTCTGTGTCCAGATCTTTCAGGCCTCAGCATGCACTGGGAACACATCCTAAACAGAAGTATCAATGCCTTGTGTTACAATGCATTGTAAGAGAAGATAGAGAGAGCCATGCAAATTGTCTTTAAGGAAAACATATTTACTGTTACTGATCTTCTATCAATCTTCCCCAAACCAATGCCCTCCAGATGCGCTCAACTAGAATCAACCTTTGTCTCCAGCTAGTATAATCAATTGGTTCGGGGAAGTCTCTCCGTGACATAAGATCCTGATAAGCATCCAAGGAAGACTGTCCTGTTTCACTCCCAACTAATGAAAACATAGCAGGGGCCTACTTTGTTGTGTACTTATCCTAACAGTTACTGCAGCACTCTTTCTATTTGTTATCTTGGGAAAAACTGAGATTTATTATAGGAGGGAGGTAGAAGAAAAGGTTACATGAGATCAGACCCGTAATCAGAATTGATGTGAAAGGGGAGGGCCTAAAGTGACAGCCATAATAATGGATGTGTCCAATCAAAAGGTTGGACTCGAACTCAAGAGATCTACTTGTAGTCCATGAAAATCCACAAGCACATATCCTTATCTCCACCAGTAAAACAGAACATTGCATAACAATTGACTGTCCTTTCATGATATCCCAGATTTACTGCACAAAGAGGCCAAATTATCTTGCAAAGAAATAGTATTACCATTTAATGGGGGTTGCAGACTGCCAGAAATAGTGCAAATTGAGTCCACTTTTAGGGTTAGGGTTAGTGCTAGAGAATCATGGGAATTGTTGTTTTTTTCTGAGACATTGAGCCTTCTCTGTCAGAGAGCTCTGGTGCCACAATAAAATACAGTTCCCATGATTCCCTAACCCTAACCCTAACCCTAAAAGTGGACGCAATTTGCACTATTTCTGGCTATCTGCAACCCCCCTAGTATAATATAGGATCCTGTAAAAGAAAAGAAAAGGAGTATTAGTTTAATCTCTGCTTATTTTCCTTGTCCTCTGACTTGCTCTAATAAGCTAGTCTGCCACAAACAAAAGTAAAAACCTGAAAGTCTCATTAGCACTTCATTTACTTGCCAACGAAAATGGAGTTAATTATTTATCCTATTGCTAAGTCAAAGGACGTTTTCACACGGGGGCCCCTAAAGCCAGGTGGAGCCATTCCGGAATGGCTCCTGCCGCTGATTCTGGAATGGCTCCATCGGCGGCAGGCTAATTCCGGGTGGACAGCCGGAATTACCTGAAGCCGGAGTTAGCCGGAGTTAGCCTTTTGCCACCCGGAGTGACGCCAGACTTAGGGCTCCGTGCGTTTGAACACACACAGCGAAAAGACGGACGGACACAGGGATGGCACCGGAAGGGGCGGGGTTTGCCGCCGCGCGCGTGTGAACTACGTGGAAATGGAGCCGGAGTGGGGCCGGACGGAGGTAGGATTGCCTCCTCAAAAAGCCCCGTGTGAAAACGTCCAAAGATACCATCACTCCTCTTCCTCTGGGAAAAAAAGAAGAAGAGAGGAGTGCATTTTTCCACACTCCCCCCTCCACTGCACCAATGGCAATGTTCCTGGACAGTGTGCTGTAGCTTTCAGTTTTTTCAGATCATTTGTATCATTCTTACTATGAACTCCACACTGCAAAAGAAACTTCCCAATGTAATAATATACATGATTGCAACTTGATTCCTTTTTTGTAAATGTCTACAAACGTGCAAAAGCAACATTAGCATATCAGCAAAACACCATTATATATATAAAAAAAAACCTCAAAAAAGTGATGCCTACAGTCCCATCAAAACAGCTGTTTCACATTGACTATCAATGCATACATGTGCATTATTGAGATATAGCAGTAGGTGGTGAGTGCAGAAGACATAAGAAAACAAAAGCTGTGGCAAAATGCACATAGTTCAAGTTTCAACTCCATCAACACCAGCCAGCATGGCTGATGGGGCGATGGCTGTATAGCTCATGTATAACTGAGGTCAGATAAAGTGTTGCACTAATGAGCTAGTCTTTGTTGTTTGTTTGTTAACTGTTTTCGCATCAATCTCGACCCATGGCGATCCTGTGGATGAGACATCTCCAAGCCTCCTGGTCCTCTACTAGCTTTGCCAACTCCTGCAAACTCATATTCGTGGTCTCTTTAATAAAGTCAATCCATCTAGCATGTGGCCTTCCTCTCCTTCTACTTCCCTCCACCTTTCCTAACATTACTGTCTTTTCCAACAGTTCATGGCTTCTCATGATATGTCCAAAGTATGACAGTATAAGTCAGGGGTAGGCAACCTAAGGCCCGGAGGCCGGATGCGTCCCCCCCCCCGAGGCCTTTGGACTGGCCCTGGGCTGGTCCTGCCGCCGCCGCCACCGCTGCCGCCGCCACCACTGCCCCCCGCCGCCACTGCCCGCCATGATGATATTGATTATTGTTGTTATTACTTGTTCTTGGGGTTTTCTTGGCAAAATCTCCACAGGGGTTTTGCCATGGCTTTTCTGGGGCTGAGAGAGTGTGCATGCATTTTTTAAATTTTTTAAAAAAATATTTATATTTATTTCTTTATTTCTTTATTTCTTTATTTATTTTGGTGCTTCGGCCCCCCAATTGTCTGAGGGACAGCAACCCGGCCCCCGGCTCAAAAAGGTTGCCTACCCCTGGTCTAAGTCTTGTCATCTTAGCGTCTAGGGATATCTCTGGCTTGATCTGCTCTAGGACCCATTTGTTTGTCCTTTTGGCTGTCCATGGGATCCTCAGCACTCTTCTCCAGAACCACATTTTTCAAATGCATTGATTTTCCTCCTGTCTTCTTTTTTAACCATCCATCTCTCACATCCATACATGGTAATAGGGAATACAATGGCTTGTATGATTCTGACTTTTGTGCTGAGTTGTATGTCTTTGCATTTTAGGATCTTTTCTAGTTCTTTCATGGGACCTTATAACACGAGGCCCAAAGCAGTCAGAACCCGAACGAAATCCTGACCTGATACGTATTATTTTTCCGTGTGTCCACACGACGTCGCTCAGAACCCCGACAGAATGCGGCAAGAACCGAGATCTTTGTATTTCGGTTTCTTCAGGAAGTACAAGTGCGTGACGGGAATCATTTCGCTTTTATCGTAAGGACCTTATCAGTTTGAAAAGACAATACGTATTGGGGAGCTTTTCCCCGCCCCCGCCTGCGCTCCGCGGCTGTCAAACACACCCCTTCCCAAGCCGGCTGTCCCCCAAACCCCTTCCCAAGCCGGCACAGGGTCCGCGCTCCGAGCAGAACGTCTTCAGAGAGGCGCCTCTCCGAGGACGTTCTGCTCGGAGCGCAGACCCTGTGCCGGCTTGGGAAGGGGTGTGTTTGACAGCCGCAGCAAGTGACAGCCGCGGCTGTACTGAGCATGTGCAGGGCATCATTGCTTGGTTATGTCCGGGATTTTCTCAATTGTGTGCGAACAGCAAATACGGTTCCTGGGAGCGCTTCATCGCGCTTTCCTTAATTGCGCGATGATGCTAGTTGCGTCTGATAGCCATTTACGTATTGTGGGGTTTCTTTCGGTTTATTCCTGGATTTATTCTTATTGCGCTTTCTTATCGCTTTGTGACCCGCGTGTGATAAGGTCCTTAGCCACACTCCCCATTCTTAATCTTCGCCTGACTTCCCGGCTGCAGTCCCCATTTCTATAAATGTTTAATCCCAGATACGGGAATTATTTTACTATTTCTATTTCCTCATTGTTTAGTTTGAATGTGTGTAAGAACTGTAGTCATTATTTTTGTTTTCTTTATGTTCATCATTAAGCCTGCCTTTGCAGTTTCTTCTTTGATCTTCCTTTGTAGGTGTTCCAAGTCTGTGAGATTTTCTGCTAGTTGATATATAGACTGTTATTCAACTCCAATTTGTTTCTTTGACTGGCTGTTCCTTTTAATCTAAAAAGCAAGGAGAACAGATTTATCATAAGCCTTGGAGTCTTGAAAAATATATTACTATTATTGTTTTGCCCTCTTCCCAAGCAAATACCGTAATCTTTGGATGGCTGCTTCTAAAGCATTCACTGTCTGACAGTGCCACCTGCTGCCTGGCACTTCAGTTTAAGAATATCTGTAGCCTCTTCTGTGATGCTAAAGTCTATTCTGTACACTGCAGCTACATCCACACTGCAGAAATAATCCACTTTGACACCACTTTAACTGCCATGGCTCCGTCCTATGGGACCAAGGATCTGCAGTTTTGTCAGGCATGAGAGCTCTCAGAGAAAGAGAGAGAGAGAAAGCTAAATATCTTGCAAAACTACACACCCCAGCATCCCGTATCATTGAGCCATGGCAGTTTAAAGCGGTGTCAAACTGGATTATTTCTGCAGTGTGGATGCAGCCCAAAAGAGAAGCAAGTGGTTTATCTTTTGACCCTTTTTTGGGGGGTCGGGGTGAGCAAATATGAACCTCCAGATCCTGTTAAGACTGTGGGTCACAGCAACCCTAGCCAATCATAGCCACGGTTGAGGGATGATGGGAGGTTCAGCCAAAAAACTTTTCAGGGTCCATTGTTGCCCACCTCTGCAATGTTTTAGGTTTTTTGATTTTCATGTTGTCATTTGACAAATTACTAGTGTGATGTAAGGGTTTGAGCATTGGACTACGACGCTGGAGGCCAGGGTTCGATTACCTGCTCAGGCATGAAATCCACTGGGTGGTGACCTTGGGCAAGTCACACTGTCTCAGCCTCATAGGATGGCAATGGCAAACCCCTCTGAAGAAACTTGCCAAGAAACCCTGTGATAGGGTCACCATGAGTCCGAAATGACTTGAAGTCACACAACAACAAAAAATGTGCACACGCATACTGGTTGCATCTATACTGCAGAATTAATGCAGTTTGACACCACTTTGATTGCCATGGCTCAATACTATGAATTCTGGAAACGCAGTTTGTTGTGGCACCAGAGGTGTTTCCCCCCTTTTCCCCCCAGAACTCCATAACATTGAGTCATGGCTGTTAAAGTTGTGCCAAACTGGATTATTTCTGCCATGTGGATGCAGCCCCTGTGACTTATCACAGAAACCGTGGTCCAAAACTCACTGCAGAAATAATCCAGTGTGAGACTGCTTTACCTGCCCTGGCTTAGTGCTAGGGAATTCTGGAAATTGTAGTTTATTGTAGTTTATTGCACTAGAGCTCTCTGACAGAGAAGGCTGAATGTCTCACAAAACTACAGTTCCCAGGATTCCCTAGCATTGAGCCAGGGCAGTTAAAGCGGTCTCAAACTGGATTACTTCTGCCATGTGTTTTGGACCCACAACAGCCATAGCTCAATGCTATGGAATTCTAGGAATTGCAGTTTACAGCCATGGCTCAATGCTATGGAATTTTGGGAATTGAAGTTTACAGCCATGGCTCAATCCATAGGACTTTGGGAATTGCAGTTTACAACCATGGCTCAATGCTATGGGATCCTGGGAATTGCAGTTTACAACCATGGCTCAATCCGATGGGATTCTGGGAATTGCAGTTTACAGCCATGGCTCAATGCTATGGAATTCTGGGGAATGCAGTTTGTTGTGGCACCAGAACTTTCCACAACAAACTGCATTTCCCAGAATCCCGTGGCATTGCGCCATGGCTGTAAACTGCAATTCCCAGAATTTGTTGCTCCACAACAAACTGCATTCCCCAGAATCCCGTGGCATTGCGCCATGGCTGTAAACTGCAATTCCCAGAATTTGTTGCTCCACAACAAACTGCATTCCCCAGAATTCCACCGCATTGAGCCTTAGCTGTTTAAGTGGTGTCAAACCGGATTATTTTTGCCATGTGGATGCTGCCTTTGTGATTTATGACAGGAACCATATTCCGATCACTTATATTTAGCCTCCAACTGAGGAGGCTCTCAAAGAAAAAAGTTCCCGCGGAGGGAACACTTAACAAACAGCCACAGCCAAACGAGTCCCGTCGCGCGGAAGGATCCAGGCAGGGGCACGAAGCTTCGCCCGAGCATGCGCAGAAGGATCGCCGACTAGGCCCAGCCTGAGGCGGCGGGAGGCGCCGAGCGGAGGAAGAAGAAGAGGAACAGCGAGGCCGAGAATTCCCTCTTCCCCACAAAGTAAGAGGGAGCTGAGGGTGCGTGATGAGGGGAATGCGGTGGTTTGAGGAGGATGCGTGGGAGTGTGTGAGGGGCGTTGCGTTGTGTATATCCGAAGGGGGGAAAAGCTAGGTTTGAATCTCCTATTTCCGGAAGGCGCGTGTCTGGGCCGGAGGAGAGGCCTTTGTGGGGCCAGAGGGAGGTTTGGAAGAGGAGTGGTTTGAGCGCTGGGCTAACGCTGTGGAGGCCAGGGTTCGACTCCTGGGTCAACCCCACTTTGGGTGACCTTAGGCAGGTCACACCCTCTCAACCTCATGGGAAGGCCAAGGCAACCCCCCTCCCAGAGGAAACCTTGCCAAGCAAACCCCATGATAGGGTCGCCATAAGTGGGAAACGACTTGAAGGCACCCAACAACAACAAAAACAAAGGCCTTCGGGGAGGGTTGGAGAAGTTGTCCATAGAAGAAGGAAAGAAATGAGTCTTAGTTTTATAAATGTTCAAATATATATACAATACCTAATACACAATTCATTCCGTGCATCATATTATGAACATATAAACAATACATATACATGGGATGTACTAAAACAAATAACAATACGTGCCCACAGAGAAGAATTGCAGAATACTTGCCCATAGGGAAACATAGGGCCTTTGCAGACTGCTAGAAATAGTGCAAATTGAGTCCACTTTAAGGGTTAGGGTTAGGGAATCATGGGAAGTGTATTTTATTGTGGCACCAGAGCTCTCTGACAGAGAAGGCTCAATGTCTCAGAAAAAAATACAATTCCCATGATTCCCTAACCCTAACCCTTAAAGTGGACTCAGTTTGCACTATTTCTGGCAGTCTGCAAAGGCCCTATGTTTCCCTATGGGAAAGTATTCTGCAATGTTTGCCTTATAGGCAAGTATTCCCTAATGTTTCCCTATGGGCAAGTAATTCCCAATATTTCCCTATAGGCAACTATTCTGCAGTGTTTCCCTATGGGCAGGTATGGTTTCCCTATGGCAGGGGTAGGCAACCTGTCCCCTTTAAGGGCCGAGGGACTTCAGCTCCCAGAATCCCAGGAGCTATTGGCCAACATGGCTGAGACCTCTGGGAGCTGAAGTCCCTCGGCCCTTAAAGGGGAAAGGTTGCCTACCCCTGCCCTGTGGGCAAGTACAGTAATTTGTTTTAGTACGATACGATTCCATATACATCCACATAACGTAACAAACATGGCAATATATATTATTCATAAACCTGTTTCCTAAAGGCTGGTTGAAAAGAAAGGCATAACAGGAACAACGCTCTATCATCTCATCTAGTAATACTAACCCACCTCCTATTTTGGCTTCATCTTAACCCAGTCCTGTTGCTTCCTCCTCTTGTTACCCATTATACATATCTGTTTACTCCTGTCTTTATGTCTAGGTATTCCATCTCTCCTGTGCCTCATCCATATCTCTCCCTTTCTCTCCCTCAACTACAACCAATCCTTCCTTTCTCAATTTCACTCCTCTCGAATTCTTCCTTTGAGAGAAATTAATCTTGAGGCTGTAGATAAAAACCTACAGCGGAGGAGGGAAGGAGGCATGAGAAACCCAAGAGGCTGCTGCATTACATGCATTATTCCCAGTACGTGCATTAGTTTCTTACAGCAACCTCACAAGGTAGGCGTGATCATATCACTAACCTCCATCTTGCAAATGAGGACCTGAAATGGAATAAAAAAGAGAGAGAGCAGAGGCAGCATGGCATAGTGTTTGAGTGTTGGTCTGTGACTCTAGAGCAGGAGTAGGCAACCTAAGGCCCGGGGGCCGGATGTGCCCCCCCCCAGGCCGGTCCTGCCACTTGACGCCACTGCCCCCCGCCATGATGATATTGATTATTGTTGTTATTACTTGTTCTTGGGGTTTTCTTGGCAAAATCTCCACAGGGGTTTTGCCATGGCTTTTCTGGGACTGAGAGAGTGTGCATGCATCAAAATGTGGGGAGCCAAAGCACCAAAAATAAATAAATTAAAATTAATATATATATATATATATATATAATTTATTTATTTTTGGTGCTTTGGCTCCCCCAATTGTCTGAGAGACAGCAACCTGGCCCCCGGCTCAAAAAGGTTGCCTACCCCTGCTCTAGAGGGTTCGATTCCTGCTCAGTCATGTAACCCCTTGGGTGAGTCACACACTCTCAGCCTCAGAGGATGGCAGTGGCAAACCCCCTCTGAAGAAACTTGCCAAGAAAACCCCTTGATTGCCTTGTGTTGTGTTCCTTCAAGTTGTAAGGTGATTCTATCATGGGGTTTTCTTGGCAAGATTTGTTCAGAGGAGGTTTGCCATCTCCTTTCCCTGAGGTTGAGAGAATGTGACTTGCTCAAGGTCACCCAGTGAATAATGCTTCTGTAGCTATCTGACGTGAGAGACCAACATTTCTTTTCTCCAGAGCCCTTTTACCCTTTCTCTGAGGCTGAGAGAGTGTGACTTGCCCAAGATCACCCAATGGGTTTCATGGCTGAGCAGAAATTGAACCTGGTCTCCAGAGTTGTAGTCCAGCACTCAAACCACTACGCCACACTGACTCTAGGTTTGCCTTAGGGTTGCAGGGTCGTCATAAGTCAGAAACAATAAAAAACAAGAAGTGTGTGTGGCTTGCTTTACCCTTTCTAGCACTGCCTTCCCTTTCTTTGCCTCAGAATCTGGCTGGAATCCTGAGATGATAGAATGGGCTGTACTGGGCAGGCTGGATGGAGAATCATGTTTTTGAATTCTGTGAAAAAGGGAGTGGGAGCCAAGCAAGCACTAAGGCATTAGGACTGGAAGCCCTTTCTTTGTTAGTGTTGGTCTGTGACTCTACTCCATGCTCCCTGTGCTCTCTTCCCTTGCAAATAATCCTGTTCATGAGAGGACATAGGAAAATGGTAATTCTCCATTCACCACCCAAAATGGTCCATCCCTGTTGGTACCTCAAGTTCTGTCATTTGCTGCTTGTATAGTGGAACCCTCTGTTCCTAACCAGTGTGGTTGTACAGTGGACCCTCCACATTTTCTGGGGTTAGGTGTGCAGGGCTCCCCTGAAAGTGAAAGAACACAAATAGAAAAGCACTGGGATTTTGGTTTTTTTTACCTGAGAAAAACCTCTCTAGGAATCTCTAGGTCAGGGGGTCCCCAAACTACGGCCCGCGGGCCGAACCCGTCCTGTCGAGGCCTTTTAACCGGCCTGTGACCAGTCCTGCCGCCGCTGCTGCCTTTCTTGTGCACGTGTGATGCGGGGGGGGGGCACGCACATGCGCATGACTCCAGGCACCATTTTGGAACAAAAATGGCGGGCGGAGTCATGCGTATGCGCGCGCGACTGCTGCCAGCGTTTTTGCTCCAAAATGGCATCCGAAGTCATGTGCATGCAGGGCAGGATGGGAAGAGAAAGGGGGCTCGTGTGCGGGGGCCCTCCAATGAGCTGGAAGATGGCGAACTGGCCCCTGGCTCAAAAAGTTTGGGGACCCCTGCTCTAGGTCCTCTGGTATGACTTCTAATGGACATTGATGATAGAGTCACACTGGAGGACCTAGAGATCCCTAAAGAGAACATATTAATCAAATATGCAAAAGTCAAAGCTGCAAATACAGAGGGACAGCTGTGGTTGGACAGGGATTTGGAAGGTCCAGGGTCATTTCCCCCTGAACCATGGAACTCACTGGGTGAGCTTGGATTAGTCTAATAATAATAATGGAGTATTATTATTACTACTATTATTATTATTTCTCACCTGCCTCTCCCCATGGGTTGAGGCGGGGAACAACAACAATTAACAAACGACATCAGTTAAAACATGCACCAATTTAAATGGACAAATAAAATTCACACATATTCATACAATCCTCATCTAAAGTCTATCATTTAAAATCCACAATTTAAAAATCATCTGGACAAGCCTGCCAGAAGAAATTGGTCTTTAATGCTGTTTTGAATTCCGACAGCGTATTTAGTTGAATCTCCGGCAGGTCATTCCACAGTCTAGGGGTGATTGAAGAAAAAAGCCTCTGGCTGACAGTTTGCCAATCTAGTCCTGGCTGACTGGGGTAAATGTCCACCAGAGGACCTGAGTGTACGGGGACAGTGTGTACAGGAGAAGCTGATCCTGCAGGTAACTTGGACCCAAACCATGTAGGGCTTCAAAGATAACAACCAACACTTTGTATCTTGCCCGGAAACTTAACTTGCAGCCAGTGGAGTGATTTTAATATTGGTGTGATATGATCACTCCTACTCTTGCTCTCTTGCTCTCAAGCTGACTTACCTCATAGATTTGTTTTGAATATAAAATTGGGGGGGGGGGGGAGAGCCATGTACCTTGACAAGCTCTTTAAAGGAAAGGAAAGGCATACATCTAACAATTAAATTGCAAAAGTAGGATTCCAATGGAGAAGTTCTTGGTTCAAAGTTCAGGATTTTACAACATGACCTTGAATATTAGATTGAACACAATGAGATTTACTTCTCAGTAACATGCAAAGAATTTCACTGCAAGTCCAGCACCTACCCTGCTAGGGTTAGAATTGACTTTTTGATGAGAAAGTGCTTATAATCTCTCTGGCTTTGCAAGTTAGTAATACAGTTGGCCCTCCATATCCCTCGATTCAACAATTCATGGCTTGCAAATATTCCCAAAATATATGACATTCAAAAAGCAAACCTTGATTTTGCCATTTTATATAAGGGACACCATTTTACTATGCCATTGTATATACATGGTACTTGAGCATTCATGGATTTTGGTATACACAGGAGGTCCTGGAACCAAACCCCAGCAGTTACCAAGGGCCCACTGTACAGGATAGTTTTTTCTCTTGTGTCCTTGCCCTGTTCTCTTATCTATCTATTGCTTTTCTTATATAACAGATTTCCCAACATGACGCAGTTCTTACCCCCAAATTTGTTGGCACTGTTTGCACCCCGTGATCCTATACCTTACCTGCCTCCTTTGGAAAAACTACCCCATGAGAAGCATCACAATCAACCCTACAGTGGCATTGCTCCGTACATCCGAGAATTTGAGGTAGGTACTTCAGCTTTGGCCTGGCTTTCTCAGACTTACTTGGGCAATGTCTAATGTCTGTGCCTGTTGTGTCAGATGCTTTCTCATTGTTTTGTCCATCTCCTTCATTACCTATTGAGGGTCATTTATTAAAAAGGTACTTTCTTTTCAGGACCCTCGTGATGCTCCTCCACCTACTCGTGCAGAGACACGAGAAGAACGAATGGAACGGAAGGTATGTGATCCAAAACTCTGATCCAAAACTCTTAGATTGCCTTTAAGAATAGTGTGAGTTATATTCTTGGTTATGTGTTAGTGTTCTTTAAAAAGGAAAAGAACCCGAGGTGTATGCTTCTTATAGGTTTCAAGAAGATGGATTTCTGTAGGTCAGAGGTGCACATTGTTTTTGTTTTATTTTGTTTCTTTGTTTATTTCATTTCTATACCATCTTTCTCCCAAAAAGGAGCCCAAGGTGTCTCACAGATAAAATAATTTTTTAAAATTACAATAAAAATGTAAATACAATTAAAATCATCCAGGAAAACAGTATAAAATTACAGAAACATACAAAAGTTAAAAAACAAACCTAGAACATACACCCCATATAAAAGCCTCCCTGACGATTATATATTATATAATGTTGTGTTTTGCTTTTGGTATCCAAAGGAAGAATGGATGCAAATACCCTAGTGTTTCCCATTCTTTGCTGAGAAAGAGTAGAGAGTTGTATTTCTATCCCCTCATTCAGTCTAGTAAGAGCAGTCTTTATGAGGATAACTCAGGGAAAGAGTTCAGAGAGAGCTCTTTATTCCCTTCTTCAGTGATCCTGATATAGATAATTTTTCCCTCACTGTTTGCAACAGTTCAGAAAGAGAATTCTGTGTGAAAGTGACTGAGAGCGATTTGATGGGGATATGGTCACGGTCCCTGTGGAGCCACAATTGAAATCTTAGGGAGCTGCAGCTATGTACCTCTGTTTTAGCCTAAAAAGAAGGTAAACATTACTGACTTTTCTTTGGCCCCTTTTCTTACAGAGGCGAGAGAAGATTGAGCGTCGGCAACAAGAAGTTGAGAGTGAGCTGAAGATGTGTAAGTTAAGGAGAATGGCAAGTTGTGGGAAGGAATAGTTAATCACATCTTTTCCCAACTTTATTTTTACTCTGTTTATTATTATTCTCAGTGGTTTTAATGTTTCTGGTACCTTCTTTTTCTTATCAGGGGACCCTCACAATGATCCCAATGCTCAAGGAGATGCCTTCAAAACACTTTTTGTGGCTAGAGTTGTAAGTAATTAACTTCCTTTTTATCTTGCTGGTACTTTATTTAAATTATGTAATAAAAGATGCTGAAATACAAATGGAAGCAGTTTCTCCTGTGGTTCCAGGAGGGCTAATATCTTCATTTTTCCCTCTGGTATGTTCCTTGCTTTCTCATATGGATTCCAATTTATCTTGCAGAACTATGACACAACAGAATCCAAGCTGAGGCGGGAGTTTGAAGTCTATGGGCCTATCAAAAGAGTAAGTAGGGATATTTTGGATCAAACAAATTGCACAGTAGCTATTTTTTCTGTTCTTCATGAGTTCTTGAATACAGTCCTCACCAATTCCATGATTTTCCAGTAGAATTTGCATACCTGTATTGTGCTGAGGGGGAAAGTGTGACTGTTTAACCCTGTTTCCTATTTAATTTCATTGAGAATGCATTCCTCACACACACAGCCTAGATCACATCCCTGTTTAGTTTTTCTTTTCTAAGAGATAGAATAATAGTTAATTTTAACAGGAGTAGTCCCAGCAGACTGGAGGAGGGCAAATGTTGTCCCCCTCTTCACAAAGGGAAAAAAGAGTATCCCAGCAATTATCGTCCACTTAGTCTGACATCAATACTGGGAAAGATTCTCGAGCAAATCATTCAGAGTCTGTGAACATTTAGAAAGCAATGCCATTATCACAAAAAGTCAACATGGGTTTCTGAGAAACAAGTCATGCCAGACTAATCTGATCTCCTTTTTTGATAAAATTACCAGCTTGATAGACAAAGAGAATGCTGTAGATATATCTTGATTTCAATAAGCCCTTTGACAAGATCCCCCATGATATTCTTGCAGACAGGCTGGTAAAATGCGGGCTAGACAGTGTGACTGTTAGGTGGATTTGTAATTGGTTGACTGGCCAAACCCAAAGGGTGCTCAACAATAGCTCATCTTCAACCTGGAGAGAAGTGACTAGTGGGGTGCCTCAGGGTTCTGTCCTGGGCCCAGTGCTATTCAACATCTTTATCAATGACTTGGATGAAGGAATAGAAGGCATGCTTATCAAATTTGCAGATGACACCAAATTAGGAGGAGTAGCTAATACTCCAGAGGACAGGATCGAAATTCAAGAAGACCTGAATAGATTAGAAAACTGGGCCAAAGCTAACAAAATGAATTTCAACACAGAGAAATGTAAGGTACTGCATTTAGGGTAGAAAAATGAAATGCAGAGATAAAGAATGGGAGACACCTGGTTTACGAGACTACGTGTAAAAGGGATCTAGGAGTCTTAGTAGACGACAAGTTATAGATGAGTCAACATTGTGATGCGGCAGCTAAAAAGGTCAGTGCGATTTTAGGCTGCATCAGTAGAAGTATAGTGGAAGTAATAGTGCTTCTCTAGTCTCATTTGGTCAGGCCTCACCTGGAATACTATTTCCAGTTCTGTGCACCACAATTCAAAAAGGATGTTGACAAATTAGAGCTTGTCCAGAGGAGGGAGACCAAAATGGTGAAGGATCTCGAAACCTTGCCTTATGAGGAAAGACTTAGGGAGCTGGGTATGTTTCGCCTGGAGAAGAGACGGTTAAGAGGTGATATGATAGCCCTGTATATGTATTTGAACGGGTGTCACATTGAGGATGGAGCAAGCTTGTTTTCTGCTGCTCCAGAGACTAGAACATGAAACAGTGGGTGCAAGCTATAGGAAAAGAGATTGATTCCACCTCAACATTAGGAGGAACTACATGACAGTAAGAGCTATTCGACAGTGAAACACACTCCCTTGGAGTGTGGTAGAGTCTCCTTCCTCTGAGGTTTTCAAACAGGTGGGTGGCTATCTGTCATGGATGCTTTGATTGTGACTTCCTGCATGGCAGGGGATTGGACTGGATGGCCCTAGTGGTCTCTTCCAACTCTGTGATTCTGTATGTCATTTTCTGTTTGATGTCACTGTTTTACAGGAACTTCATTCTAGTTCTATACAGTTTCTTGTAAACAGAATCTCTTTAAGCTCCTATTTTTCCACTACCTTCCCTCTCGCTCACCTATTTTTTGTAAGCTAATTGCATTTTGATACTGTTCAGGGGGACAGATGAAGTGTAAGCACCCAGTTGGAGTGTGTAAATGGGGAAAATCTATTTCATCTCCAAACACATTGTAAGATTTGTAGATCCAAGAGGGAGATTTCTGAAGAATCCCACATGCAACATTATTTTTAGGCTTTCTTCATAGAAAACGAGGGGCAGTCTTTCTATATCACTCAGCCATCCTTTTGTGAAAATATCCCTCCAAATATATGGTAGAGAGTAAGCTTAACCAAGGAACTGGGAGATGGGAGAGGACACTTCTGACTCTCTTTTTGTGGAGGTGGTCTCTAAGTGATGGGCCTCTCTGAGACAGTGCTATATGTGGACTCAGATGAAGCGTGCTTGGTACCTGAGGGGTATGGGATTTAAGATGGCCTTACCTTAACTCTGTCCACTACTGGCAATTCTTTTTCAGATTTACATGGTGTACAATAAACACTCCGGAAAGCCACGTGGCTACGCCTTCATTGAATATGAACATGAACGTGACATGCACTGTAAGTACAATCTTTTTCTGGGAAGTTTTTATGTCTGTTTTGTGTGTGTTTTAAATTACATTTTTATTGCAAAAGCATGTTTCTTGTAAAAGGTTCCTTAACTTTTTAAAGTCCTTGAGCTATTCAAGGGCTTAGGCTCCCCCTTGCAGGTAAGTACAGTGTAGGGGGAGCCTGGCTTGGTTTGATGAGCACCCAAGTTCCGTTAATCTGGCCCTTTTCATTTCCAGGGGACCCTTGTAGACACAAAAATAGAATCCAGAAGGGAAGAAGCTTTTATCCCGTTTTCTCTGCAGATTTTGTAATTCAAGTAGGATCTGGTGTTGGGGTTCATAGTTTACTTTATGTAGGATATATTTTGGGGGAGTGCCGCTGCTTTTTTTGTCTTACTGTAAAGAGCAAATTAACGTAGCTTGGGTGCTACATTGTAAAATGTGTGCTAAAGTAACAGGCAACAGTTCAACAACTCCCCTTTTTACCCCACCCCTAATTACCTTGTGTTTGGGAGGATGAAACCCTGTACGCTGAGGGTGGGAACTAGTTATGCCAGTATTCTTTTGGGGAGGCTAGAGTTGCTGCTCACTTCATGGGACATAACAGTCATTATAAGGGCTGCCCCATCGTCTGAACTGTTGCCCATCTCCTTTCTTTTAACTTGTTTTAAGAGGGAGGATGAATGCTGTGAAGAAGTTGTTCTTCTAAAGCAATTGTAACTTTGACCTGAAGCTGTGTTTTGAAAAGATGCTGTTGTCGAGAGGCGTGTTGTGAGCGGGGTGTATTAATTCTGTGTTCTTATTGTCACTGCAGCCACCTTTCTGATGGCTATTGCCACTGCTGGCTTGCAGCTGATCCTTATGCTTCCCCTTTACAACATCTCATTGTATGGTTGGTATAAGGGTTTGTATAATTGGTAAGAAACCTCAGTACCCAACACTCTTCTATACACAAGCCAGGTCAAAGACAGATGCTAGGAAACATGGTTTAGTTAGAAGTGGAGGGAAGGATGGGTGGTGGGGAGTTTATTTCTCTTCTGACTTCTGTGATGCTCTCTTGCTGTATGGAAGGGGAAAGAGAAATAAGTTCATTCTGTATTGTTGGCCCTATATTTTTCAGTGTGAATTTAATGGGGAGGGAGGGAAGAATAGGTTGGCCCTCTCCAGTAGGGCTCAAATATCCTGAGTGAACCCTCCCTCTCCAAGCCACACATGTGCCATTTATTGTTTCTGCAATCTTCTGGGGCCAGGTTAGGGACTGTTAAGCAATGCAGACAATTAAGAATAATTTTTCCCTCTCTGCTCCAAACAAAATTAGTGTGAATGAATGGGGACATTTTGAACTTAATACTTGATTAAAATTATTGTTAAAACTTTACCATTAGCCCGAATTGAAATACATCGTAGTATTTTGGTCATCTACTTAAACTCTTCATGAGAATGCAAATTCTCAATTAGTAATAATTGAAAATTCTAATATAATTGTTTAGGCATAGTTTAAAATTGATACTAATCTGGGCTGGTGCTCTTTGGAAATGCAAGGGAGAAATGCTAGATTAAACCATCGCAGCCACTCCAGCATCTACAAAAATAAGTTGCTTGAAGCATCTTAAGGTTGTACTGCAATTTAAGAGCCAGTATAGTGTAGTGGTTTGAGCCTAGAACTATGAATCTGGAGACGCAGGTCCAAATGCCCACTCAATCATGGAAATTCACTAGGTGACCTTGGGCAAATCACACTCTCTCAGCCTCAGGGAAAGGCAAAGGTAAACTCTGAACAAATCTTGCCAAGAAAACCCTGTGGTTGCCTTACATTGGAAATGACTTGAAGGCACACAACAACATCTGCAACTTAGCTGTTCCCTGGTCATCTGTGGCCAGGAACAGTTGCCTTATCTGTGTCTTCAGAAGGGGTAGAGCCATTGACAAATTTGCCATAGTGCTCACCTGTACACTATACTCACTGCACACATGGCTTTTTAATTTACCCTTCTAGCCTCAGAGATATACTGGTTCTTAGATTGTTAAAGATTTGTGCATATAGCCTTCATATCTCTGGCTTCTGGAAAACAACATGGCATTCTGGAGACTTTGCATTTGACTTGTCTCCTTGCTGTTCTTAGAACACACATCCAGACTAGGTTTACATGGGGGGTTGTGGAGGAAGTAATTGGTAACATGTTTGGTACAAAATGGAATAGTATGAGTGAGTTTAAGGAATGAATCAGCCATCCTTTAAGGAATTACTTGTTTAGCTATGTTAAGGAAAATAGACCGTACACTAAAAATGGTCTATGAGCCTGTCTTCCTTAAAACAGTGAACAAAATTGTGATTTGAGAAATGGAGCATTCTTACCCATTATTTGGACAGTTGAGACTAGGACAATCAATATAAACACAAATTTCATTTCACACTTTGGCTTCTGTACAAGAGAGTTCTTTTCTCTAGGTACAGAAATGCAATGGTTGAAATAATTTATGATAACAAATGTTCTCTGGTAAATACCCCTAAAACTGCACAAGCCCTGAATGGCTGATGTGTGTTTCTTAGGAGGGAGTGCAAACGTTTTTTCTGTGCTCTTGAACTTTCTCTTGGTAGGAAGCAGGACAGGATATTTGACCTCTGCTTTTAGTTAGAAAGCTGATGGGAAGTTTGGGTAATAAACCAGACTTGGGACACAAAGTTTAGATAGATGGAGTGTTCTGGTTACCCCTGGCATACTTGCCATGGCCAAAATGGACCTGGCATACTTGCCAAGGCCAAAATGGACCTTCAAGTGGAACACGATTGGAATGTCTGTCTCAACAGAGGTTCTGAATCGTTGGTCCCCTGAAGTGGGTTTTGAAATACACAAAGGCAACCATACTACTGTTGCTGGGTTCCTAACTACTGCTAGAGAGGAGAGTTCAGATACATCACACATTACTTGCTATTCTTTCTTGTTATCTTCTTTTCTGTCTGGCTCCTTTAGCTTAGTTCTTTCAATTACCTGGTATTTGGAGCTGTAAACCCTACCTGATGCAGGCTGTGTAGCTAGGAATGCTAAAAGGTAGAGGGGTTAAAATCCAGAGTTTTGCCACTCTATAGGTAGTGAGGACACATTATACCAGAGCACTTGACACATTAGAATTGGGGATTTAAAAATCAACTAAGAGTTCAGATGGAGCCATTCTGAAAGGTTTTTTTATTCAGCTTGTCTTTTGCAAGACAATGTCTAGAGTGCTATCTAGCCTTTTATTGCTGCTTTTGACAAACTGAAGGCTGATGTGCATCTCCTCTCCACCTTGGCTTTGCCGTGGGGCACTGTTGGCTGGATTGGTAAGCTAATTAAAAAAAACACCCTTGCCCTTGAAGCTTAAGTCTTGACTTCTGAATCTAAGGAAAGTAGAGAGAACTCAAGTCCTTGGAATTTCTTTTCCGGTAGCATACAGGAAAGGACATCACATCTGTTAGTTTAGTATTGGAGCTGTGAGCAGCCTTATGTGGGCAATGACAAGCTTTCCACTGTTGGCTCCTTTATAGGACTTTGTAATCACTAAAAGTCCTTCCTTGGCCGTCTGATTTTCTGACTTCTGCAACCCAGACCAAAATCTTAGCTATGCTAAATTCTGATACACAAATCAGAGTTACAAAGAGATAAATATTATTTTTTTACAAAGCCATCATACCACATTCATCCATATTTACCTGTTTTCATAAATGTGCCCACTCAATAAAGTTATGATGGGGTACAACTAGTGGAAATGGCACCATTTTTCCTCAGTATTTCTACCCCTTTTTAATTAAGTGTAAGAGTATGGAAGCAAGAACTTTAGGAACGTCTCATGAGATTTTGGAATTTTAAGAAGAAATACATTATCTCATCCACTGGAGGTCAGGGTTGCTGACCTCTCCTAGAAAGGAGAAGCATTTACAGGTCCACTGTATCACTGGAAGAGCTTGGAATTGGTGGACTTAAGAATCATTTGTGAGGTATTGGAAAGGGTTTGTATAGCCACTTTTCATTCCCAATTATAATATATCAGAATTGCTTAGATGAGTTTTCCCCTCATGTTAGACAGTATTGTTCACATTCTTCAAAAGCCCCTGATGTCCCCTAGAAAAGTGGCAGGCCTATTGTGCTTAAATTTTAAAATGTCCACCCAAAATAAAGTGCAGTACAGAGAGTGGTCTCAGGTAAGCAATCTCTGACTTGCCCAACACAGACTGAATCTCTTCATTGGAAAAGGCCCAGCTTCGTCTCCTTACAAAGATAAAACAGTCGTGAACATGTTGGCCAGGGACTCTGCCCCTTCCTGTCTTTGGTCCAGTGACAGCCCTGTCTTGAAATGATCCATGAGACTAATTTGAGAGGGCTGTGTTTGTAAGAGATGGTGGTCTTTCTTCATGCCCTGACATCCAGACTGGCTGCTGATTCTCAGCATGATGGTTGGCTTCAAGGCCCAGGATGACATCTTGGACAAAGTTTGACTTGATGACCGTGTCAGTTCCCATCTTCTAAAATGCCATTTTAGCAGCTGATAAATCTCCACAGTGTTTTTTTTTTTTTTTTTTTTTAATGGAGGTGCAAATTGGAAAGTGTTGGAAAGTGCATCTTCCATCAAAGAAACTGATTCCTGGACTTATGATTTTTTTAAATCCATAGCTTTCCTGAGTAAATCGGAATGGATGGAAATGTTTTGCCATGGTTACAAGTTAAAACTGGTACATTCCACCACCACCACCACCCCCATGAAACATTTTGCTTGAGATGGATAGCTTCTGATTTCCCCCCTCCCCCGGAGTAATATTATCTTCCCCCCACAGCGTATGTATGATAAAGATGTTCCCCATTTTCCTGCCACTACTGTTTTATTAGCATATAGAACGTAGAACGTGGTAAAGGGAAGAAATTTTTGACACTTATGTTTGCATATACATGTAGAAGAGAAAAGTTCACCTGTCTTTTTCCATATATCTGCATGAGGAAAATGGTTTTATCCTTTCCCTCTAATATGTAGTTTATGCATGTGGTTAACTTCATGAACCTTGTTTCTTAACTTTTTGTGCTTTTTCACAAAAGCAAAAATTTCCCTTCATTTTTTCTACAAAAACAGCTGTACACACTGAGTTTTTTCATCCCAGCCCAATATGTTTAATTAGCAGTGTGATTTTTTTCTTGTTTAAACACAAGTTTTCACCCCAGAAATACAAGATTTTTTTAAAAAAAACGCCACACAGATATTAACTCTAAACAACACATGTAGTCTTTTTTTACATTATTAATTACAAATAGAACCATCCATTAACAGGCACTCATTTTATTTTCATAAAAAGTTTCATTAAAGATAAACAGTCACCTTGGTCATTTTTAAGGACCCAATTTGGTAACTAACATTATACAGTTTGGCTGCCTGCATTTGGAGGTGAGCATGTTCTTAAAAAGAAATAACTTGTGACATTGATGGGTTGAAGTTCTAGTAGGTCGGCCTTCCACTACCTACTTTCCCCCAGATGTTTTAGACTACAAGTCACATCATTCCTGACCACTAGACTTGCTGGTTGGGACTGATAGGTGTTGCAGTTCCAAACATCTGGAAGGCACTAAGTTGTAGTGAAGCTGTAATAAATAATTATTACAATAATAATATCTAGTGCTGTCTGACTGTGGAGGCTTCCTGCCACACTTGTATCAGCTGCCACATATGATTGGCTTTAGTAGATTTGGGTGGTGGTATGGGACCACAACTAGGGCATAAACTGTATTGATACGCTCTAGGTTTAACATAGTTTGGGGAGTGGGGAGAGGATGGAGGGCTGGGAATGGGCTGGTAGGGTGGGGGTTTGAGCATCCGACTTCTGCTGCTGAGACAGGTAAGGCAGGGAAGGTCGGCTCAGCAGCTAAAATGCAAAAACCAAAATACCGCCCCAGCCGGGGGCACCCGGGCAGGGGGGAGCTGCGCCTCGGGCCCCAGCGCTAGCAGCCCGATGCAGTGAGTTTGAGGAGTTAAAAGTTGCATTGGTTTTGTAAGTAGTTTCTCCAGGTAAATGCTTTTATTTCCTTTTTACATGTTAGCTGTGCTCGCCCCACCCTTCCCTTAGCAAGTGGCTTGAGAACATTCCCTTTCCCTGAAAATCATCCTAGATATTTGCAGTGGGATCACAGCAGCAAGGGAGGGAGTGGGCTGGTTCTGTTGTGGGAGGGTGCCAGCCAGTTCCCTCAGTGTTGTTACCTTTTTTGTGTGTGTACTACCCTTTGTCTTCCTTGCCAAGCCTTCCACTATCTCTATAAAACAAGGTGATAAAAAAGTCTGTCTCCTCCTTTCTTCCCTCCCTCATTTCCTTCACTTGTTTGTTTTTCAATTATTTATTTCTTTTTTGTGGTAAGTGCTCTTGCTTTGGGTGGGTTTTTTGGCATGGCCAATCTTGGGACTGGCTGGTTGAGGGTGTGCTATTGAAGGAACAGCAGAGCCTGGCCCACTCTGAAGTCAGCTTTGGGCAGGGAGGTGGAGGGCTTGCTTATTTGTACCCAGCCCTTTTCCTTCTGGGCAAGTGATGTATGTAGCGTGAGTGTCTTGACTGCTCAATAACCTTCCTTTTTTTGCAGCAGAGGCCAGGGGGATACATTACGGGCTGGAGCTGGGATTGCTCCACAACTCAAGGGATTTGTGGCCAGCATGGTGTGGCTTGGGTGGCAGCTCTGGCCAAGCACAGCCCATGAGGTCTGCTTGCCAGTCCCATGCATCCCTTTCCACAAGCATGTGGGGTTTTCCCCTGCTATTTAAACCAAAGCAAGCACTTCAAGTTCTGGTTTTCTCCCAGAGAACCTGCGGCTATGCTTCCCAGGCAAATGTGGAGCAATCCCTTGCCCAAGGGGTAGTGGGGCCATAGGAGCCTCCTCCCTTCAGATTCCTTTGTGTGTGGTATGTGTCTTTGGGGGAGGGTGGGCTTGTTTCTGGGCACTGTGGTTAATGACAACCCCCTTTGCCGTTCCCTTCCCCCTGGATACCCCTCCTAATCTGTTGCAGCGGCATACAAGCACGCAGATGGGAAAAAAATTGATGGCAGGCGAGTACTAGTGGATGTAGAGAGAGGCCGGACGGTGAAGGGATGGCGCCCACGCAGACTTGGTAAGTGTTTGCACAAGGGCTATATTGAATGTGGTACATGCTGCTAGTTCTTCTGTCCCACCTAAATTGCAATAGCAATAGCATTTTCCCCAAGACACCGCCCCCCAGTGCCTCTGGACTACTGTGTTTTGTTCCAGCTGATTTAAAAGGATGTTGAAATTTAGTAGATGATTTAATAAGAGAAGATAAAAAGTTCTAGAATAGAGGCTGAATAAATGAAGTACTTTTTTATGTTAGAAGGAAATTGAAGGGCAGAGTGATAGGCTTTTCCAGATTATTTCTTCTAAATATGAAAAAGAGAAGTAAGAGATTGTCCACTGTAGGTTTTATCTAGAAGAAAATAGACTTGAGTTAAATATTTTTGTTTAAAGAAAGCCTACTTTAGTGTAAGCTCTTCGATGGAGTAAGACAATAGGGATTTTTTTGCATAATGTTTTCTGCATGTGATTTAGATTAGGCTTGGAGGTACTTGTAGATTTTAGACCAGTCTTTCTCTGTGTTTTTACCCTGGAGGAACCCTTGAAATTTCAGGTCTCTCATAACCCTTGTATAATAAATATACAGTCGCCTCTCCATTCTTGTGGACTTGAGTCTGTGGTTTTGCATATTCACAGAGGGGCGACCTCCATTATAATCAATGGGACGTGGGGGTGTGCCCCATTCAAGCCTATGGTGCTTGAATATTTGCGAACCTTCGTTTTCCTAGGGCCCCCCCTGGACCCCCCCGTCCAGAACGGATCCCCCACAAAAACAGAGGGCTGAATGTATATCTTTTTTTAAAAATGGGGGTTTTGCCATCATTACCTCTTGCTGAACCCTAAGATTCCACGGAATCTTGCTCTAGACGATTACATACGGAAGAAATTTTCTCAGTCAGATTCTACAGTCTTAACTGATGGAGGCAATCCTCTCCACATCTCTAAGCATCCCTCTCTGTTTATTCGGCTTACCTTTTCTGCCAAAATGCTTGGCAGAAGAAACAGTTTTCACTGCCTTTGTGACCCAGATGCTTGGAGATGTGGACTTTTAACATTTTGTTATTTTCCCTTGGCTTTATACATGTTCTGTTCAAAAAATACCTCACATAAATTGAAGAGCATGCCCTAGCTAATACTATCTGAAGAAAAATGCTTATACTTCTGATAGCGCTGTCCCCATCCCCCAACAAGAGAAGAAGATTGAAAAGAGCCAACATTCCCTTACCTCTGTTTTGCAGGTGGTGGTCTCGGTGGCACCCGGCGGGGTGGGGCTGATGTCAATATCAGACACTCAGGCCGGGATGATACTTCCCGTTATGATGAACGGTGAGTTGAGCTGTGTGGGAGTATTTATTTATGAATATTTATAAACAAATTATATCTCAAGATTTCAAAGTGGAATACTGCAGAAGAAGAACCATTGGACTATATCTTAATGGCAAAAGGACAAATATTCCTTGCTATTGCTAAATATTCCATACATTGGCTATCACCACACTAAATGTCCTATTCCAGATCACTGTGAAACAGGACTTGGGAATATGTGGCACCACCAGAAGGTATAGGTCAAAAAGGGAGAGAGCAGTCTCCTGAATAATCATGTGCTACATTGCTTAGGGTTTTATATATTCACATCAGATTTCAGTCTAGCCTGGTAGTGAATGGGGAGCTAGCATAATTTCTTTAGTGTTTCTTTGTGTTACCAACCCGGAAGCCTAGCCAAAGCAGTCTGCCCCAGCTCAAGCTTCTAAACCAGCATTATGGGCAACCTCACATAGTGTACTGTGGTGATTCATGTTAAGTTACCAGGCCCTAGGGCACCATGACCAAGCTATCTCACTTCAAGAACCACCACAGCTGGCATACCACCTCAAGCTGAAGGGCTGTGCAGGCTATTGGGGACATTTGGGCCTCCAGTGATAAACATGGATCAGGATATGTAACCACATCCAGAACGGGTTCACATTTGATCTGTTGGCTTTCATCCAGCCTGCACTGCATCCAGGAACTGGTTCAGGACTGCACAGGTACACCTGCATAAATGCAGTTGGTACATCTGCCAACACATTTGGGATACCACTCCTATTCAAACTTTTACTTTACTTCAAAAATGTACAGAGGACTGATACTCAGAGTAAATACAGTGGGCCCACAGTATCCAGGACACCTCCCCCCCCACCAATGTGGATATCAAAATCTGTGGATACTCAAATCCCATTATATACAAAGGCATAGTAAAATGGCATCCGTTATATAAAATTGCAAAATCAAGGTTTGCTTTGGGGATCTTTAAAAAAAGATATTTTCAAGCCATGGATACAGAATCTATGGGTGTGGGAGGTCAGATGCATTTTGACATTTAAAATTAGAAGTTTCTCAGTTGCAACAGGATACGTACCAACTCTGTAGAGTAAGTAAATTTGTACATGCTTTATATTTTGGCTCTGTATGTCTATGATAGATTTTTGTAAGGTATCAGATTAACAAGAAATAGGGTGGAATTTTCCTGCATTTCATGTTTTGTTTTCTTTTGATGCCTTTTGATTTTTAAGCGAAGTTGCTCCTCTTTTCAACTAAGAAACCCCATTCAGTGGCTCATAGCAGCTGTTCAGATTGCTAACATTTCATTCTGTGTGCCTTATGCTGGAATATCTATTGGTCATTGACTTAAACTGGATGTAAAGCCCTAGAAGTAGTGCAGATGTTCAGTTGAGAGATATTTTCTACTATTCCTAGGGATTTCTTTGGGAGGCCATGATATGTTATAGCTAGTCTACAGCACAGATGTGTCTATATGTCTATATAAATGCTTTGTTAATTTATTGGCGTACTTCTATAACATATGGCTCAAATGTTTGTGATAAAATCTGTTTATAAAGTATGTTTTTGACTTTTCTACTGGTTCTCACAGGGATCGGGACCGCGAACGGGAGCGTGATCGCCGAGACCGCAGCCGAGACAGGGACAAGGAACGGGAACGCCGTCGCAGCCGATCCCGAGAACGCCGGCGGCGGACACGAAGCCGAGAGAAGGATGAACGGAAGCGCAGCCGAGAACGCAGCAAGGATAAAGATCGGGAGCGCAAGCGCCGTAGCCGTTCTAGGGACCGCAAGCGGGATCGGGACCGTGACAGAGACAAGAAAGAGGAGCTGCCAGAAGTGGCCGAAGCTCAGCCTGATGAAGCCACCCTAGGCGAGATGGGCATAGATGGGTTGGAGGTGAAGCCTGAAGGGGATGAGAAGGGCAGAGACAGGGACCGGGAAAGGGACAGAGATAGAGAGAGGGATCGGCGGCGCAGTCATCGTGACAAAGACAGGGACAGGGACCGTGACAGAGAGCGTCGTCGTGACAGGGACAGAGATAGGGAACGGGAACGGGAGCATAAGCGTGATAGGGGTGAGCGGGGTGGAGAGAAACGGGAGGAGAGGGGGCAGGACAATGGCATGGGGGAGGCTCTGGAAGAAACCAGCCAGGATATGTTCCTGGACCAAGAATCCATGCAGTCAGCTGATGGCTATTTGTCCACTGAGAACGGATACATGATGGAGCCCCCACTGGAATGATGAATGGTGATGCTTCCTTGCCCCCACACAGCCCAGCATGGTGAGGTTCTTCCCAAGCTGCCTAGCCAACAAGGCCCCACCAACCAGTTAAGATAACTGATTTTTAATTGGCTTTGTTTAGAAGGGTAAGTCTGTTTCGGTTCTGCGTGTCCAATCCCATCTCTACTTAACATGTAACCTTCCACATGTCTCTTGTGTATTTGGATATTTTTTTCTTTAAACAGGAATAAAGTGTTGTTAATGTTTTCTCCTGTATGTGGAGTATGTCTGGGACTGACATATTTGAAGATGAGCCTTGCTGAGATGTACAAAGATCTTAGCTGCATGTCAGATAAATTACTTACTGTTGGAACATGCACTGCTTGCATTGGAGTATTTTGGAGGGAGGGAGGGAATAACAAAGGTTGGAAATGAAGACCAAAACAGTGTGTTCTGCAGTTTTAAGATGATTCTAAAACTAGGTTTGGAGGAATTATTTCACTTCAAAAAAAAAATCATCCCTTGGAACTGAGGGGGAAAAAACACACCAAGATTCATTGGGGTACCTTAAAAGAATTGCCATAAGTTGAAGCTGACTTGATGGCAGTTAGGAATACAAAAAGGTAGCTCGGTTGAAATGGATTTGTTCTAAAATATTAAGAGTGAGAGATATATCCTAAAGTAGACATTAGGTGAGGTTACAGTTAATCAAGGTGGGCAGAAGAGATAACTGGCCAAGAAGAACCCTTACAGTCTTCAAGGCTATATATATTGTGCTCTAAGAAACAATTTCCATGCATAGCTAATACAAATCATGTGTCAAGAACAGGCTGACTTCTATATCTTGTAGAAACTGAAAACATTCCTAGAACTTAGTTTGCATAATCCTGCACTTCAAAAAAAAAAAAAAAGAGTTCTTTTAGTCAAGGATGCATGACATGTATTTAGCTTTCTTTTTGGCTTATAAAATCTCTTTAGAAATTGCTTGTGCATTTTCAAGCATGTTTTCGGAGGCTTAAAACCTGTGTTAATAATATGAAAGAAGAGGTCTGTGGGAAACAATACTGTACTGAGTACCACATTCTGCGCTCTTGTGAAATTAGAGTACTCATATTAGTATTTGTAGCTCAAAGCTAAAGGTAGTCTTTGGTTGTAATTGGGGACTGAAGGGCTGCAAGGTGTTTACAAAGAAAAAGACAAAATAGGGTAGAAGCAAAAAAGCAAAGGCAAGATCTTGTAGAATGGATTGACTGATACTATCATTACTATCTCATTATCTTGTGTTGTAGTAATATTGGAGATACTCTTAATTACATCTCATCCTCCCCTTACCTAAGTTAAAGACATTTTGACTGCAAATTTTCCTGGTGTGTGTGTGTGTGTGTGTGTGTGTGTGTGTACATACGGGTGTAATACTGCACCTCCAGTGTGGCTTAATTGAATAAATAAGCAGGTTGTTGCAAGCAAAATTGGCAAGGAAGCAAGACAAATAATTTTAATTGGCACAAAGCTGGTGTGGTGGAGAAGATTGAGTAAGGATGCCTGGAACATGGGCAGAGTGTGTGGGAGAAGCGTGTAGAAGTTGTAAGCTTGGGAAAGGGAGCAGTTTTCTTAAAAGCTCCATTCGCTGATCCAGTTCCAAGCTTTTTCCTATGCTATTTCCTTACACTAGCATGAGATACATTAAATTGAGACTGACGAGTTTAGTGATGCTTTGAATCTATCTAGCTCTGCTTCTGTTCTGACACTGTGTAACCATTGCACCATCCTGGCATTTCCAGCTTGAATTGTGGAGTATATGCCAGATAGATTCTTCTATTTTCTGTTAACTTATATTTTAGAGTTTTTATTTTATTAATGCACTGCATAAACATAAGCAATAATAACCAATTGCCCATAAAACAAAGTTCAAATGGGATAATACCCTTAGGTTAACTAAACAGAACACAAAAATACATGCAAATTTTTAGATCACCAAATCTCTTCATCTCTAATATGTCTTTTATACTTGGCATATAATGCTTACAGAAGCCTCAAGATGATTTATTAGGCAAGCGCAGTACGTATTTTGCCAGTTACTACTTGTATTACTTTGCATACAACTATAAAAAAAACACACTGCAGTAGTTGTGTAATTAAACCCCAAATAACAAAAAGACATCTAATCACTTGTTGACAGAGCTTGGGACAAGCTTTCTCCAACTTCATGATATCTGTGCTTAGCTCCCAGCATGAACGTCTTGAAATATCTCAAATACAACTGGGGCCTTTTCCCTTTCAAGGTCTTTGAAGCATATTGTAAAAACTTGCACATTAAGATGCCAAATCTTATGCAAGAAATGTAGATGAGGGCTGATTCTTCATTTGTTACTTAATGTGGCTTAAGACAGTGGGAAAAATAAAAAGCCCATGGCTTTAGTAAGAATCAGATAGGAAAGCAGGATGGATGGGTTTTCCTTATATAAGGACCAGGGGAGGGACCAGGAGTTGTTCCAGATCTTGCTAGAAGCAGGTGGGTGGTGCGACTGCTGTTACCTTGGCTTTCTCCAGTGACTCCTTTTTCAGTGTCAACAGTATCGGTTTTGGGCCTGCCATGATGCTTTATGCATAAGATAGGAAAGAGAACTACTGGAATTACCCTCCAGCCTTCAAATTAGACTCCCAGGTTGTGATGTAACACTATCCTAAAATTTTCTTGTCAAGATTTATTTAGAAGAGGTTTGTCACTGCCTTTCTCTTAGACAGTGTGACTTTCCCAAGGCCACACTGGGGATTTCCATGATGGAGTGAGCGTGTGAATCCTGGTCTCTCAAAGTCCAACATTCAAACCACTGCACCGTGCTGGTTCCTATTTCTATTTAAGTAATAGCAAATCATTTCTAAATTTGGATCTAGGTGTAAAATTAATGTACAGTAGGCCCTTGGTATCCCCTGGGGTTTGGTTCCAGGGTCCCCCATGGATACCAAAGCTCAGGCCTCATTATATACATTATATATCATATACAAAAAAAATTGGTGTTGTGAAATGGTGCCCCTTATACAAAACAGCAAAATCGAGGTTTGCTTTTTGGGTGTGTGTGTGTGTTTGTGTATATGTATATATTATAATTTCAAGCTGTGGATGCTTGAATCTGTGGATAAAGAATCCATAGATACAGAGAGCCAACTTTATGGACATTTTATGTCAGTCTGCATCCATTTTGTTCGTACCCCCCCCCCCCCCGCTTTTTGATGCATTCTTCCTCCAATGATAGGACTGGTCTTTGGGCAACCAACAATCACGAACAACCCAAACTCTAAGCAAGCAGAGGTGGCAACAGATGGATCTGATGTAAGCGGGATGGTGTCTCTGCTCTCTGTTCTAGTGTGAACTGTCCAAGGTGCTAAAACATTCCCCAAGCTCTCACCATTCAGAACAAAAAGGTAGAATGGGGGCACTATTGCTGTAACATTTATTCATCTTCTGTTTCAGCATCAGGGATGCCAGGCACCCAGGCATTGCAAACCTTAAGGAAACGCCTTTTGCTGCCTTTGGAAGGTGGGGATTTTCTAATCTTTCCCATTATTTGTGTCTGAATACAATGTGTATGTTAGATGACTGGAAGATGAAATAATTTCCCTTCTCTCTCCCTGTGGCTTTTTGTAACCTTTGCCTGACAAAAGGGAATAATCAAACAGCACACCAAAATCTGGGTAAGTTTTTGAGACCATCCAGTCCTTTTATAAGAAAACACAGTGTAAGCATAGGAAAACCCAGTAAGAGCCAGTATGATCTAGTAATTTGAGCGTTGGACTATATGACTAGAGAGCAGGGTTTGAATCCCACAGAAACCGACTGGGTGACATTGGCCAAGCCACATTCTCTCAGCCTCAGAGGATGCCAAGGGCAAAATCTCCTCAGAAGAAACTCGCTATGAAAACCCTGTGATAGGTTTTGCCTATAAGTCAAAAGCGATGAAGGTACCCCATCACCCAGGATGACCAGATGTTGTAACTGTAAAGGGGAACAAGGCACTGCAAAATGTAGGGCATGACCAAATAAAATCTAAGAACACTCATAGAAATATAAATCCATGCTTCTTAGACATGCTCAACACGTGAAGATATTTGGGAATTCCTCCTGGACAAAAGGATGACATGTAGAATATGTCCTGGCAAAGGAGGATGTCAAATAAAAGCTAAAAACACTCATTGAATTAGAAATCTGTGCTTCTTAGTCATGGTCCAAATGGAAGACATTCCCCATTGCCCTAAGTTGGCCCACAACAACAATGACGATATGGATTTGAGGATTTGTTTGGCAAGTATTAACACAGCTATTGTCCACCCACATAACCCAGTGTTTTGCAGGATGGGAAGTCTCCCAGGCATTCTCGCTGGCTTCAATTTTCCTCTTGCACTATGGCAGTAGTGTCACTAGAGTTGGTGTCACCCCCCCCCCCCATTGACCACCTCCCAACCCACACCATACAGAATCTTTAGTCATGTTTTTTCTACTAATATTATTCATAAATCATAATTCCCATATGTCACTGAATCTAATGGTAATAGTTGCGACATAAAACAACTACCAAAAATAAAATTATACCTTCAGATTGCAGTATCATACACACAGCCTCAACGTATTTACATATACATAGTTTGAACCTTTGAGACTGATAGAAAGAAAGTAGTTGGCAGCATAAGCTTTCGTAGACTTAAGTCTACTTCCTCAGATGCATCTGAAGTAGCAGACTTGTCTAGGAAGGTTCATGCTGCCAACTTCTATCAGTCTCAAAAGGTGCTACAAGCTTTCTCTACATACTGATTCTACAGACTAACATGGCTATATCTTTGAATAGTTGCATGTGGTTGAAGTGAAAATTTAATAAAAGGTGATGTTTTTAAAGAAAATGTTAAAAAGAATAAAACTTAATTTTTACTATTTTTTAAAATTAAATTTTAATTTAAAAATACCCTGGGGACCTCTTCTTTCTCACCCATGGAGCCTCACCCAATTCACACCATCTTTTCAGCATTTTAATGGAAGACGGGCAAATGTCACAGTCCATTTCTGCTCACGAGCAGATACTTGGGAAGCAGTGGTCTCACCCCCTCTTAGGGTGCCACCTGGTGTGGGCTGTATCCCCCACACCCCTAGTGATGCCACTGCAGACATGTTGCAGAAGCAGGGCACCAAATGCAGTGGCATCACTAAAGTTGGCGTCATCTGGTGCGGTAACTTATAGTATCACCCCCCTTCCATTGACCTCCTCGCATTCCCACACCCATACAGAATCCTTAGGAATGTTTTTTGTACTAATGTTACCCATAAATCATAATTCTTCTGTATCTCTGTAGATCATGGTAATAGTTGAGACATAAGACAACTAGTCGAAATAAAATTGTACCTTTAAATTATAATATCATACACACAGTCTAAATGTATATACATATACCGTCCCTCCCAATATGTGGGCTTGCCATCCATGGTCTTGATCCTTTGCAGACAGCAAGCTGGGAGTGCACCACCATTGTACTCCAATATTAGTAATTTCCCCGATTTGCAGCGGGGTGGCCTGGAATCCATCCCCTGCAAATCGGAAGGGATGACTGTACAGTTGGCCTTCAGTATCTGCAGACTTGCCATCTGTGGAGTCAAGCATCCATGGATGGCAAACCCACATTGTCCCCAATGGCAGCATGTGTACATGGCTGTGCTGCCATTAGGGACAGCTGCCATTGTCCCATGGCATTGTGTGCATGTGGCCATGCTGCCATTAAGTCCTGTTTTCCCTAACATGGCCGTGCCACCACTCGGGTCAGCAGGGGCTGTCCCTAATTGTGGCACGACCACGTGCATGTACCACCATTGAAATTCTGTTGTCCCTAATGACATGACCACACGCATGCACCACCACTGAGTTTCCATTGTCCCTAATGGCAGCACAACCACATGCATGCCCCGCCATTGAAATTCCGTTGTCCCTCATGGCAATGTGACCACGTTCATGCACCACCATTGGAGACAACTGAACTTGAGCATCTGTGGATTTGGGTGTCTGAAGGGGGTGGTGAGGATTCCAGAACAAAATGGATGCCCACTGTACAGTCACCCCTCCATTCTCACTTGAAGTCCATGGTTTTGCATAGTCACAGAGGGGCAACCTCCATTCAACTCAATGGGGCATGCACACATGGACACCCACCCATAGGAGTGCACCCTATTCAAGGCTATGAGACTTGAATATTGGTGAGCCTCCATTTTCACGGCGGGTGGGATGGGGAGGTGTTGCTTCTGGAACGGATCCCCTGCGAAAACAGAGGGCCAACTAGTTTCACGCGCTTAAAGTGAACAGTTAGTAAAATGTGATGTTTTTAAAGAAATATATATATATATATATATATATTCCCAGTGAGCCTCGCCCCACTCATCCTATCTCTTCAGCATTTTAAAGGGACACAGGTGAAGGCCTCTGCAACAGGCAAGTGTTGGAGGAGTGCAGGGTGACCACAGGGTCCTCCTTTTGCAGGACCTGTCCTCCATTTCAGGCTTCCAGTCCAGAATCAATCCCACAATGCCCTCCATTTGTAGCATGACTGAGAAGCATGGATGTCTATTGGTATTAGTGCAGGGGGATCAGAGGTGCCAGCCCTTGCAGGGGATCACCTGGTGCGGTGCGCACCCTCCGCATGCCCAATGACGCCACTGGCCTTGCGCAGCAGCGTCTCCAGGAGCAAGGCAAGGCAAGGCAAGGCAAGGCAAGGCAAGGCAAGGCAAGGGGCCGGGCATCAGGTTGCAAATCCGGGCTGCTCTCTCTCTCTCTCTCTCGTCTTCCCTCCCCTCCGCTTTGACGTTGAGAGAGGCGTCGGTGGGGCTTGAAGATGGCAGCGCTTGCAGAGCCTCTAGGGCTGGAGAGGGGTAAGTAGCCTGGGGCCAAAGGGCTGGAGCAGGGTGACCCCATAGCCTTTGCCTCCCCTTTACCCCCAGGGTGACCACAGGTCCTCCTTTTCCCGGACCTGCCTTCCATTCCAACCTCCTCTCTCCAGGAGAGATTTCCCTCCCCCCCCGCAAAAAAAAAAAAAAAAAAAAAAGCCCACCTCCCTTTTGAGAGCATCACTAAGAAGCATGGATTGCATCACTAAGAAACATGAATTGCATCACCAAGAAGCATGGGCTGATAGATCCAGGAGTGTTTTGTGGTATTGGGGTTTTGGGTGTTTTTGTTTTTGGCTAGGGGTTTTTCTCTTTGGTCATGTCCTCTATATGCTTTCTGGAAAGTCCTCCATTTTGCGGTGCCTTGGCAGTGAGGAGGAGGAGGAGGAGGAGGACATCTGGTGTGTCCCCCCCTCCCCGTAAACCCAAAGGAGGCAATTCCAGACAAATGGAGGACGTTTCAAAAGACAAGCTTAAAAGCACTCCTAGAAATAGAAGTCCATGCTTCTTTGCTACGCTCCAAAGGGAGGGCATTTTGTAGGAACGAAGGCTGGAATGGAGGATAGGTCCTGGAAAAGGAGGACCTCTGATCCCCCTGCACTAATACCAATAGACATCCATGCTTCTCAGTCATGCTACAAATGGAGGGCATTGTGGGATTAATTCTGGACTGGAAGACTGAAATGGAGGACAGGTCCTGCAAAAGGAGGGCCTGTGGTCACCCTGCACGCATATAAATAGGCATCCATGCTTCTTAGTCATGCTCCAAATGGAGGACATTTTTTGGAATTAATCCTGGACAGGAAGGCTGAAACGGAGGACAGGTCCTGCAAAAGGAGGACCTCTGGTTACTCTGCGCTCATAGAAATAGAAATCCATGCTTCTTAGTCATGCTCCAGATGGAGGGAATTGTGGGATCAATCCTGGACAGGAAGGCTGAAATGGAAGGCAGGTCCTGGAAATGGAGGACCTCTGGTCACCCTGGACTGAAGGCCACCCTGTCCCCCAATGAGGAGGGAGGATGCATCAAAGCTGCCTTTGAGAAAGGGGGGATCTGAGTTCCCCCTAAATCGCGGAGGAAGAGTTCAATTGGTGTGGACCAAGCATTGGGGTCTGCAGAAGAGAGGTGACCTCCTTTGCCCATCTTCCCAGCCAAGGGGGATATGTGGGGTGGTGGGTGCTGGGAAATGGATGGGAGAGAAGAGGTCAGATGCATCCCACCCTATGAAAACACACTGGAAAGGCAGTGATTTTGTCCCCTCCTCCATGATTGACTCTATAGTTCCCTGCAAAAGATGGAGGGGGAGGCTGGCTCCTTCCCTTTCCTAGCCAGGGCTACTGGGAAAAGAGATCAGAGAGCCTCTTCCTGCAAAGATAAAGCACCATTGATTTGGCTCTGCCCATTCCCCCCCCCCCCCTCTTTATTTCTGTCCAGGATGCCTCTATGATGGAGAAGCAGCAGGGAGAGCCGGAGGACAAGGGAGTGCAAAATGTAGGACCTTCAAGACCAAATAAAAGCAAAAAAGACTCACAGCAATGTAAAATCCATGCTTCTCCGTCATGCTGTCAAACTGGAGGGCCTGGTGGAATTCTTCCTGGGCTGCATCCACGCTGCAGAAATAATCCGCTTTGACGTCGCTTTAAGTGCCATGGCTCAGTGCGATGGAATTCTGGGAATTGCAGTTTGTTGCGGCACCAGATCTCTCTGACCCAAGAACACTAAATGTCTCATGCAACTACAATTCCCAAAATTCCGTCGCATTGAGCCATGGCAGTTAAAGTGGTGCCAGACCAGATTATTTTTGCAGTGTGAATGCATCCCTGGACAGAAGGCTAAAATGGAGGATATGTCCTGGAAAAGGAGGACATCTAGTTACTCTGGAGAAGTGGGAGGGTATGGGGAGAAGAAGGCAAAGGGAATCCTTTGCTGTCGCCTCTTCCTTGTCTTCTCACTTGGTTTCTCAGTGCTCTTCTCTCTTCTTCTTCTTTTTCCTCCTTTTCTTTGCAGATGTGGCTCGGGCGGTAGAGCTTTTAGAGCGGCTGCAGCGAAGTGGGGAGGTTCCCCCCCAGAAACTGCAAGCCCTTCAGAGGGTCCTACAGAGCAAATTCTGCTCCGCCATTCGGGAGGTGAGAGAGACCCCTTTGCCCCCAGAGATCTAGGCTATCAGGGACAGGAAGCAAAATGTGGACATGGCTCTCCAAATAATGCCAATTTGAATTGACATTTTCATAGTAATAGCATATATATAACTGCCTTTGCAGACTGCCAGAAATAGTGCAAATTGAGTCCACTTTAAGGGTTAGGGTTAGTGCTAGGGAGTCATGGGAATTGGCTTTTTCCTGAAACGTTGAGCCTTCTCTATCAGAGAGCTCTGGTGCCACAATAAAATACAGTTCCCATGATTCCCTAACCCTAACCCTAACCCTTAAAGTGGACTCAATTTGTACTATTTCTGGCAGTCTGCAAAGGTCCTATGTTTCTCTCTAGCTTCCCACTCCACCAATCTGAGGAAGTAGACTGAAGTCTTGGAAAGCTCATGCTGCCAACTTCTTTCTTTCCGTTAGTCTCAAAAGTGTTACAAGATCTATCTACATACTGATTCTACAGACTAACACGGCTATATCTTTGAATAATAATAGTAGTTCACATTAAGACCTGTAGCATTTGTTGTGTTCCCATTCCCTTCGGTACTTGGCCTGCCCCTTTTCATTGAATTTCTACGTCTGAGTGTTGGAGTGTGACTCTGAAGATCACTAACACTATGATACAGGAGACCAGGGTTTGAATCCCAGCTTGGCCATGTAAACCCATTGGGTGACCTTGGACAAGTCACACTCTCTCAGCCTCAGAGGATGGCAATGGCAAAGGCAAACCCCCTCTGAAGAAACTTGCCAAGACCTTAGGGTCATCATAATGATTTGAAGATATACAACAACAACAAATGTCTAAAAGCAGAACTGGATTTTGTCATTACTGCAATGCTAGAAATTTAGAGACTGAAGGAAAATTTAAATTTCATTGAGAGAAGGATTCTCATTTGGAGATCAATGCCTTTATTCCCAGCCTCCAGCGACATCCCTATTTTACCTTCATCCTGTCTGTCTTTTTCTTCCATGTCTTCGTACGTTGCTTTCTATCTCCATTTCTCTTAACCTGCTTTGTGCCCTCCTTTTTGCACTGGTGTTCACATACAGGTTAAATCTCCCTTATTGGAAATGCTTAGGACCAAAAGTGTTTTGGATTTTGGATTTATATTATTATTATTATTATTATTAGAATTAGGATTAGAATTAGATTTAGAAGTATTAGAATTCTGGAATAGCTGTATTTGTGTATACATAAATAATGAAGTTCCTCAGAGATGGGACCCAACCCTAAACACAAAATTCATTTATGTTTCACATACACCTTAAACACATAGCCTGAAGGTAATTCGATATGATATTTTAAATAATTGTGCGCATGAAATAAAGTTTGTGTCCATTGAACCATCAGAATGCAAAGATGTCAGTATCTCAGCCACCTATGAAAAAAAAGTTTTGGTATTTGAAGTATTTTGGATTTTGAAATTCTGCATAAGGGAGACTCAACCTATACCTCTTATCACACAACTCAGGCTCCTGTAATTCCTGAATATGTACCCCAGTTTAACACTTGGCTTCTCACTTGCCAAGAGCAACTACCTTTTATGCCTTTCCTGAGTTTTGCATTCCCTCTCACAAGAATTCAGTCAGGACAGGCCCTATCATTAGGCAAAGTGAGCCAGCTGCCTCAGGCAGCAGATTCTGAGGGTCACAAAAAGGAAATATGTTAATGATTTACAGCGCTGTGGCAACTGATGGTTCCCATGTCAAGGAGCTGGTGAATCTGATCCAGGTTTTAGCATGAAATTTAATGGAGCTGTCCAAGGTCCTGAACCTATGGTGGGGAGGCTGCAAGATCTTGAATAGCTCTTTTAACATTTGGAGTAAAACCTGGAATGGATTCACCAGCCCACTGACATGGAAGCTTTCATTCACTACTGTTACTGCATTGTTATTGTGTATCTAATGCCTGCCAAGGGATGTTCATGGGATTTTTCACCTCATACGATGAACTAACTTGCCCTTTTTTTTATGTATTCTGTACCGTGGTGGATGTGGGCAACACTATTTGCTTTTCTAGCTCCAATATCAAAATGTTTTCATCCAGCTTGGAGTTTGGTTCTTCTCTTCCATATGTTCTTTGACTACTATTTCCCATCTCTGTGGTCCCTGCATTCATTATGTTTTATCTCCTGTTAGGTCCATTGTGGCTTCCCAGCCTAAACAATGTTCCCTTCAATAACACTTGTAGCCTTCTGTGTACCTTGTGATGTTGTCTATGGATTCTGTTGACAATCTCCCTGATCACTTTTGTGTCTTTTTTGGGTAGGTCTATGAGCAGCTGTATGACACACTGGATATTTCAGGGAGTCCAGAAATTCGAGCACATGCCACAGCTAAGGTAACAGAAGAACTTTGTCACTATCCTCCTTGTGCTTTGGGTTGTTGTTGTTGTGGTTGTTGTTGTTAATAATACAGTGGGCTCTTGGTATCAGCTGGTTCCAAGACACACACACCCCATAGATACCAAAACTAGTGGATGCTCAAATCCCATTAAATACGTCATAGAAATGGTAGTGACAAATTCAAAGTTTAGTTTTTGGAATATCTATATATCTATATCGATAGATAGATAGATAGATAGATAGAAATAAAGATTTTCAAAGTGTGGATGGTTGAACCCATGGATATGGAGGGCTAACTGTAATAATATCTATGGATAGTGAGGTCTGACTGTAATAATAATAATAATAATAATAATAATAATAATAATTATCCCCATTTTCCCAGTTTGGGACTGAAGGCAACTTACAACAGTTAAAACAAACACTGTTAACATGTTGACAGCTTACAAAACTTAAAAAGCAATTAAACCATCATATAAGTGTGTGTGTGTGCGCGCCTTCAAGTCACTTGTCAATTTATGGTGACCTCATGAATTTCATAGGGCTTTCTTAGGCAAGGAATACTCACATGTGGTTTTGCCTTCCGTGAAATATAGCCTACAACACCTGGTACTCATAGGTAGCCTCCCATCCGAGTACTAACCAGGGCTGACCCTGCTAAGCTTCTAAGATCAGGCTGCATCTGGTGCCTTTAGGGTATTTAGAAAGTTGGTTAAAACAAATTACACACCAAAACTATCAAATAAAAGTGTGTGCAAGACTTGTTTTCCCTCAAAAATCAATTCTCAAAGGCCTGTCGGAATAAAAAGGGTTTTTTACCTGCCTGAGGAAAGATAGGAAGGTGCCAGTCTAACCTTTCTGGGAAGGGAGTTCCAGAGCCTGAGATGGCCCTCTCTCATGTTCTCATGAGACTGCCATTCCCCATTCTTTTATTATTATTTTTTAACACCGCATTTATTTGTCATCTTATGCTTTGAACATCTAGACGCCAGGGCCGGCCCTATCATTAGGGAGAGCGAGGAAGCAAATCTTTGGGAGTGATGTAGCTTCTTAGCCCTCAAGAAATAAATCCTGGGAATAAACAGTGGGTAGACTCTCCACTGTTTCTTGTGAACAATCCAATCTGTTAGAGCAGGGGTAGGCAACCTTTGAGCCAGGGGCCGGGTTGCTGTCTCTCAGACAATTGGGGGGGGCCGAAGCACCAAAAGTAAATAAATAAATAAATAAATAAATAAATAAATAAATAAATAAAAATGTAAAAATAAAAAAATATGCATGCACACTCTCTCAGTCCCAGAAAAGCCATGGCAAAACCCCTGTGGAGATTTTGCCAAGAAAACCCCAAGAACAAGTAATAACAACAATAATCAATGGCGGCGGCAGGACCAGCCTGGGGCCGGTCCAAAAGCCTTGCGGGGCCGCATCCGGCCCCCGGGCCTTAGGTTGCCTACCCCTGTGTTAGAGGATGGAGCTGTGTATTGTATAAAGAAACAAACGTCAAATTTTGGCACCTTAAAGATTAAAAAGTTTTACTTGGGAAAAGCTTCTGCTAAGTAAAATGTCTTGTAGCACCTTTGAGACGAACTGAAAGAAAGAAGCTGGTAGCATGAGCTTTTATATAGACTTGAGTCTATTTCTTCAGATGCATGCGGTCCCCATGCATCTGAAGAAGTAGACTCAGGTCTACAAAAGCTCGTGCTCCCAACATCTTTCTTTCAGTTCATCTCAAAGGTGCTACAAGATCCCTTTGCCATATTGGTTTTCCAGACTCTCACAGCTATGCCTTAGTTTTTAAGGTGTCCCAACACTTTTTGCTGCTCACCGTCAACATTCAGAGCAGTATATGCCACAGGACTTGTCCTGAGACCTCTAAAACTAGCCTACTTCTTCAACAATGGTAGACAATGCTACCCCACCACTAGTGGTAAAGTGCAGTGGACCCTTAGTATCCTCTGGGGTTTGGTTCCTGGACCCTCTGTGGATACCAAAATCTGTGGATGCTCAAGTCCCATCATATACGATGGGACAGTAAAATAGTGTCCCTAATAGTGCTATCTATCTAGGGTTGCCAGAGTAAAAACTAGAGACGGTCCTGTACCTTTAATGGTTATATGAATGAGGGAATTTTAGCAGGTGTTGCTTGTTACCCAGCTGTGTGACAAACAACATCTGATAAAATGTTATCTTCTATGTAGCCATTAAAGGAAGAGGAGCCCTCTCCAGTTTCTCTTCACTCTGTCAACACTATATGTATCTCACCCTTCCTCCGAGTCTGGATATGAGTTATACCTCAGGCAGCAAAATGTCTTAGGTTAGCCCTGTAGGGTGTCCTAGTTCTTTTCTTAGTGGAATTATGTTATGTACTGTAGGGTGCATCTGCACTGCTGAAATAATCCAGTTTGACACCACTTTAACTGCCATGGCTCAATGCTGTGGAATTCTGAAATTGTAGTTTGTTCTGGCACCAGAGCTCTCTGATACAGAACACTAAATACCTCACACAACTAAGGGCCTTTGCAGACTGCTAGAAATAGTGCAAATTGAGTCCACTTTAACTGCCCTGGCTCAGTGCTAGGGAATCATGGGGATTTTTTCTGTCAGAGAGCTCTGGTGCCACAATAAACTACAGTTCCCATGATTCCCTAGCACTGAGTCAGGGCAGTTAAAGTGGACTCAGTTTGCACTATTTCTGGCAGTCTGCAAAGGCCCTAAGTTCCCAATGTTTGGAAGGACAGAGGTTGAGCACCACTGGCCCATATTAGGCCCTAACTATTATAGACATAAAGGCTGCTGCCACAATGCAGAATTAATGTCGTTTTACACTGCTTTAACTGTCATGGATCCATCCTATGGAATCCTGGGATTTGTAGTTTGCTGGGGAACCAAAGCTCTCTGACAAAGAAGGCTAAATATCTCACAAAACTACAAATCCCAGAATTCCATAGCATTGAGTCATGGCAGTTAAAGTGGTATCAAACTGGATTATTTCTGCAGTGCGGATGCAGCCTGAAAAGAAATGGCTTTTTATCCCTGTGGTATATGACAACTTTGCCATATATTCCTAAAAGAAGTATACAGTATTTTTGCTGCCACAGTAAGAATTCTTAACTACCATTAAGAACAGTGCTGATGTTACAATCTTTTCGCTGCCCCATAATGATACCTGTAATTGCCAAGGCACTTGAAATGGTTTAGTTGCTTCTGCCTGGCTTTGACAGCTTGATCAACCTCTTGTTTGTGTTCTTCGTTATGGATGTTTTGATTTATATTGGCATGACTTATTTTCTGTGTGCTTTAGTACAGTGACTGCCTTGGAATTTATCTGGAGGGAAGGAAGTGTAGAAATCTTCCATATAAAAATTAATAAATTAATTATATGTCAGATCTAACAACAACAATGTAGGTGGTGAGCCCCTGATTGAGACAGTTTTAAAAGGGCACTTGGAGGATAAGATTTTTAGTGACTATTAGTTATATATGCAGCATGCCTCTTCATATTTCAGAGAGGTCTGTTGCTTTGGGTCTTGCTTGTGGCTTCTCAGACACTTTTGGCCAGCCTCTGTAGGTTTCAAAGTGCTCAAGAATTATGATTCTTAGAACTACTCCCCAGATTTTAGGCAAGGCCATAGAATCACAGAACCATATATTCATAGAGCTAAAAGGGGTTCCAGAGATCATCAAGTCCAATCCTCTGCTTATTAAAGGAACTCCAGTTAGGGAATCCTCAGCAGATAGCTGTTCAGTCTCTTTTAAGGCTGAGAAAGAGACCCCACCACATCCCTACATAATGGGTTGTATTGCCAAACTGCTTGTACCATCAAAAAGTTTCTTCTAATGTTCAGTCAAAATCTACCCTCCTGTAAGATAAATTGGTAGACTCGGTTCTACCCTCTGGGGCAGGAGTGAACAAATCTGCAACAGCCATTGAGATTATTCAAAGACTGAAATCATGTTACCTCTCAGTCTTTTCTTTAACAGACTGAACATGCCCAACTCCTCCAACCTTTTCTCTTATGTTTGATTCTTCATACCTCTTATTGTCTTTTTTGCCCTTTCTCTAAACCTGCTCCAACCTGTTGCTGTTGTTGTTGTGTGCCTTCAAGTCGTTTCCGACTTATGGAGAGTCTAAGGTGAACCTATCATGGGGATTTCTAGGGAAGATTTGTTCAGAAAAGGTTTGCCATTGCCTTGCCCTGAGGTTGAGAATGTGTGACTTGCCCAAGGTCATTGATATCCTTCTTAAAATGAGGTGCTCAGAACTGAGCGCAGTACTCCAGATGAGGCCTCACTATTGCTTCCCTTGACTCTTAATTTCAGGCTAAAATATCGTTTTCCTTCTTTGCAGTAGCATCACACTGCTGGATCATGTTCAATTTATGATCATCCGTAATCCCAAAATGTAACACTTGTGAGAATGAGGCTAAAATTTAATCCATTTTGTTGTGGTTTGTTTATTTATTTATAACATTTTAACCTTGCTCTCCTGCCAAAGAGGCTCCAAGAGCATCTTAAGTAAAAATCATGCCAAATACAAAGAAGACAACCGTTGTCTAGGTTACAATCTAAAAGACACAACACATAGAAGGCAGTCCTTGCCTGAAGGCTTCCACTTAGGAGACACAACACAAAAGAGAAAAAATGATGGGGAGGGGAAAGGAAGAAGAGGGGGCATATAGGATTGCATAAATGTTATGGTTCTGCAGAGGCACAGGAAAATAATGTAGAAAAATGTATTATTCATTTCTGAATGCATCTTTGTGAGAATTTTAGTTCCACTTTTTGTCTATGTCATTATAGGCCTAAATTTATATTAAAATCCAGTGGCTTTATTTAGATCTATTTAGATCTATGGTTTATTTAGATCTATAGGGATAGGCAGACTTTAGGATCACTGAACCTTGCTTCTGGTCATATCATTGAGATCCAGAAGCCAGGTGCAAAATAGTAACAAGAAAGTAAATATTGGATTGCCGAAAAAAGAGTCTTTGAGTATTCAATCCAATAATTCGTTTTCAGTACCAGAACTAGAATTCACACACCAATCCTTTTGCCTACTATGTATTACTGTTTTGCCCTAGGCTTTCCTGATTTCCACCTAAATTAGACTGTTGTTACAGCACTATGATTTCACTTTAATTGGAATGGTTCCATCATATGAAATCCTGGGATTGGTAGTCTAGTGAGACACTAGAACTCTCTGGCTGAGAATTCTAAATGTCCTCCCTAAAATTTCAATATTAAAAACAAAACACTGTTTACTTTAAAAAAATATTTTAAGTCTGTCCTTTCTCTTGCAATGCCAAAGTGGCACACAAAATGTAATTTTAAGAATTATAATACAGTATATATCTTGCATACAATCATGCTGTCATAAAAAGAAGGGCTGTGTAGTACAGTGGGCCCTTGTTATCTGCTGGGGTTTGGTTCTAGGACATCCCATGGGTAATAAAATCCGTGGATGCTCAAGTCCCATGAAATACAATGGCATAGCAAAAAGGTGCCCACTATATAAGATGGCAAAATTAAGGCTTTCTATTTGGAATTTATACTTTTTTTGGAATATTTTAAAGCTGTGGGTGCTTGAATCCATGGATAAAAAATCCATGGATAAGGGGTGGTGGTGGTGACTGTAATATTTCTAACAAGTAAATAATAAAATAAGGGACAAGAAAAATGAAGGGAGAATTGTTGGAATTGACGCATTGTGTAGGTATAGCCTTTTTCTAAAATGTGGCATTAAAAGCAAGCTTGAGTACCACACAGACATCTTAAATGCAGTCTTAGAATCTCACTCTTTCTCTTCTTCCTTTCAGGCAACCGTGGCTGCCTTTGCAGCGAGTGAGGGTCACGCACACCCTCGGGTGGTGGAGCTACCAAAGACGGATGAAGGCCTGGGCTTCAACATTATGGGGGGCAAGGAACAAAACTCTCCCATCTACATTTCCCGCATCATCCCCGGGGGTGTAGCTGACCGCCACGGTGGCCTCAAGCGTGGAGATCAGTTGCTGTCCGTCAATGGTGTGGTTGGTATTAAATGGGGAGAAGTACCATGGGGTGCTTTGTGTATATGAGAGAGCAGGAAGGGTGGAATTACCCTATGACGTGATTTCGCTTAAAATTTGCCAATGGACATAATGTTTGACCATTCCAGATTCCTGCCTGGATTCAGAGCCATCCCCAGTCTTTGAACTATGGCTCCTCTGTTATAGATTGTCAAGCAAGACAGATTTAAGGCTTCACCTCACCTAGAGCTTGGAAACATTACTACAATTCCCAGAATCCTCTACCATGCCAAGATGGCCACTGGCTATGCATGCTTTGCAATTCCTGGAGCTATAGACTCCAAAAGTAACTTTTTCCAAGCTACAGCTCCAGTAAAGTGTATTCTATGCATGTTTTTCAGTTCCTGAAGCTACAGACTCAAAAAGTAACTTTTCCAAGCTGTGGCTCCAGCAAAGTGTATTCTAGCATTCTCCCTAACAGTGGCATCTCTAGGGTTGGTGTCTCACCCGGTGCAGGAACTCATGGTGTCACACACACACACCCATTGACCTCCTTCCATTTCACACCATAAAGAATCCTTAGCGATGCTATTTTGCACTGTTACTCATATATCGTAATTCCCATCTGTCACTGAATATACCGGTACTGCTAATAGTTGTGACATAACTAGCAAAATTAAAATTATACCTTCAAATTACAATATCATATGCACAACCTAAATGTATTTACATATACATAGTGAGGATTTGGTTAAAATGTGATGTTTTTAAAGAACATTTAAAATGAATTTTTAAAATTTAACATTTCCAAAAAAATAAATTAAAATTTTGAAATTTGAAATTTAAATTTTAAAAAATTCTGGGGCCTCTCCTTTCTTCTCGCACTGGGCTTCACCCCAGTCTCACCATCTCTTAAAGCCTTTTAAAGGGAAGCAGATGAATGCCATAGCCCGCCCAAAGTTAGGTGTTTAAGGAGCAGTGGTGTCACCCCTTTTAGGGTGTCACCTGGTGCGGTCTGCACCCCTGCATCCCCCTAGCGATGCCACTGCTCCCTAATAACTTTGCGGTCTCTGGTGGCAGTGACAGGCAGCCATGCTCGAGTCTGCATTGGATAGCTGAGTTTGATGGAGCTGCCGTTTATTTATTTTTTCCATTGTGCTCCTGATAGAATGTTGTGGGGCACTGTGGGCATAAAGGAGGTACCATTTTCCTTTCTCTTCAGGCCAGAGAGTATTTACGGGAATGGTAGCTCCTCTGGACCCAGTCTGTGAGACTGAAAGCTGTAGACAGCTCCTGTACCTTTAATGACTGTGTAGAAGAGGGGAATTCAGCAGGTATTGCATACCACATAAACAGGTAACAAGCAACACCTGCTAAAATCCCTTCTTTTACACAACCCTTAAAGATACAGGAGCCATTGCCAGTTTTCACTTTGCAGCCCTACAACCAGAATGCTGGAGAAAATGGGTCTGGGGCTAATGTCAATGCTGGATGCTCTCATGGCTTGGGAGCCTTGACAAGGATATTACATGCTGATACAGGGCCCTGCAGCTCAAAAGATGGGCCTTGTGAATCAGTTAGGCAACAGGTTGGCAAGTGATCCTTCCAGTTAGTGTTGGACTGCAGTTCCCATCAATCATAGCTGTTGGTGAAGACTCTTGGGAGCTGAAATCCAGCAACCTCCAGAGGCCCATACATTCCCAATCCTAATTTAGAGGTGTCACTCACTATGAGCCACACCTCCCTGCGACCCTTAGTGACGCCCCTGCTTCAGCTTGCTTCAGTTGCTGCAAAGTAAATTCAAAATACGAAAGGAGTTTCCACTCAGTTAACTCATATGGGGACAGAAGAGATGAGTGGCTGAAATCTTATCCTTCCCAATTGGCTCAGGCAAAAGCAAACTGCTGCAGCATCTCCTACTTTGTGTGTTCTTTTTCATTAATAACTTGCCATCCTAACCATACACCAGTGTGGCTTGGCCTCATGTGTTCTGCTTTTCAGCAATGAAATGTTGGAAGGTATGACATCATACAAATGTTAAAATGTCATAAAACTATAAATAGAATTAAAAGCAATTTAAAAATATACCTGTTTGTAAAAAAACAAAACCAATTCAGAGAGTGGATTCATTTCCCCAGTGACACAGAAACCACCATCCATCAGTGCTTGTAGTCAAGTCTGCACCATCCATGCAAAAGAGGGGAAGCATTAGCAGGTTTGGGAGAAACCCAAGGCTTGCAGGTGTGTGTGTGTGTTTAGCCACACTTTATAGCTCAGTGAGGACTGAGTATGCTCAGCAGCCACTGAATACTGGCTGATTCCTAGAAGGTATTGGCTGAGTGGTGTGCATGGTAGGGAGGATGGGAGAACAGAATAGAATGGAGTATGCTGGTAGAGAACAAGGCTGCCTCCAATGTTTTGTTGCAGGTCACAGTTATATAAATAGGTTATTAATGTTTGATGTGCATGTATGTGTTTATGTTTGAGACTATTTTTCACTGACCTTAGCAGTGATGATGAGAGATGCAGAGTAGAGTTAGGAGTCTTGCAGCAGGATTTGTGTGCTCCATTGTGATTGTGTTGCATTTTCCTCTTTTCTCCTGCAGAGTGTAGAGGGAGAGCAACATGAACGGGCTGTAGAGCTTCTGAAAGCCGCACAGGGCACCGTGAAGCTGGTTGTGCGCTATACGCCTAAAGTACTTGAAGAGATGGAGGCACGCTTTGAGAAGATGCGGACGGCACGGCGCCGTCAACAGCACAACAGCTACTCGTAAGGGAGAACTGTGATATGGGGGTTCTGAATAATGGCTTTCTAGACCTAGGGGAGGGGATGGGTGCCACTGTCATATTTCTAGGAGGATAGAAGGAGTTGGTAGTTTTCATAGATATTTGTTATCTCCATGCTCTTGAAACCACCATTTCCTACTATCTCCTTGGAAAGGATATTGTGTTGTCCCTGGGGATGGAGAAAGTAAGTTGGGGAATTAGCAGCAAGGATGGCTCAATTTTTGGATGCCTAGAACTGCTAAAAATGAAATGCTGAGTATGGCTCACTTAGTCCAGCAGAGTAGTTTGAGGGTCCCCATGTCACTGTGAATCTGCTCTGGATTTCAGTGCAATGTGTAAAGGAGCTGTCCGTGGTGCTGAACCTATTTGGGTCAGACTATAACTGAGAAGGGATTTACCAGCTGCCACAGCCTCAGGGTACATCACAGTGTCACTTGACTACAGAGCTGTTCATCTTGGGCTTGCCACAACATCCTTGCAACATCCAAGTCTCCCTGCATTGAATAGGGAGGTCTAAAGCCAGGATGGGTGACTGTGGGAGGCTATGGACCACATGATCCCCCTATGAGACCTTGAGAGTGGTACACACCCTCACCACACTACACCCCCAATTTTTCCCCTCAGATTACCTGCCCCAATACCTAGGGGCTATAGGGGGCATTTTTGCCATATTTTAACCCCCTTGGCAATTTTAGGTCGATGAGAGGCCTCTTTTCAAAAAGAAGTCACCAGGTGTCACTTCTGGTTTACTTCCCATGTTTAAACAAGGCATTTTCTCTATCTAAAACAGCCCAGGGTGTTCTCCAAAATATGGCAAAACTGCCCCTCTGCCCTCTAGAGGGCATTTAGGAGGCAAAACATTGACCTTTGAAGGCCCTGGACCACAAACATGGCCCAGAGATGGGCAAAGTGGCCCACAGTCTGCACTTTGCCATCCTTGGTCTAAAGGGAGAGATTCTGCTCATATTCCTTTAAATTAACATGGAAGCCACCACAGGATTCCCCACTGCATGCAGCATAGTGGTGGTTCTTACTCAAGAATCACTGAACATGAATTGAAGTGGTCTTCTTCACTTCTTCCTCAATGTGCCCAGTGGTCAGGAGTGATAGACATTGTAGTCCAACAACATTTAGAGGGCCACAGGTTTCCTTACATTCCCACCCTGAGGAAAAAGCAATCATACTTGAAATTTACCAGATTCCACAGTAAGACGCCTTCTCCTCCAGTGGACACTGTTTTTCAAAGTAAAAAAGGGGGAGGGAGCTTATCTGGATTGGGACTGCAGGGTGGTTAATGGTTTAAATCCCTTTTGCTCCAGTCAAAATCAGGGTTTCTGTGGTGTTACTACATCTAGTTTGGCCCTCAACTGGGTGACTAACTATCCATCAAGTTTTGAGGAAGAGGTGAAACAGATGATCAAAATGAAGTGGCTTCCAGACACTTTGGAGGTGTGGCGTTTAAACGATGCATGCTTCCAAAGCAGCCGGAAGCCATGCTCTGCTCTTTAAGATCAGAGCAAAAAGGAACTAGGATAAACCAACTCCTGGCAGCACCAGTTGGTCCCTGCATACATGGTCCGCATTGGGAGCAGGCCGTGTGATCAGCAGAGTTCTAACCCGATTTTGACCAGAGTGGACTTGGGCCGATATTTTGTGTCCGTCTGCTCTGGCCTGGACAGAGTTGAAATCCGTTTTAGAAAATTTACTGCAGTTTAGACCTCAGGAGGCAATAAAACACATAGAATCATAGAACTGGAAAATACCACAAGGGCCATCCAGTACAACCCACTGCCATGTAGGAATACACAATCAAAGCACTCCTGACAGATGGCCATCCAGCCTCTGTTCAAAAACCTCCAAAGAAGGAGGCTTCACCACTCTTCGAGGTTCTGATCATTAGCTAATTCCCTGCATCTTGTAGAATAGTTACACACCAGCTAGCTTTCTCAAGGGAAGGGGCATTTTATATAGTAAATGGAGTTTTCCCACATATGACTTCCCAACATTTATTACTAACTGACATGCATCTACGGTAGTCTTGCCCAGTCTCAGCTCCTCCATTGCATCTCAAATACAGACCTTTAAAACAGGGGTAGGCAACCTTTCCCCTTTAAGGGCCGAGGGACTTCAGCTCCCAGAATCCCAGGAGCTATTGGCCAACATGGGACTATTGGCCAACATGGCTGAGGCTTCTGGGAGCTGAAGTCCCTCGGCCCTTAAAGGGGAAAGGTTGCTTTTGATACTCTACCTTGAAATTGACACACTTGGAAGCATTGGTCATATGGAACCCAAACAGACTAATGAACACATACACACACCGCTGCTCCATGGAAGTCTAGCAGGTTTTAAAACTCCAAACCAGAGCTTTGAAAACATGGCTTTTGAGAACTACAGCTCCCAGATTTTCCAAGCCAGCATGGGCTCAGAGAGAATCTGGAAGCTGTATTTCATTCCTCCCCGCTTCCCCAGAAAACTTTTCTAAACTTTGGTCTAAATACCAAATGGGGAACTGTCACTATTTATTCCCAGTTGGAATGGAAGAGGACTTACATTGTTGCTCATTGTTCTCATAGTTGGTTTTCCTCTCTCTCTCTCTCTCTCTCTCTCTTATTTCCATAGATCCCTAGAGTCACGAGGATAATTTGCATCATCATCTGGTTGCTTGGGCCACTGTGACTCTTCCTGTCCTACCCTTCCCTGCCCTCCCAAGATGGTTTTATCTGTATAGCAGGAGAGATATTTATCTACCTACCCCCCCCCCTTGTTGGGAAGTGGGCTTCTATGTACAGTATTTATTCTCCACATTCCTCTTATTTAAAGATGTTCTCTGTGTGTGAGAGTGTGTGTGTGTCTGTGCAATTCCATAACCTTTGTGAAACTAGGAAAGATATAAAATTACCAAGAGGGCACATGAAATACAGGGCTATCAAAATAAGAAAATGGGAGACGTTCCTGCATGAAACTCTTCTCCTTCAGAAGTGGGTTTTATTGCTGTTGTGGGTAAGGGGTTCCCTTCTAATCCTTCTTCTTCTCCATGTGAGGTTGCTGCATCTATGACCCAGGAAAGGACTGTCAGATTAAACATCTTGGATGAAAAAAAGAAGTGGTGTAATAATGGATTAGGTATTGGATTTGGATCTAGGCTAAAATCTCACCAGAGGACCATATTATAGGTTGAGTCTCCCTTTTCCGAAATGCTTTGGACCAGAAGTGTTTTGGATTTTGAAATATTTGCATATACATACTGAGATATCTTGGAGGTAGGACCCAAGTCTAACATGACATTCAGTTATGTTTCATATATACCTTATACACATAGCCTGAAAGTAATTTTATATACAATAATTTTGTGCATGAAACAAAGTTTGTGTAAATTGAATCATCAGAAAGCAAAAGTGTCACTGTCTCAGCCAACCATATGGACAATTTTGGATTTTGGAGTATAGTCAGCCCTTGGTATCCACAGATTTTTTTATCCATGGATTCAAGCATCCATGGCTTGAAAATATTTAAAAATATATATAAATTCCAAAAAGCAAACCCAGATTTTGCCATTTTATATAAGAGATACCATTTTATTATGCCGTGGGACATTAGTGTCTACAGATTTTGTTATTCATGGGGAGTTCTGGAACCAAATCCCAGCAGATACCAAGGGCCCACTGTATTTTGAATTTTGGATTTCCAGATAAGGGATACTCAACCTGTGCCACCTCTCAGCCTAAATTTGAGTCCTATTTAGAATGAAAGTGGGTATAAATCAAATAAATATAAATAAATAACCTATCTCACAGAGTTGTTGTGAGGATAAAATGGTGGAAGCCTACTTTGTGGTGTCCTTAGTCCCTTGGAGGAAGGCTGGGATACGGTGCAATTAAAACTGTGGAAGGGCCCCTGATCTAGGGAAGCCCCTTTCTCTGAAAGCTGCATGATAATCTAGAGTAGGAAAAACAGGGCTGGGTATTATTATTATTATTATTATTATTATTATTATTATTATTATTAAATTTCAGCAGCCCCAGCCAGCGTACGTTTAATGGCTGAGGATTCAAAAATTCAGAGTCCAAAACATAATGTTTCACAATTCTGGTTTAATCTGTTAGGGACCAAAGGCAAACATTGGAATCACCACTCCCTTTGCTCTCTGTTTTTATCACCTTCTTTTAATTTCTCCAAGACAGCTGCCAGAGGAGAAGCAGTCTTGTTTTACTAGGGATCTGCACCAGAGCTTGGCGGTAATTTGTTTAGAAAAATTCATTTGGTACCACTCTTTTTGACAATAATTTGAAAAGGTGTTTGTGCAGTTATTAAGTGTGATGGTCATTAATGGATTGAACAACTTACTATCATTTCGCTTTATTTTAATTTGTTAAATTTTGAGGAGGTTTCCCCCCCCCCCAATAGAATTTGTTGGGAATTCTGGAAAGCAGCTGGAAAGGACCACCTTTAGTCCTTTTAGCTGCTCTTTTTTGACAATTAAAATATGATTGTGTTGCTAACATATTTTTGACAATTAACAAAATAGTTTTATAATTTTCACTGAAACAATGAATGTTGATAAATTAAAATTTTAAATTAATATTAGTGAATTTGCTTTAGCACCAGTGTTACCAGTCCTTGTGTGAAAAGCTCACTTTCAGAGAGGAGTTTTGCAGATAGACAGAGGATTGTAGACAGAGGACTGTAGGATGCCATTGCTGTTTTTCCCTTTTAGTTTCATCAAAGTTACAGAAACAAATAAAACTAGGGGGAAATCTCTGAACCATGTTAAAATAATAATAATAAATTTTTATTTATAACCCACCTCTCCCTGAAGGATCGAAGTGGGTAACAATCATGAAATACAACAATACAGCAATAAAACAACATGATAAAATAACATGATCCCTTTACCCCAACTTAAAACTAACACAGCATCATAAAATACATTCAGTGAATAAAATTAACTAAATTAAGCATAATTAAAATGAGGCGTCATGGGACGAACAATATTAAGCCTTCTACCAGCAGGTGTAGCTGTAACTGCACTGCACAGAAACTCAGTCCCAGATTCCTCAAAAATTCAGTTTTGGGTGCATTTTAGGGGGTTGCTGGGAACCCAAGTTGATAGCAACTTTGGAATGCTACTTCAAGTTCCCTAATTAATTAAGTTCCCTGGCTGTCTGTGAGTGTGAATGAGACCCAGCAGTGAGCGCCAAACTGCAGTTTGATATGTTTTAATAGTACATTCCTAAATAACGTTTTGGATGCACAGCAATGTAGGGAATAAGTTGTGGTTCCAGAACTGGTTATCTAACTCAGTAAATTCATATCTTCCATCAGTTCTGGTTTGGCAGGGTTGGACCCAATTAACCTCTGTCATCTCATTTTCCCAGCTGCTTTTAAAATGTCCAGATTTCTCCTCTTACCACTTTCCTTCTTTTTTCTGGCTTACCTCAATCGCTTCTTAGGGGGGGTTGCAGACTACCAGAAATAGTGCAAATTGAGTCCACTTTTAGGGTTATGGTTATGGTTAGGGAATCATGGGAACTGTATTTTCTTGTGGCACCAGAGCTCTCCGACAGAGAAGGCTCAATGTCTCAGAAAAAAAACAATTCCCATGATTCCCAACACTAACCCTAACCCTAAAAGTGGACTCAATTTGCACTATTTCTGGCAGTCTGCAACCCCCCTTAGTTCAAAGTGCAAAATAAGTTTCCACTCAGTTAACTCGGGAGGAGGGAGAGGAGACATAGGGCCTGAACAGACTGCCAGAAATAATCCAGTTTGAGACAACTTTAACTGCCCTGGTTCAGTGCTAGGGAATCATGGGAACTGTAGTTTTTTCTGAGACATTGAGCCTTCCCTGTCAGAGCCTTGGTGCCAAAATAAACTATAGTTCCCATGATCCCCTAGCACAGAGCCAAGGCAGTTAAAGTCATCTCAAGCTGGCTTATTAGTATTAGTAATACATGCACTAGTAACCTCTCAATTAGACTTCTGTAATGCGCTTGTGCCAAGTTCGGAAACTTCAGCTTGTACAAAATATGGCAGCCAGATTGATTACAGGTACTTCTCGTAATGGCCACATAACACTGGTCCTGAAGTCCCTTCACTGGCTGCCAATTAGTTTCCGGGCAAGGTACAAGGTGTTGGGGTAGAACAATTATATCGTTAATTGCTAAAGAGGGAAAAGATGAGCAACAGTTGAATAATTATAGACTGATCTCGTTCATGAATAACGATTATAAAATATATGCATTTATTATGGCAAATAGACTTTAAAAAATATTAAATGAAATAATTAAAAAGGATCAAAATGGTTTTTTACCAAATAGGAAGATAAAGAATAATATAAGGACTTTAGTAAATGCTATGGATTACTATAATACACACAATGAAAAAAAGGCGGCTTTGTTGTTTATTGACGCGGAGAAGGCTTTTGATAGTGTCAGTTGGAAGTTTATGTTTAAAATTCTTAAAATAATGGATGTGGGGAAAAGATTTAGTAGAAGTATAGAAGAAATATACAAAAGCCAATCTGCACGGATTGTAATAAATGGAGAGGTAACGAAAGAATTCCATATTAAAAGAGGGACAAGGCAGGGATGTCCGTTGTCCCCTCTTCTATTTATATTATCATTGGAATTTCTATTGAATAATATAAGAATGAATCAGAAGATTAAAGGTTTAAAAATAAGGGATGTGGAAATTAAAGTCCAGGCCTATGCGGATGACCTGTTGGTGATACTTGAGCACCTTCTTCCGTATTGCCTGTCCTGCACACTAAGGTCCTCAAAGATGAATCTACTACAGCCGAAAAAAATCTAGGCTAACTTCGGTTAGCCAGAGGGTCTTCTCCACCGCTTTTCCAAAGTTGTGGAATGACCTAGTGGAGGAGATCCGTCACATCTCTACTCTTAAAGCCTTTAAAAAGGCTCATAAGATGGATCTCTTCCGGCAGGCCTTCCTAACTTAATTTTCTTAACTTCCTAACTCCTCTTCCCGCACAAGGTGATCTACGTTGCTCTATCCACCAATTATCTCCCTTTTAAAAATCTTTTTGTATGGGGGAGGGGGTTGGGATACATTTTGTTGTATTCCATGCACTTTTATTGCTGTAACCCACCCGGATTCCTTGTGATTGGGCCGGCTATAAATAAATAAATTATTATTATTATTATTATTATTATTATTGTGTGTGTGAAAGCTGTAGTCTTTGGTCCATTCATGTTGATTAGACACCATACTGATGTCAGGTACTGGTTACCAAAGCCACATGCTGAACTCAGCATGGACCAGCTTTTCACATGCAAATATGGGTGCTAAGGAAAACCCAAGCTTCTGTTTGTAATGCCAAGGGAAACAGTACTGGACAGTGTGAACATTGTTGGGCAAGGCAGCAATGGCTGGAAATTGGCATAAGACTGATATTGGTAGCTTTCAAGTGTTGATGAGGCTGCTTCAGAGAGGACCAAAAGTCCAATTGTAGAGGGCATGTATTGTATTCCAGAGATCTGTGATTCAGTTGCTGGTATATATGGCTAGAAACAATGGTGTAGCCTTCCGAATGTTTTTGAATTGCAACTCCCATCACTGCAAACCAGAGCTCAGAAAAAATTACATACAGGTTGAGTCTCCCTTATCCAAATGCTTGGGATCAGAAGTGTTTTGGATTTTGGATTTTTTTTTTTATTTTGTAATACATGTATTTGTAGATACATACATAATAAGATGAGAGCCAATATGTAGTGGTCTGTAGTGGTTTGAGTGTTGAACTATAACTCTGGAGACCAGGGTTCAATTCCCAGCTTGGCTACTGAGTGATCTTGGGTAAGTCACATACTCTCAGCTTCTGGGGAAGGCAATACCAAACCTCCTCTGAAATCTTGCCAAGAAAACCCCATGATAGATTCAGCCTGAGGGGAAACAACAACATAATGAGATATCTTGGAGGTGGGACCCAAATCTCAACACAAAATTCATTTATCTTTCATATATATACTATACAGTACACATAGCCTAAAGATAATTTTATACAATATCTTAAATAATTTTGTGCACGGAATAACATTTGTGTACACTGAACCATCAGAAAGCAAAGGTGTCACTATCTCAGCCAACCATGAAAAAAATGTGGTTTTCGGAATATTTCAGATTTTGGAATTCCATATTAGGGAAACTTGACCTATATTTGGACTGTAATGTCCCCTCTAGGCAGCAAGACCAGTGATCATGCTGGGTGATGGATAGTCCATAAAATTACTTTTCCCATCCTCTGCTCCTACCTAGTATAGCTAATGATGAGGGATGATAGGCACTGTAATCCCACAAGACCTGGAGGGCGACATCATCCCCAGGCAGGTACTAAAAGGATCAGATGACACCTGAAATCATAGACAATCATTAACCAGTCAAAGTAGGCAGCACTGGGTTAAATGGCCAAATAGGATACCAGTTTTCTGACTTGAAAGTCACATCCATCCATGTGTGTATCTATCATGTGTGTGTCTGTGTGTATGAGTATGAAAATTGTTCAGACCTTATGTGTCATGTAATTCCAGAAGATATACTATATGCTATAATAAGAATGGACAGGAAGTAGATTGGGACCTATTGGGAGATCTCTAGATGATCCACAGTAAATCAGAAAGAGTTCCAGTTGTTCTCAGTTGTTCCCAGTTGCTTCAAAACATCAACAATAAAAAGGCTTCTACTGCCTTATAAGTTGGGCTGCAGACGTGAAACATTGGATTTTTTTAAGTACAGTTCTCACAATCCCTATGCTGGCTGGGTCTTCTAAGAGTTACATCTGAAATATCCCAAGAGCCAACGTTCCTCCATCACTAGAAATAAAGCATGTGGGGGAAGGGGATGAAATAAGAAATGAAAACAGCTTCAGTGGTGGTTGATGTTTCTGAATCTGCTCTGGGTTTTAGTCAGAATTTTAAAGGAGCAATAACAGGTGCTGAATGTATTTGGGGGATAAGGTTAGCTCCTGCACAGTCTGTACTAAAATCCAGAGTGGATTCACTGATCCACTGACATGAAAAGCACCAGCTGCCCTTGCTCTCCAGCAGCTCCCCACCACCACCACGAGCTGCTGTTTTGCACTTGGCTCTGGCTGAATAAACTAGTTTGTGGGTTTTAGTTAAAAAATAAATTCTGAGACTTCAAGTCTGCTCACCTCTGTGCTAAAATATAGATCCATAAAGCTTCACAGTGAAGCGACACCATAGTCCAATAAATCCAGCAGTATTTATGATAGGGAGAGCAGTTGTTCAATAGACTAAATAAATAAATAAACAGAAACCATAAATCTTATGCTGAACATTGGAATTCAATAAAGTATCGGAAAAGGAGCATCAGTGTTTTCTTACGTCTTATGAAGACAGATTGATGGGGATAAGGTGCCCTGTGTGGACAACTCTTTGGATCCATACTTTGCATACAGTACCTTAGGTGAACAATGAGGTTGGCTCTCTTCTTTTCTCTGAGAATGTACTTGACTTTAAAATTTGCCTTTTCCTCAAAGAAATGAGACCCATCCCTGTGTTTTTGTTGTATGGGTGGAGAGACATTGTAGAATGAACAGTTTTTGTTTTGTTTCTTTAACTTGCCAGCCAAATTGACAGAAGGGACTAAAGAGGGTTGGATCAGGACTGGCCTAGGACATCTTTGCTGCCTGAAGCATTCCACCTTCAGAAACTGGTTAGACTGGGAGTTGAATCTTATCTGAACTCCGGCAGTTGGATAAGGTCCTTTACCAGACATGAGTACGAGGGCAAACTATGGATCAAAAATAGCTTTGTCGTTCAAGAAGGAACAATGCCCTGGAAGCTCAGAAGGAATGGTTCACAGGCTGCCATTGTTTCCTTTCCCCCAGCATCTGTCTCTTTCTACCTAATGGTAAAACAGGCCCTGGATCAAAGCAAGCATAGATAGGGGAGGGATTTAACAATTTCATCTGCTCCTGTGGTCCTGAAGAAGACCATTCTTCTGAAGCCAAGGTTTGATTTGCGGAGTAGTCAATTGGGAGCATATAGCCCCCTTGAAAATGCTTGCCTTGGGATTTTTCTCAGGAGTGTAGCAGCTGTTACCCATTATGGATCAATCTACAGCCTATTTGATATAATCAGTAAATTTTGGAAGCAGAGCCTGAAAATGTTACTCTTGAGGGGACTGCAGCCATCAGAATCCCCAGGCTTGGGTGTTCTGCAAACTTTAGTCCAAAATTGTAACATTTCCAAGTTCTTTTTTAAAATCTGCATGCTCAGTGCAGTGATGCTTCTAACTAGTCAGGACCTAAGAGGAATCTTGAATTTACCCATTTTGAAGTTTTCTTTAAGAAAGAATGGAGGGAGATGTTAGTGAACGTTCATAATCTGTATAGCGTTAAAGTATATTGAACAGGGAAGGGGCTGTTTACAAAGACTTGCCTCAAATGTCCTAATGGGTTTTCCTGTCCCCATTGAACCCTAGTGCCCTGTGTCATACTTGCAGGTTGTTTTTGATGCTTGCCCTGTACTTCAAAAATGACTTGCCTGGAAATAGCAGTGTGTGACAAATGTAACCCCAACATTGGACATGTGGTTCTTTGGATCATTAAAATTGGGTGGGATGCTGTTTAAGGCAGGCCTGGAAAACATATCCCCACCAGATGTTACTAAATTGCAATTCCTATCAGACCTACTAAGCATAGCCCTCATGAGAGATCCTGAGAATTGTAATCCAATAGCCTGTGGAGGGCTGAATACTCTTAGAACACTTTTTTCAGTCTTACATCTTGGACTGCAGTTCCTATCTCTCCTAGCCACATGGGTGGTGATTGAGGAAGATGGGAACTGAGGTCCAAACATGGTGTGAATAGGCTGATTTAGAGGGACAAAATAAACAGCATTTCTGTTGTGTTAACAAGGTAAAGGTTTTCCCTTGACAAGATTGCTTTGTTGTAACCAACTGTAGAGGGCACTGCTCATCTCCATTAGTAAGCCGAAAAGCCAGCTTTGTCAAAACAACTCTGTGATCGTGTGGGCAGCATGACTGCACTGAACACTGTTACCTTCCCACTGAAGTGGTCCCTATTTATCTACTTGCACTTTTACATGCTTTCGAACTGCTAAATGGGCAGAAGCTGGGGTTAGTGACAGGAGCTCAACTCCATCACGCAGCACTGGGGCTCAAACTGCTGACCTGCCAATCTTGCAATCGTCTGTGTCTTAACCCCTGAGCCACTGCTTCCCATCTTGTGTTATCTCTGATGATATTTTGGGGTTGGGAGCTCAATTCCCTGTGGCAGGGAGTCCATGGTAATGCTGCCTGGAGCTTCTGGAAGCTGACATCCAAAAATGTGGGAAGGCCAAAGGTTTGCCATGCCTAGGATGCAATGTATTTTTGTGACCCATTCAAAACACACACCCTTCACCCTGCTACTGATAAGTTGGATAAAGTCTCAATATAGATTGTGCTGTCTTCCCAAAACAACTATCAACCTTTTAAAAAAGGAGTTACCTTCCTTTCCCATAACCCATCTTGCAGTGAGCTTTTTGCAAGCTGTCTGGCTTCCCAGATGGCACCCAATCACACCACTAGCAACTCTCAGGTCTCAGTGCTATGGCCAGTGCCATTGAGTGAAGACTGCTAGATGGATTCTATGTGAGCTGTTCTGGAGTTGGTGGAAGAAGAGTGTGTTACAAGTGCAATAAATACATCAATAAACCCCTAAAGCACAGTATTTGAGAAGCCTTGCTTGAGATGCTGTATTACCATTGCTTCGGCATCTTTCTGTTCTCATTTCTTTCAATTTATTTTGGTGACTAAGCAGGTGTTTGAGCCATCAAATGAAGAAGGATGATGTTCAGGCAATTGACAGGCCATTTGAAGGAACATACACACATTTAAAGTAACTGTGATGCTACACTCCCACGTCCCCCCTTTCAGACTGTGGGTGGAATTCTGTTGGTCCCAACTAGAGTTGACCCATTAAATCAGTGATGGTCAACACAAATGTAAATCTAACTCACTCAATAGTTCTCGTCTAGTCAAGATTATCAATAGAACTCAGGCCAAAATGTGATTCATTATTCCTGAGCAGCAGAGCTAGGAAATGTTACCTTTTGCAGTGTAATTCTATATCACATAACATTAGACCCCTCCTCGCAGCTGTTTTGCATGTGGTTTATTTTGTAGTTAAGCAAAGACTATGCTCCTAGTGGTAATGAAGAATGCCCCACCTGGTTTATTGATATAGATTAAAAGAACCTACTATTTTTGGAAAGTCTTTGGGGGTTCAGCTATGAAGACCATTGCTATTGCAATTCCAAATGTATCACTTCTTTACCGAACTATATTCCTATATTCTGTTTCCTGGCAATGACTCATAGAATTCACTTTGGGATCAACATATGAAGGATTGTATTGTAACAGCCATTTTTAATTAAGGGCCTTTGCAGACTGCTAGAAATAGTGCAAATTGAGTCCACTTTAAGGGTTAGGGTTAGGGAATCATGGGAACTGTATTTTATTGTGGCACCAGAGCTCTCTGACAGAGAGAAGGCTCAATGTCTCAGAAAAAACAAACCAGTTCCCATGATTCCCTAGCACTAACCCTAACCCTTAAAGTGGACTCAATTTGCACTGTTTCTGGCAGTCTGCAAAGGCCCTAAATCAGTGGACCCCAATAATTCCTTGGCAAACACATTAAAGGCATATATCTGTTTGCTTCATTAAAGCAAAACCAAAAAGGTACTGATCACTGTTGACAATCCTGCTACAGTTATTATGTGTTACCAAAAGAATTGTTATAACTCTTTGGTGTCTCATGATAACAGTAGCAAGCTTGTCAACACAGATCTGTCCCTCCCACCTTTTAGTTTTAAAATTTGAGAAAAGAGTTGTGCCTTTGGCATGCATAACATATGCTGGTGCTGCTGCTTTTTGAAATGTAATTATTAAAAAAAAAACAACTCCTAAACAGGCCTTTCAACCTGGCTGGGAAGTTGAAGGCTTATCTCCCATCTTTTCTTTGTTCTGGTCAATTTCACAGCCTTCACACAGGTATCCTTCATGTTGTAGGAAAGAAATGAAATAAAATATGGAAAATGAACTGGCTCCATAGCTAGGCTTGTAAGATCAAAGCAGAGTGCTCTGGGATTACCGTAGCTTGTTTATGTATAGTCTTGCAAGGTCTCAGTGTATTTATAATTGGTTTTGTTGCTTTAAAATTGTCTGGAAAGTTTGGTTTGCCGTTATTTAATTCCAAACAAATTGTTTCAGGAACTGGCTGAGCTGAATTGTGGGTTGTTGGTTAAAAAGCCCAGATGATTGGTTGATATTTCATCAATGGCTTCTGATCATTCAGAGATGAGCATCTGGTAGGTAGGAATCTCTCTCTGTTTTCATGAATGAGATACCCATTAAGAGTGTGGAAAGAAAAGAAGCAAATGTACAGAGTTGGTAGCAGAGAGCTGAACTGAAGTTTTGAACCAGTGCAGTTTTGAGGTGCTGGCCCCAAGTTTGGTCTTGGAGGGAGCAATATTCCCTTTTTGGGATGCCCCTTTGTTTCCACTTCCACTTCTCAGTTTGTGGATTTATAAATAGCACAGTGCAGAAATGCCTTACAATTCTGGTGAGCACTCATGCAAAAAGAAAAAAAAAAGTCTAGTTCTGCTGGTCCTGGAACTTCTCGCTTTCCAAGGAACTGGGAAGAGTGAAATGATGCTGTGAGTTGTGGAAGCACAATTAACACCTGGCAAAAATGGGGCCTTGTCATTGGTAGCACCATCCAAGTGAGGCTAACCACTCTTCAGGGCATTAGGATATGACTTCTGCCTTTTTTCTGTCTTTGGAAATGGCTCTTAATTTTCATATGTTCCTGTAACAATTATTTGAAATTGTTCTAGCAGCATGTTTAAAATTACGACCCATTGGTGTGCCATGTTGTGATTTTATGGTTTCTTTACTGTATTTTATTGTTTTGGTTTTATAAGTTACCTTATGGATGCTTTTTAAGGCCCAAGATTAGGACTAAAATATTACTTTATTGCAAATACATTCAACTCCCCACCCTCCAACTTGTTGAAAATATCACAGCATTCATAGGCTCCTCCCTCAATCACCTTGGGCCATTTTTCATGATGTAAGAAGATACACCAGGATACAGTTTCCCAAAACAGCCATAATTCTGATAGAACTGGTTGGACAAAACAGCCTTCTTGTTGGCAAAACTTTTGATTTTATGCCTACATTGCTGAAAGCAACACTGCACCTCAGTTGGCACACATACCATGAAAATGTCCTTGCATGTATATATTGTGTGTACTTACATGTTTTGAAAACTCAGGTCCAGAAGGACACCTGAGTGGATGCAAAGAGAGGCATCCTGTTCTGCTAGCTTGCAATTGTAACCCATTGATGAGCCTTGAGGCCCCTTCTAACTCTTAAGATATTATGATTCTAGGTTATTTTTCAACCGCTGTCCCAGAATCCCCCAAGCATGGCCAATTATGGTCCAGTAAAGTTGTACTCCAAAAAGACAACTTTCCCCAGCTCTGGTCAGCACTGTGTTCATGAGTGCCTTCAAGTCACCTGTTGACATATGGCAACCCGATTAATTTTTCAGGTGGTTCTCTTAGGCAAGGGATACTCAGAGATGGCTTTGTCAGTTTCTTCCTCTGAAATATAGACTGTGACACCTGACTTACCCAAGGTCACCCAGTGGGATTCATGGCTGAGCGGAGAATCGAATCCTGGTCTCCATAGTTCAACACTCAAACCACTACACCATGCTGACTTCTCAGCAAACCCACATGTCCCGGGTCCAAACTGGCCTCCTCTTCCTCTTCTAATTCACCAGCCACTCCCCATGGCTGTCAAACAGGGCAGGAAGAAGACAGCTGCCTTTGGGCTCAGCAGTTTTCAGGTTCTAAATTGGCCTTTAATTGTAGCTTCCCAGGGTGTCCTATAACTCCCCCTTCACCCCACCCTGCCCCTCCCAGCTCCCCACATGGGAGAAAGGTCACAGAAAGCATGCAAGCCCCATCTTGCTCAGTGGTGCCTGTACATTTAAAAAAATCAGACACAAAGAGAACCCAACCATCCAGTTGCCCATTACCATCCAGTTGCCCAGATCTTGCCAGGTCTCCTTGTATACTAGGCCTCCCTCCCTTCTTAGACCAACAGGTGGGGGAAGTAATGGCTCTGTGTTTGCTACCTACCTGCTGAAATTTTGTCCCAGAGAAAAAGAAATCCCTGTGCTGCTCCCTGCCCACTGGGTGTGTGAGTCACTCCATTACTCTTCCCAAATTGGTTTGACTGGTTGGATTGGCTTTGAATGATTCCTCTGCTAGAAGGGGTGGGGAGAAGAAAGGACTGTAAGCTAGCAATGCCTAATTCTCTGGAGTTTTATCACAAAGATAGGGAAATCCTCTGTGTGATTTTTTAAAACTGAAAAGTTATGTTGCAAATATTCCAAGGGAGTTGTAGCTGTATTAGTCTATCGCAACCAAAACGAAAGCCTCTTGTGGCACCTTAAAGCCAAAGACTTCTTATTTGGCATAAACTATTTGTGGTCTGCAAGCCCAGTGATATCTGATAAAGAGGACTGCAATCCACCAATGCTCATGCCAAATAAAATTTCCAGGGGTAGCCATGTTGGCCACATAGCAATTCCAGTAACAACAAAAATCCACCAAACAGTGATACTGTAAGGAGATAAAGGTATCACAGTTTGGTGGACCAAATAAAATTTGGTGATCTTAAACAGTTTAGCATTTGGCTTGGGGATCCGCAAAAGCAACAGAGTGGTATGATCATCTATATTGCTTGGCAAGACAAGACAGACCTTTGGCTTTCCTATGGGATGCATGCACACCATGCGATGCAAACAGCCACTTATATTTGCCCACTGTTATGACAAGATCACTAAGAAGGGTGATTTAATAATTTTAGACCGTTTGGGGAACCTGCAGCTCATGGACCACATGTTGCCCAAAGACTAATTTTATGGGGAGGGGGGGGCAGCTGAATTTAATGTGAAATGGCAGAAAGTGAAACATGCTATGTATTCCAGCAGTGCTGCAAACTCCATCTTTTAGATCTGCCCACTGTTGAATCTGCTTCACCCACCACCAGCTCTGGACCACCTCTGCCCCTCTCTCCCCATTGCCTTTTCCCATAGGCTCTTTAAAAAATAGTGGTTTGTGCATTGGGCTATATGACTCTGGAGACCAGGGTTCAATTCCCACTCGGCCATGAAATCTACTGGGTAACCTTGGGCAAATCACACTCTCTCAGCCTCAGGGGAAGCCAATGACAAACTACCTCTGAACAAATTTTGCCAAGAAAACCCCATGATAAGTTTACCTTAGGGTTGTCATAAGTCGGAAATGGCCCAAGAACAAGCAACTTCAAGTCCCCACTCAGCCATGAAGCTAACTGAATGACTTTTGCCCAGTTACTCACTGTCAGCCTGACCAAACTTGCAGAATTGTTGTGATGGTAAAATGAGGAGATGGGACAAGACGCCAGCTATGAATCACAAGGAGAGGAAAAGTGCAGTATAGTGTAACAAGACACCCAGTGTGATATAGTGGTTTGAGTGCTGGACAAGGATTCTGGGAAATGGGGATTCAAATCCCTACTCAGTCACACAGGTCTACTGGTTGATCTTGGGCAAGCCACACTTACAGCCTAAGGCAATGGCAAGCCTCCTCTGAAGGAATCTTGCTAAGAAAACCCTACAATAGGGACACTATTGAGTCAAGGCACTAAAAGGCACATAGGAAGTGTAAGAAACGACTACCTCACCACACCCCCTACATACAATGGGTCCTTGTTATCCACTAGGTTTTGGTTCCAGGACCCTACCCCTTATCCCCGTGGATACCAAAATCCATGGATGCTCAAGTCCCATTAAATACAACAGATATATAGATATAGATATATTTCAAGCTGTGGATGCTTGAATCCATGGATAAAGAATCCACGGATACACAGGACTGACTGTATTGGGTAAGTAGACATTCACTGATAGGATCCTACAGTGTGTAATAGCTTGCTCACGGGTCTTCTCTATCAGGGCCAGCCCAGCCGTTGGGCAAAGTGAAGTGATAACCTCAGGCAACGGATGCTGAGCAGTGGCAGCAAGGAATTGGAGGAGAGACCTGTGTGCCATGGAGTCATCCCACCCACAATGAGCTTCTCTTCCACCTTAAGATGCAGTGGAGGATGCTTTCCCATTTCAGCACTGAAGAACAATTCAGCTGCCCAGCTTTTGTACATGGAATGTGGGATGGTGCCATCTTGTCCTTTGCCTCTGGCAGCTAAATGCCTTGGGCCAATCCTGCCTGCTATATAAGGATACTTTACCACCTACCTACATACATTATTTTTTCTCTCTCTCCTGTCAGTCATAAGGATGGAGACTTTGCCTCACTTCCTTCACTTGGTCACACCAAACTCCCTCTGCACACACATAAAGGATAAAGGAGCTGAAAATGTATTTTCCACCAATGTTTCACCAGGCCTACTTTTTCATCACCCATTGGTTGCATCGCATCTTGTAACCCTCCTTGCCTTCCCTAAACTTTTTTTAAACATTCCTTCAGCCGCTCCTTCCTGCAACACACACACACTTTCTGAACTCACAGTGAAATTCTCATGATGTGCAGTCTCTCTTTCTCTCTTTTTAAGACAGTTGCTGGCTAACTCCAGCCCTGGGCATTTTGAGTGTGTGCATGTGTGCATTTGAGTTGACTCGGTGTCATCTTTGCTTAACCTCTATTCATTTATCTGTCAGTTCCTGCTCCATTCTCTGTACATGCATCTCTCTTTCTCTCTCCTTCTGGGCTATCATTTGCTTACAGTTTTGGCTCTGTTTTAGTATTCTTGAGCATTTAATTTTTACTCAATGAACCAATCACAATAAATACTACCGTGTGTCAGTGCAAGTGATATTTTGTTTTCCTTAAGGTTTGTTTTTCCTCCATGGCCCCACCAACCCCATAAATTCATGTATGGGATTGTGCCCAAGGAGCCATAGCAGTGGAATTTTAACAAGAGCTCAGGCAGAAGCAAAATGGTATCTTCCATCCTAAGCATGCACAGTGGTGCTAAAAGCGGCAAAAAACTGGCATTCTCTGTGCCTCTGGTTTTCATACCCTGGATTCCCCATCAGTCTTCCTCCACAACCATGATAGCACATACCCTTGAATATTTCATAGATGAAAACTGGGATACACGTGGACGAGCAACATCAGAGTGTGGTCAAGATGGCGAAGGTTATTAATAAGGAAGAACACACAAGCTAAGAGATGCTGCAGTGGTTTGCTTTTGCCTGAGCCTACTGGGAAGGTCAAGATTCCATCTGCTCCTCTCTTCTCGCCTGCTGCTACTTTTCAAAATGGAACTCAGTTTGCAATGATTTTTTTTTTAGAGAAATTTTTAAAAGAATAAAACAAATTTAATTTTTAATTTAAATTTTATTTATTTATTTTAAAAATCTGGGGCCTCTCCTTTCTCTTCCCTCCTTTCTCTTCAGGGTTTTAAAGCAATGGTTCCCAAATGTTGGTCCTTCAGATATTTAGAACTTCAGCTCCCAGAATTCCTGACTGTTGGCCAAGCTGACTGGGGCTTCTGGGAGATGAAGTCCAAATCACCTGGAGGACCAAAGTTTGGGAATCACTGTTTTAAAGAGATGGAAGCAAATGCCATAGCCAATTTCTGCCAACATATGCTTTGGGAGCAGTGATGCCCCCCCCCTTAGTGTGTCACCTGGTGTGGCCCACACACCCCATAACCCCGTAGTCATACCCCTGCTATTTACATTGTCTGAAACTCATTGTGTTGATTTTACTATAACTGCCCTACAATTTTTAGATAGAGGGCAATAAACAAATTTTTATTGCTCCTTTCAAGGCCTAAAGTACTTAGTACAATGTACTAATGTACTTCATACCACCCACAGAAAATAAATGAAAGCTATGGTCCCAAAATGGAGGTTGATAGGTAAGAATTCTATTCTACATTCCTCTGTAATAGAATATAGAGAAGCAGGAGTTTGAAATGGTGTCTGTAGGCACTGGGATGTATCCTCTTTAGCGTTGCCTCTATATTGATATCTCTTCCCCAACAGACCAACCTGGCTACCAACTCACAACATTTCGTTGCTTGAGACAAAATACTCCTTATACAGAAGCATCTGAGTTTTGTTTCAACATTGAGAACAGGACAGTGTCTTCCCCTGCTTCTGAAGACAAGAACATACTTTTGAGTGCAGGACAGGATGAATGGCATATATATCTCTGTCCTCCAACATAGGAGAAAGATTGGATGGGTCAAGAGGAGTAGTTGATGAGCTACTTTTATTGCCAAAGTCCCTCGCCAGCACCTGCTGCATGAGGCAGTAACTTTGAACTGTTGTTTTTGTTGTGTGCCTGAAAGTCCTTTTGACTCAGAGCAACCCTAAGGCAAACTTATCATAGGGTTTTCTTGGCAAGTTTCTTCAGAGGGAGTTTGCCATTGGCATCCTCTGAGGATAAGAGAGTATGACTTGCCCAAGGTCATCCAGTGGGTTTTTGTGCTTGAGTGGAGAATCAAACACTGGTCTCCAGATTCAAAATCCAATGCTCAAACCACTACGTCTAATGGTAAAAACAGCCCTGCTGCCTATCTGATTTTCACATTCAACAGGTGGTACATCAATCTCCAGTTCCATCTCATATAGGTACTAGATATAAACATATATCCAATATAAATACATAATAAATAAATGTAGGTATTGGATTTAAACCCATGTCAAATTTCTGTTTCCTGAAGCTGGGCTCCAGAATTCAGAAGTGGTTTGAGGGTTTTGTCTTGGTTGTCCCATTAAGAGTTGGAGCAAGCCATTGTTCTGATGCTCAGTGCCTCCCTGCCATCTCAGACCCACACCAGCAAGTCTCCAGTGTCACACAGTTTAGCAGAGAAGAAAGCAAGGTGTCTCAATGAAATTGTTGGTGAACATCATCTAAATGTAACCTATGGCTGCTGCTATGGAGACTGGGTGTGGAATAAAAGAGAACTTGTAAAAATAACCACACACACACACACACACACACACACAAAACAAATGGCAAAAACAAAACAAAAAATCAGGGTCTGCAAAAAGATTGTTTGAGATGAGGGAATGAAGAGGATTTTGAAGCATGGCTCAGAAAACTTACTTTTTCAGACTATGGGGGGTTGCAGACTGCCAGAAATAGTGCAATTTGAGTCCACTTTTAGGATTAGGGTTAGGGAATCATGGGAATTGTTTTTTTTTTTCCTGAGACGTTGAGCCTTCTCTGTCAGAGAGCTCTGGTGCCACAATAAACTACAGTTCCCATGATTCCCTAACCCTAACCCTAAAAGTGGGCTCAATTTGCACTATTTCTGGCAGTCTGCAACCCCCCTATATCTCTCATTATCACTCCACCTATTCAAGCTTACATAGCCAATATTTCCACCTTTGGGGTTCTGGGAGCTTAATCCAAAAAAGTAACATGAATGTGTCAGCCTAATACCCTAAAGGCACTAGATCCCATCTAGCAGGGCCAGGTTTGGTTAATACTTGGATGGGAGACCACCAGTGAATACCAGGTGCTGTAGGCTGTATTTCAGAGGAAGGAACTGGCAAAACCACCTCGTACATATTTCTTGCCTAAGAAAACCCTATGAAATTCATGGGGTCACCATAAATTGACAGGCAACACAAGCACTAAGAAATTCCAGTGGTGAGGTCAAAATTCATAGCAAGGATGATAGACAACAGTCTTACACCAGATGAGATGATTTTTCAGTCTCCATCAACAGAGTCTACTCTGATCTCCCCAGAAAGCGGGAGGTGTGTCTTTCCCATCTGCTCTGTCAACCTTTAAAGTGGAGATTCCAGCGTTTGTACTTATGTGTTGAAACCACAACTTTGATGCTGGGCTATACTTCCTCTCCCCAATGCCATCCTTCCTAGATATATTCAACTGGAAAGGAGTAGTGCATTTCCTTAATGATGGGAACAGAATGACAACTTTGTCATTCTTTTCCCACCATTAAGGATCAAATTACACATTAAACAAACATATTCACCTATCACTCTCTCTCCCCCCCCCCCAATAAGTCATATATCTCTATGTGCATATCCCTCCCATTTATATTTAACTCCCACACACACACACACACACACAGGAGACAGGAATGCATTCATACATCTCTGTGATTTGCAAGTGTAGCTTGGCCCAGACACAACGCAGAGCAATAGCAATGATGGACATTGCTGTAAAAAGGATCTGTGGCCTCCAGATGTCATTGGATGTCAACCCCCATCATTCCTGACTACTGGCCATACTTGCTGGAGCTGATGGAATTTATAATTGTTGGATGTCAGCGTCCATCATTCCTGACTACTGGCCACGCTGGCTGGGGCAGATAGGATTTACAGTTCAGTAAGGTATGGGCAGACACAGGTTTCCCACTCCTGACTTTGTTGCTGTTGTTGTCTGCTTCAAGTTGTTTCTGACATGGTTTAGACTGCTTTAAATCATACGCATGCACAAAAACAGATTAAATCACACACACCTCCCAAAGTATAGATAACAAAGAATGCTGCTATGGACAGCAATGGGCACAGCCAGAACTCAAAGTGGGCAGAGTTTTAAACCTCACTCTCTGTTTTGTGCATCTCCATTTAGGTACAGGTGTAACTTCAGTTAATGAAGTACTGGTAGATGTGTTCTTGGGCTTTACTTCTTTAACAGACACTTTGGTACCAGAGGTAGAAATAACATGGAAAGAATAGAGATACGTTAACAAAAAAAAAAGGAAGAAAGGGGGGAAAAAGCAGAGCAGTTTAACATCTTTCAGCAAACACTTTTATTCAAAATTACCTGTATACCTGTGTGAAATGAAGCAATCAGATCAGGTAAGCCTTGCTTAAATAAACAAAAATATTTTGAATCCTCTAGAACCCACTTGAAAGCTTCTTCCAAAATGCATTTTAGAATGATTTTTTTTCTTCTTTCAGCAGCCTCCATTTTTCCTATGACTTCCATTTTGGTGGCAAAACTTATAGATTATGCTTTTTCAACATGTCAAGGCAGGTAGACTAACCTGCTTTCCTCTTTTCTTTCTGTTTTGCTCTTCACATAAACTCAGTGATTCTAGAGCAGGGGTAGGCAACCTAAGGCCTGGGGGCCGGATGCGGCCCCACGAGGCCTTTGGACCGGCCCCAGGCTGGTCCCACCCCACCCTCCCACCATGATGATATTGATTATTGTTGTTATTACTTGTTCTTGGAGTTTTCTTGGCAAAATCTCCACAGGGGTTTTGCTATGGCTTTTCTGGGGCTGAGAGAGTGTGCATGCATATTTTTAAATTTTATTTATTTATTTATTTATTTATTTTTGGTGCTTCAGCCCCCCAATTGTCTGAGGGACAGCAACCCCCGGCTCAAAAAGGTTGCCTACCCCTGATCTAGAGGCATCTGTTTATCTTGCCTGTTGTAGGTAAGCACACACATCTAAAGCAGGATCACCTAGAGTAGAATCCCATTCTTTCCAAGTCAAGTTTTATTGTAGTTTACTGAAGACATGATGCTGTAACCCAGCACTGAAAGCCTGTCTTTCTCCTGCCTTCTTTCGCCATCCTCCCAATGCCAATGTTGCAAAAACAAACACACAAACAAACAAACACTTCCAGCTAGACAAGACTATTTTCAAGCTAGTCAAGAAAGTGGGGGATCAGACTGCGCTGTTTTAAAGACTTTGTAAAAAGAAGCTTCTTTATCAGAGGGTGGATAACTGAGATATGTCTGTATTTTCCTTTCACAGCTTATACAAAGTTGCTTAAACCAACTACATAATTGGGTGGTAGAGGAAAATGGAATAACTATCTATAATGTGCAGCAGAGGTGATAAGGTAGCCTGAAGAAAGGATGCATGGCTTGGATGGATCCAAGAGTTCCGAACTAAGAGGCCCATATGTCAATATTTAACCATGGGCCAGAATCTTGCCACCCTTGGCCCAGCAAGGCAAGATTTACCTTCTTATGAGCTTTGTTATTGTGTGCCTTCAAGTCATTTCCAACTCAAGGCAACCCTAAGGAAACCCTATCACAGGTTTTCTCTGCAAGTTACTTTTGAGGGATTTTGCCATCGCCATCCTCTAAAGCTGAGAGACTGTGACTTGTCCAAGGTCATCCAGTAGGATTCCATGGCTGAATGGAGATTTGAACCTTGGTCTCCAGAGTCATAGTCCAACACTCATACCACTATGCCATGCTGGCTTTCAGAAGAAGAACCTACATGGGGCAACATGTCAAAGTTTCTGATGTACCCCTAAGTGCTGCCAGCTCCATATTGGTACATTTCTATTCTTTTCTGTGAAATATATATTTATGATCAAGTGTATATGTTTCAGTGGTACTTCTGAGCAAAATTCTCCAAGATCTCTCTCTTGTGTAATAAGGGATTGGATTTAAACATATACACACTGAAAGTTAACCAATGGGAATCAGGTTGCAGTTGTTGTGTGCCTTCAAGTTGTTTCAGACTTATGGCAACTTTAAGGTCAACCTATCATGGGGTTTTCTGAGGCTGAGAATATGTGACCCTAGTCTTCAAAATATTAATTCAATGTTCAAACTACTTGGGTCTCATTGATTTCAATGGGACTACTCAAAGAAATTTCTGGAGCCAAATTTAACTGGTTAACATTTTCTTGGATTAGAAAATGGGGGTGCCTCTCCACCTAACCAATTTAATTTTTGTTGACTATATGAATGAGTACTACTCCTTTGCTGCATCCATGCAGCTCACGTGAATGCATGTATTTCCATAGTTCTTCTACAGCTCAGAAACTGCCAATTTCTTTTTGTCATTGCTCTACTGCACAAGGCTGCATTCTCTAAATTACCAAAAAGGATGTTTGAGATTTCTCTTATGCAAACTCTGATATATATTCCAGCTTTAACTGCCTGCACCCAGTTGTTCAATGCATTTGTCTGAGAGCAAAGGGTGACTGAATTTTGCCAGCACCATCCATTAAAATTGGAATATTGCCCCTGCTTCCTCGCACTGACATGCCTTGAGGTTGTTATAGTTGGTATATTTCTTGAGTCCTTCTCAAACAATATCTCTAATGCACTGTGCTGCCACTCAGTTTTCTTCCTTTAAGCAGTGCAATTTCCAAAAGGGAAACTATGTTTTACTAGCATTAAATACACTATATCTGTTGCTGTAAAAATGTGATCCCTGACAAATAGACTAATGAAACTTGTGAAACCTTAAAGACTAACATAGGTCCAAAGCACTGCATTAAGAATCTATTTTGAGACCGCTTTAACTGCCCTGGCTCAATGCTAGGGAATTCTGGGAACTGTTGTTTTGTGAGACATTTAACCTTCTGTCAGAAAGAGCTCTAGTGTGACGACAATAAACTACAATACCCAGCACTGAGCCAAGGCAGATAAAGCGGTCTCAAACTGGATTATTTCTGCAGTGTGTTTTGGACCGTACTTATTACAGTTTTTGCAGAGTGCATCTTCCTGCATCCTTTCCAAGCAAGGGTTGTAGTTGCACAAGCACCTATTGGCTAGTGACAGTGTCTGGCCATATTTTATAGTGCAGAATATTAAACTTAAAAAAAAAAAAAAGACTGATTGCTTCCCATTTGTACCATGGATTCATGAGACAATTCACTAAGCCCTTTAAAAACAAAAGGAAATATGGCAATAACAAGATATTTATCTCTCCTCGTTGTCATATTGTCCTGGCAGCTCCTGGACTGTTTTCCCCACTCCTTTTCCACTTTAAAGGATTTTTTTTTAAATGACAGGTGTTTCTGCATTTTCCTTTCCCCTCCAGCAAAGATGTGCACACCTGCCCCATTTTTTCACAAAAGCATCAGAAGTGCTTACCCTCTGTTCCTCCAATGTCTCTACATGGGGAGAGAATATACTGCTGCTGTGTTGATTCAGAACTAGCATTTATAGAGCATAGAAAATAAAATGTGTTACCCACCCCAACCCCACACTGCCATCTGGAAAGGCCCTTCATGATGCACGGCTTGTTACTCTCCGTGGATCCTCCTCCGTGTTGCATTGATTTGCAGTTCTTTGGCTTCGTGCATTGATTTATATATATATATATATATATATATATATATATATATTTCTTCCACTGTCTCCTCCTGCAGTTCTTGATAGATTTCAGTGTCTTTGACTGGATTTTCCTCAGCTGGCAGATTTCATCCATGGTGCCAGCAAATGAACTCCTTACCTTACCTTCGCCAGGGCATTGTTTCATGTCCTCTCCTTCTCCTTTGCACAGATGAGTTTTCCTTGGCTATTGCACAAATGTATGGATGCATTTTTCCCTAGGCTAGTTGACTGGCACTTTTTTTTTAATGGACAAATGCAATTTAAAAAAAAAAATCTACCTTGACTTGTGCGAATTGGTGCATTTCTCAGGAGCACGTGTTTGGCTGTGCCAGGCTCCCTCCTTTCCCCCTTTCAGGCTCTCTGGAGGGACACGTCTTGCTCTTCCTCCCTCCTTGAGTAAAAAATAAAACAGAAGTGGTGCATCTCCTGGTAGTAGTGGGTGCCTTGATTCATTTCTCTTTATGTCGCATGGACTGGTGCATTTCCCAGATTCCTTCCCTCATTTTCTACAACCCTCCTGGACCAATCCACTCAAAAGGAGTTGTGCATTTGGGGGCTTATATTTTTTTGGGGGGGGGAGGGAGATGGATGGAAAGAAGGAAGGAAAGAAAGAAAGAAGGGAGGTTGCTTGGTGATTTTGTGTGTGTGCATTTCCTAATATCCCTTCCCTCATTTTTTACAACTCCACTGGACCAATCCTCTCAAAAGGAGTTGTGCATGGGGGGAGAGTTAATTTTTTTTTGGGGGGGGGAGGGAGATGGATTGGAAGGAAGGAAAGGAAGAAGGAAAGAAGGTAGGCTGCTTGGTGATTTTTGTGTGTGTGCATTTCCTGAGATCCCTTCCGTCATTTTCTACAGCCCTCCTGGCCCAATCCTCTCCAAAGGAGTTGTGCATTTGGGGGCTTGTATTTTGGGGAGGGAGGGAGGGATGGATGGAAGGGAGGGAGGGAGGGAGGAGGAAGGGAGGTTGCTTGGTGATTTGTGTGTGTGCTGCATTTCTTCCAGCCCCATCCAGGTGTCTCTCCAGGTAATCCATGCCTAGCCAGGGATCCCCTCTGACCTGCGTGGCTCTGTGCCTCTGCATGCATTTGGTGCATTTTTCCACCTTTGGTGCAACGTCTCCTTCTTCTCACCGGACAGTTGCCTTTCCTTAGCTGTGGAGTGGGACTTTTTTCCTTGGGATTTGCATGGATTTCATGCTTTTCCCCTCCTTCCCTTTTTGGATCCTGCTTCCCCCCCCCCCTTTTCCCCTTCTCCCCCCTTTTTTACCTGCGATGCATCTGGGTGGGTTTTTCCCTCTCCCTCCTCCTTGCCCCCTCCCTCCTTTTTTCCGACAGACCCACCGCATGACATCATCTCCAAACTCAGCCCCGCCCCCGGCTTCCCTCATTGGCTCCCCGGCCCCCCCTCCGCCCACCAGCCTCCCCATTCATTGGCTCGCCCTCCTTGCCACTCGGAGCCCTCCTGCCCCTCCCTCCTCCACGCGGGGGAGGGACCCAAAGGGTTGTCCCGGCCTTTGCCGAGCGCTGGTTGGGCCCAAGGCTTGTCCGTCAGGGTTCCCTTAAAGGGCCAGGTGAGCCCCAAGCTTTGCGCGGAGCCAAGGGGAGGGATTTCTCTCCTCCTCCTCGGATCTGCCTGGGAGGGCTGGAGGGGGGCTGCCAGGCGGTGGCCGACCCACCGGCCGGCCGGGAGGGAAGGAAGGAAGGAAGGAAGGAAGGATGCCAGGGCTGGGCAAAGGGGTCCCCCTGGGGGACAGGCAGCATCCCTGAAGGCCGGGGAGGGAGCCGGGCGTCTCCCGCCGGGTTTCCCTCCTGCCTCAGCATCCCCAGCAGCAGCAGCAGCAGCATCGCCTCCCCCGCCTGCTGCAAAGCCAGGTGAGAAAGGGGTCCCCCCTCTTCCTCTTCCTCTTCCTCTTCCTCCCCAAATCTTTTCCAGGAACCCCTCCGACCTCCCCTCTTCCCCATCCCCACCTCTTGGTGCCCTCTTCCTTCCTTCCTTCCTTCCTCCCTCTCCATCCCTCCTGCAATAAATTCAATGAACTAAAAGACCGCCTGGCTCCTTCCCTACCTGCCTCCTCTTCCCTCCCTCCGACGGCTGCCTTCTCCCCGCTCCAGCCTCAGCTCCACTCCCGGATCCTATGCCCACCGCGCCCCGGAGCTCCCCTCCGCCTCGCTCTCGCTCTCTCTCGCCTCCGCTCTGCAGCCGGAGCACACGCACCTCGCCTCCCCCCGCAGCCGGCATCCCCCTCCTCACCAGCAGCCCCCTTCCCCCCCCCCCCATGGCACCCACAACCCTCCGGAGGACCCCCAGAGAGAGAGAGACAGACAGACAGACAGACAGACAGAGATATAGAGACCACGCACCGGGCACCACCACCTCTTCCTCCTTCCTCCTCATCCCCCTCCTCTTCTTCTTCTTCCTCCTCCTCCTCTTCTTGCTCTTCCTCTTCCTCCACGTCTTCTTCTTCTTCCTCCTCATCTTCTTCTTCTTCCTCCTCCCTCTTCCTCCTGCCCCTTCCTCTTCCTCCTCCTCTTCTTCTTCCTCTTCCTCCATTTCTGCCTCCTCCTCCTTCTCCTCATCTTCCTCTTCCTCCTCCTCCTCTTCTTCTTCTTCTCCCTCATCTTCCTCCTTCCTCTTCCTCCAATTCTTCCTCCTCCTCCTCATCTTCCTCCTTCCTCCTCCTCCTCCTCCTCTTCTTCTTCCTCCCTCCCTCCCCCCATCTCCTCCTGCCTGGTCTTCTCTGCCCCCCCCCCTCGCCGCCACAGCCCCCCAGCCACCCTCTGCCCGACTCCCAGCTTGCGATCTGCCGCTCCTGGCTTCCTTTCCTTCTCCTCCTGGAACCTTCTAAACCCCATCCATGCCTCCTTCCACCTACCCAACCCAGAGACCCACCTTCCACCTGGGCCTTTCTAGATTCCCTAGCCATGGCTGAATTACCATCCATCTTCTGATGCCCAGGGGCCAAGTTATACATTGCTCTGTATTGAGAAGGCTAGTGGAAGGGGTGGGTGGGTTGTGAGGATGCCTCTGTCTTCTGCCGCCAGCCCTGAGCATCCTTTTGGAAGCCCAGATGTCTCTTGCACCCCACACATCTGCCTCTTGTCAGGTCTCCAGGGCCTGTGTCCAAGCTCTTGGGTTCGACGATTCCTTCCTCAGATTCACCCCTCTTTCATTTCTCTGTATCCCAGACCCATGCCACCAACACGCACCCTTTGGAACAGCCTTCCACTCTGCCCCCTCTCAAAATAATGATGCCCTTTCTTTGCTAGTTTCCCTTGTTGTCACCTGCCACCCTCCCCCTCCACTGCCTTGCCTCTGCTCCACTCAGCTGTCCCCAGTTCCCCTTTGAGCCTTGTGTCCGCCCAGGGGAGGCAAACCCAGACAACCTACCCTCATCTGCTCCCTTATATATTGGATGAGACTGCATTTCCCACCCCCAGTAACACAGAACACATACTCCTTTCCGATATTACCCCACCTATGCAAAACACTAGGCCACTCCACATTCTGCTGTATTTTCCACATTGCTTCCCCCAACCCTCTACCTCCATCCAGTATCTCCCTGCTCCAATTACCATTGGGTGGTAGATGCCCACATAGTATCTCTAGGCATCCACATTGCTCCTTTTTCTAGGGGTTTCCTCCCTGTCCCTGCTTCCCTTCATACTCCACCGGGAAATACGTGTCATCCCACCCTGTCTGATTTTATACATGCACCCCAGTTTCCCTTCACTGCCTCAAATCTGAATTTCCATCCCTCTTCCCCATTATGCTGCCTTTACCCATTCATCTATGATTCTTTGATTCTATCCACTCAGGGCTGGCACTAAGACAGGACAGCAAATAGGATCCATCCCTAACCATCTAAGTCGAGTACCCAAAGTCATCCAGGTTATTTTGGTCCATGAGGCAGAAAATCCTACAAGCCCCTCTTCTCATCTCTGGCACTAATAAATAGGTAACCATTTGCTGACTTCCCAACAATGTTTCACTGTGCCTCATGGTAAAGGCTGACCTGAGTCCATAATTGTATTGCATGTCACTCAGATGCAAAAATTCCATGGACCTAGACTTCTAATCTTTGCCTTGCCACCCAATCTCTTTGCAAATAGCTACTTGCTCTGGCTTAGCATAGTATCCCTATCCGTCATGGGAGAACTCCTGTTGTTCTTGCCTCTGTGTACCTCCATTTTTACTGAACCAACATTTCAGCTCACTTTCTTACCCTGCCTGTATTGTCCATCTCCTGAGCACCTGCACTACAAATATCCCTCTGTCACTCACATGATGGAATATGTATTAGAAAAACCCCTCCTTGACCCTCCAAACTGGCATCTGCCATCCCCAGTCACCCTGTCATCTGCTTCTGCAAAAGATTAGGCCATAATTTTGTTGGACCATGACATATGGAAAAGACACTATATGGGGTATGTTTATTCCTTGGTAGCACTAGATATTAGAGTTGCATCAGTATGCCAAACTGTTGGATAACAGATGTCACATTACAACCCTTCTCCAAAATGAGGAAGAATTTTTGATATATACCTGAAAAACTGGGGTCTTCTGGAGTTTTAAGACTATTCCTTTCATCTTCATGCTGCCATTGTGTTAAAATAATATAGAGATTGTCTGCTGGAGAAGTCAACAGTAGGTTAACAAGTGGGGTGAGAAAGCGGTGGCCTTTCAGACATTGTTGGACTTCAGGCCCAATCACCCTATGCCAGCCATTGGTGCAGAATTCTGGGAATAGTAGTTTATCAACATCTGGAGGTTCCTCACCTCTAGTTTACAGTCTGTGTATCTTCCACCTCCACATGTCTGAATTCATCAGTCATCCATAGCTAACTTTGGTAAGCCTGTATTTATAGTCAAGGTGTAGGTGTTTAAAAACAAGATGTGTGTGGAGGAGATAGTCTGGTCAGGCACATGAAGGCGGAATCACAAGCATGCTGTGCACACTGTCGCTGTTTCACAGCTCTGCTCATACAAGCTGCTAATGTGAAACACATTTGCACAAGAAATTTAAAGTGATGCATTTGTCACTTTTGCAGACGAGAGAAGGTATATGCACAAATTTATGCTTATCAACTGCTGCCTACATATGCTTTGTAATTCAGTCACATTATACAAATATTTGGGTGTGCATATATGAACCTCACTTCTTCACGCTCTTACACTCTTACAAAGGGTCAAATTTATACCAGAATATACCTGCTGAAGATGTATAGTGATCCCTTTGATCCACTGGGGTTTGGTTTCAGGACCACCCATGGAAATCAAAATCCATAGTTGCTCAAGTTCATTTTCTGTGGTTGCTCAAATGGTTAGTAAAATGGTGTCCCTAATATAAAATGGCAAAATCAAGGTTTGCTCTTTGGAATTTTGTTGCTGAATATTTTCAAGCTGCAAATGGTTGAATCTGTGAATACAGAATCCATGGATTTGTAGGACCAACTTATGTGAAATGGAGTATCCACATTAGATGTGGGATGTATGTAACTGATGTAGCAAGATGAACTTATCATGTGACTTTGTATAGATTGGTATATCCAAATAATTTAGTGTGCCTTGTGGAGGTTGTTAGGACTATACAATTAGAAAACACTGATATGTTGTTCCACATGCACCAATATCTGTTCTCATAGTTATATTTGTTTATTTGCTTATCTCAGTATAAGTGTGTGACCTTAAATATCCTTTAACTGTATTGGCTCACACAAAGAGAATTGCAACATCATAATTGGCATTTATGTTATATATGTGCTGTGATGCTGATTTTTATTTTATGCACAACTGCATAACTTTGTTCATTGTATACACTCAAATAAGTGTGAACATTGCCGATAGGTTGAGCAGGTGTATCTTATAACCTTCCATGTGGCTGTGGTGTGAATCTGCCCTGAGTTATGCTTTGAAAGATGTTGATGGCATGCAAGCATAAGTCAGCAGTATTGGACACATACAAATTATGAGTATCATCACACATATCCCAATATTAGCTGTGTGCAAAACCATTCATAGGCTATGTATGAACGTGAAATAATCAAAACTGTTTGCATTATTGATAAAATTCTATGTTCTATTCCAATGGTATGCTCATTCTTCACTCAGAATCAACTAATGTTATAGGGCTGATAAACTAAATAAGGATAACATAGGCTATGTTTACTTGCTTTTATTATTTTGCTTGTGCAGGAAAAGGGTCTTCAAATAACCTAGAATGTTTAACTGTAAAGGGGTGATAAGTAGAAAGGGAAGGTGTTGTTACTGGATGTAGAAAGGTAGCATCCCCCCACCTCCACCTATCCAAACCTTCAATAGGCTAGTCATGAGGAATAGAAACTTGCTAGTTTGAAATAAGAAAGAAAAGGAACAGAAATGAAAGATGCTCAGATGTCTGTGTTTGTGCCTAAAGGTGATTCTGAGATTGTTTGGTATTTTTACATAACATCCTCCCCAAAAACCCTTTGGTATAGGCATGTGCTTTTGGTTCTAGGGCATTCATACACAGCTCTTTGCTCACTGTGTCTGCGGGCAAGTGCAATGAAAGAGAATATGAACATTGAAATATTGGGCTCTTTATCACATCAGCTTTAGTATCACAGCCCTGTGCATGAGTTCTTCAACATCTCTCTACTTCTTGTGTGACAAAAAATGTGTACATTCATGTGGCAGAGTTTACTTTCTGCTAGTTTGCAGGGTATAAAAAATATAGCAGAGCAATGTACCACTGGTTTTCTATGGTTCTACAAGTCTGAATGCTTCCTGCATGCCTTTGCTGTATTTTAGACTTAGTTCTCTGGCCTGATGCTACATGGGTTGATGTATTTTGAATTTATAAGAGTGATGATGCATTAGTGAGCCTGCATAAGCCTGGAATTGGCATTTTCCAGTTTGCAAATGTCCTCGGCATTCAGCAGCTCTGCCTGTTGGGCCTTGGCCACCTGTGATTTGGCAGGCAGGAGAGAGGATTAAAGCAGGGGTAGGAGATGAGGCACCAAATATATACCATCTTTAGATACCATGTCATTCTGAACACACTTCATCTCTTCCAGTTTCAGAAGCTAAGCCAACTCAGGCTTGGTTAGTGCTTGGATGCAAGGCTATTGGGAATATAAGGGATCTTGAGGCAGAACAAGGAAAGATTCTTGCCTGAAACTCTGGATTACTACTACTAGTCAGTTAATAATATTGGATTAGGTGGACAGTGGTCTGACTTAGTATAAGTCCTATGTTCCTGTGTGTGTTGAGGTGCATGGTTTTATGTTTTTGGCTATACAGGACAGTGGGCAAGCTGCAGCCAAGGATCACATACTCTCTTAGCCTATTTTTAGAAGTACTCTCTGCAAGTGATCAGATCAGGTCCCTACAATAGCATTCTGCCCCTTCCTCAGCATCCTACTAGGTAGGGGATGAGAATAGCAGAAAGAGAAAAAGAAAAGGGACAGACTCACTTGCTTTGGCTTCTGGCCCTGTCCACAGCTGTCCACTGCTGACAGGTGGCCTCTGACAGATTACCTTAAGGGAACAAAGTCCTTAACATAGGAATGGTTGCTCACCCCGACATGGTAGGGCTTCATCTGAGCCAGGACTCTTCAGATCTGAGCTTCAGTGTTCATTATTGATAACAATTCAGCCCCTGACTGGCTTAGAGCTCTTCTTTTATCCATTCAAAAGCATTTCTGTCTTCCAAGCTCAGGTGACATCTTTTCCAGGTCCTTCTATAGGGATATTGAATATTCTGTTAACTACTATTCCAGGACATCCAAAGATCTCCAACTAGAGATGTAATATATGTACCACACCAAAAAAAGTACTTATTAAGTGCTGGCCCTGCAAGAGATGAGCTCTGATGTTTCTTTTGTGCTGCAGGTTTAATACTGGGAGGCATAGTCTCTTCTTGTCCCTTCAGAGAGGAAGAAATACCTCTAGGCCCAGGGTGGGTAAAGAGCATGCCAGGGGTCACATATGACCCCCAGAGGCTGTTTTTGCAGCTTTTGACCCCCTCCAGATTCTCTGAACTGATTTCTCTGAACAGATTTAATTCATCAGCTAAATAAACAGCCGGGCTTCCACTGCACAGAGCATATATACTGCTCTAGGCGTATATACAGAGAGCATCTTTCCCACATTAAGATAGGCCTTCGGGCACCTAATATTTAGAGAAATATCCTTAAGTCATGGAATACAGCTCTGAGACAGGCCTGATTCTTTGTAAGTACCTTCTTGGAAAAAGTGAAAAGCTCTCTGTGTCTTTCAAAGTAGATGGACTTAAATCCATCTCCACCACTGTAGGGATGTCATGCTAGTTTGTATTATATGTGTCTGTCCAAATTAAAATTACCAGGGCCTGAATACAGATTTTAGCCATGTGCAACTGTCCTGATGAAAGCAGACTTCACCACCCCTTCCATGCTATGAAGTTCCCTCAACCTCCCCCTGCCCCCAACATTACACACAGGGTCAGGGGACCATGCCGAACAGGTTAGACAGTGGTGCAGGGGGTTAAAAGGGATCACCCCTTGCCTGCCCCATTCAGAGGAAACAAGGGCACAGTTTCACATACTAGATCCAACCAGCCGCATTGTGTGGAAGAAGCATTTATTAAGAAGCTATGGGTTTTAGAGTATGGCTTTAAACTCTAGGGAAATGGGTTTAAACATTAGTACCATGAAACCCACTGGGTGACCTTGGGCAAGTCACATGCTCTCAGACTCAATGGAAGGCAATGGCAAACCTCCTCTGAATAAATCTTGCCAAGAGAACCTCATGATAGCCTTAATGTTGCCATAAGTCCAAAATGACTTGAAGGCACAACAACAAAGAAAGAATATTCTAATGCTAAGGGGAATTCAGTAATGGAATGGGGTATTTGTGGAGGTTGTAAGATAACCATACGCCTTGTATTTGGATGCTTGCATGGATCTTTTTATATATTATGGACAGGGAACTTTGACCCTTCAGATTTTTTTGGACTACAGCTCCTATGGTACCTTCCCATTGGCCAATCTGGATACATCTGATAACAGTTGTAGGCCAAAACTTCTAGAGGGCCACAGAGTCCCTCCTCTTTATATATATGAATTGCAGCACATCTATATTTATGTATAACATTATTTGAAGATTATGTCTTTCCATGTCCCCCCAAACATTCAAGGGAGCTTACAATAATCATATCACTGACTATACAACTAAGGTGGAGGATCCTGCCTACAAAAGATATCCTCCCCACTATATACCATCTTAACTAAAGACTGAAACAACATGTATGCATCTGACTAACATCTCCAATTGTTTTTCTCCTGTTTGGTTTGTAACATCTTGCCTGATGAAGAAGCCCATAGAGCTTTGAAAGCTTGCAATAAGTATATTGTGCATTTTGGTTGGCCAATAAAGGTATCACTGATGGATTTTTGTTTGAATACTCTGATGCAGTTGAAGAATCAGAGATGTCCACACTAAAGCTTGGGGTCAGCATCTCTGGCTGTTACAGATCTGGGCAGCACTGCTTGTGTATTGGGAACACATGGAAAGAATCTAGGATCTTAGTAGATGACATGCTAAATGTGAAATGTTGCATCCAAAAAAGCCAGTGCAATGCTTGACGGCATCAACAAGAGTAACAAGTGTCCTGATCGAGGGAACTAATAGTCCCGCTCTATTCTGCTTTGGCCAAACCTCACCCTGGAATACTCTGTCTAGTGGTGTGTGTTATCTACCTAAGTGGAATAACTGCCTTTCTACAAAGAACCATGTGTCCTGTACTTAAGGCTACCTAGCACAGGGGTCAGCAACCTAAGGCCTATGGGCCGGATGCGGCCTGCAGAGGCCATGGGCCGGTCCCGCTGCCGCCGTTGCCCCATGCACGCCGGCGCCATTTTGAAAGACCCCAAGGCCCAGGGAAGGCCCTCCCGCCCGTGCGCCAGGCAAATTTGCACAGTGCACATGCGGGGGGTGTTCCCAAGGCCCAGGGAAGGCCCCCCCGCCCATGCGCCAGGGAATTCGCCTGGCGCATGCGCGCGGGGTGTGTGTTCCAAAATGGCGCTCCCCACGTGCGCACACATGCACATGGGAGGGAAGCGCACATGCATGCAAGCGCGCAAGCACCCCCCTGGCCCCTCGTGCCATTCCCCCCCCCGGCCCCCCGGCAACAAAGGTTGACGACCCCTGACCTAGCACATCTATTGCTGAGGCAAAAGTAACATATCTCAAGATGCTCAGAAGACAGTTGTTTTATTAGCAGAAAAGCCATGTTTCAGCCTGTGTATACTCTTAAGGCCTTCTTCAATTTGGAATCAAACTTCAGAAATTTTATTTTCCAGTAAGTGCTTTGAGAGTCCTTCATTTAGAAGTATCAGGCTTTTTTGCTAGGTAAAATAACCACCCTTTGAGTATCTTGAGATGTCTCTTGTTTCTTCTGTAAATTCTTTGGATGCTCCCCAGTTTTCCACTTCTTTTGAGGCAAAAACTGAAGGAGGAATTCCCCAGTTAGGGATAAGAGGATGATATTTTGACTGTAGACTGTAGATATGGTATGACTACTTTGGCCTAGGTGTGACCTTGTTGAAGAAACAAGATGTTGAGGAAGAACTGGTATATGGGGCTTCTTTCAGTAGAGCTTTCAATAGAATGAAAACTAGAGGGAGTTCCTTTACCTTTAATGGTTGTGTAGAAGAGGCAATTTCAGCACACAACCAGGTAACAAGCAACACCTACTGAAGTTCCTGCCTCTGCATAACCATTAAGGGTAAAACAGATGTCTCCATTTTTCACCTTGCCAACCCTATCTTCAGCAGGTTCAAAATGTCATAATGCTGACCAGAGCCAGTTATAGGGAGCACATAACTCCGTCGTTAAAACAGCTGTATTGGCTACCAGTTCGTTTCTGCGCACAATTCAAAGTGCTGATCATGCCCTATAAAGCCCTATACAGTGTAGGTCTAGACCAGGGGTAGGCAACCTTTCCCCTTTAAGGGCCGAGGGACTTCAGCTCCCAGAAGCCTCAGCCATGTTGGCCAGTAGTCCCATGTTGGCCAATAGCTCCTGGGATTCTGGGAGCTGAAGTCCCTCGGCCCTTAAAGGGGAAAGGTTGCCTACCCCTGGTCTAGACTATTTGAAAGACCATATATCTTGGCTCTAAGATCTTAGGGAAAGGCTTTCTCTCCATCTCATCACCATCATTGCCTTCCTTAGTGAGGACATGAGAGAGAGCCTTCTTAGTGGCTGTTCCCACCCTCCACAACTCCCTTCCATGGGAGGCTAGGTTGTCCCCTTCCCTGCTTTCCTTTTGTTGCCAGGCAAAGACGTTTCTGTTTCAGCAAGCTTTTAACATACATTTGGCACTCTGTATCCCCAGATTCCTTATCCACTGATTCAACCATCCATGGCTTGAAAATATATTTTAAAAATATGGTCGTCCCTCCCCATTCACAGGGCATCCATCCTGAATGGACACACACACAAATGGGAAATAACATGAATATTGGAGACCCATTGAGTACAATGGTGGCACATGCGCCATTTTGTCCCTCGTGGCTTCCCATCTGTGAAAGACTGAGGGACACAAATGGGAAGTCCGTGAACCACGAGGGACGCCTGTATAAATTCCAAAAAGTAACCCTTGATTTTGTAATTTTATATAAGGGACACCATTTTAGTATGCCATAATATTTAATGGAACATGAGCACCCTTGGATTTTGATATCCATGAGAGGTGGGGGGGATACCAAGGGACCACTGTATAAGTAGGAGGGCTTTTTATTGGGGAGATGTTGTTTATCTTTTAAACTTTCAGTTGTTTTTAAATCATTTTAATGTATTTACAAGGTCTTTTTAATTGTTTTTAATTTACTATTTCTGGAAGCCAACTTAGGTCCTACCTTGGGGAAGAGGCAGCAAGCATATAAAGAAAATAAATAAATATCTTCCAGGCTGAAGCCTGGCTGAAGGTTAAAAAAAAGAGGATCAATGTTATCTGCTGCTTCCAATGTCAGTGGAACAGTGAATCCTCTTTGGGTTTTAATGCATAATTTAGCAGAGCTATCCAAGATGCTAAACTTGTTTGTGGGATAAGGCTGAGCATTTTGGAGATCTCCTTTAAAGTTTAGACTTAAACTCAGATTTGCTAAGCCACTGTCATGGAAGTGACCGACAGCCACTGGGCAGGATTGATGAGACAAGAAAGGCAGCAACACAGTTGGGGAGAATGTGTAGTATTTTAGGAAATGGACTCACTTCAGTCTGAGGATATAATTTCCCTCTGCCAAAGAACTGCTGCCATCCACATCAAGTTAAGAGTCTCCAACCCAAATCCAGTTATTAGTCCCCACTGAAGTAAATCAATTGAAGTTAAAGGCAAAGGTAAAAGTAGTCTCTTGACATGAATGCCTAGTCATAACCGACTGTAGGGGGCAGTGCTCATCTTCATTTCTAAGCCAAAGAGTCAGCATTGTCCAAAGACTACTCATAACTGGCCGGCATAACTGCACCGAACGCTGTTACCTTCCCACTGAAGTGGTACCTATTTATCTACTTGCATTTGCATGCTTTCGAACTGCTAGGTTGACAGAAGCTGAGACTAGTGACAGGAGCTCAACCCCATCATGCAGCACCCGGGCCTCAAACTGCCAACCTTCCAATCGTCAGAACTGACGTCTTATCCACTAAGCCACCACATCCCTCAATTGAAGTTTTTAAAATAAATTTTATAAATAATAAAATAATTAATTAATAATTAATTAATTAATTTTAAATGTTTTTAATAAATTTTATTTATTACAGATATTAACAATACTGCACACTAAAAATGTTGAAAAGAAAGAAAGAGCAAAAGAAGAGAAAAGAAAAGGATGACTTCTGATCTTTTCAGCAGTTATATATACATACATTAAGCAGTGGTGTTACTAGGGAAGTGCGGAGGATGTTGCCCACACTGGGTGATACCTGGTGGGCCCTTCTCCTGTTGCAGGGTGAGGAGGGCCGAGACTATCCTTCCTGACTTGCTGTCACAGGAGAGGCCTCTCCTGCCTTTCTTTATTTTCAGTCAGTCCACTGCTGAGGCAAAGGAGAGATCTGAGCTTGCCTCTTTGGCTTTGTTGCAGCAAGGGAGGTGCAGCCCCCCTGGCAACCCCCTTTGCACCAGTGACACCCAGGGTGGGGATGTCACTGATATTAAGTACTCATACTTCACTCTTTGACACTATATGACTTAGTTTCTTTCCATAATCAATTATTTCTAATCCTCAGAACTGTAAATTATCAAATCATGTTCTTTTCCCCTACAAAAAGTCCATAAGGGGTTTCCATTCTTTAAGCAATGTCACTAATGACCCATTTCTAATCTCACGACAATTTATTCATTTCCTTTAAATCTACCCGTTTCAACAACCACTCTCTGTAATAGGTAGTTCTGAATTTATCCATCTTTGCACATATTAAAGTATTTCTGCTTTGATCATATATTGAAATAGTCTTCCATGGGTCTTCTCCAGCTGTACATCCAACAATCCCAAAAGAAATTCCCTACTACAGTGGAGGTCTGGTTTTAACTGAATCTTAAACTTTAGAATCCTCTACATCAGGGGTAGGCAACCTTTCCCCTTTAAGGGCCGAGGGACTTCAGCTCCCAGAATCCCAGGAGCTATTGGCCAACTTGGGACTATTGGCCAGCATGGCTGAGGTTTCTGGGAGCTGAAGTCCCTCGGCCCTTAAAGGGGAAAGGTTGCCTACCCTTGCTCTACATCAATGTATGTATTTGCATCCACTTTTTTTTTTTGCACATCCACCACATATGATAAAATGTACCTTCTTGTTGCTCACATTTCCAACATACATTAGAAACACCTTTAGACATTCTAGACTACTTCTCTGGTGTGATATACCACTAGTATATCATTTTGTAAAAATACTCTTTAAGAGTAAGGTAAATTTAAATCCTTTAAACCATATATTTCCCATTGGTCCATCTATATATTATAACCAAAATTCTTAGCCCATTTTATCATTCATGTTCTTTTATCTTTTATCATTCATGTTCTTATCATGTTCTTCCATTTTCGATATCAACAAAAGTTTATACATTTAAGCAATTATATGTTCATTATTTGTACACAGTTGCACTTAAAATTCTGACTTAGTTGGTCAAAACCATATGTCTTTTTATCCATTTTAAATTTTTCTTATATTTGTAAATAAGAGTACAATTGAAAAGCATATCTCTCTACTCTTATCTGCTCTTTTAATTTAATTCTATATTTCCCTTGACACAACTCCACAAGATTTCTGTACAGTTGCCATTTGTCTTTACCTGTTGTTTCTTTACTGTAAAAAACCTCTTGAGCTGAGACCCATAAAGGCATTTGTGGACACAACTTGAGTTTATATCTATTCTACATCCTCAACAGGGCACATCTCACAAGGTGATTTTAAAACTCTACATTAACTTTGATTTTATCATACCATAAATAACCATGCCATCCAAACCTCAGCTTCACCCATAATTCCATCATCGATGTCACCCATTCTTTCATCCAAACCAAACAACAGACCTCAAAGTACAGTTTCACAAAGTTTCCCTAATGTTAACTTATGAAGTTCCCATTTATTTAATAGATCTACCTGAATTGGAAGTAACAGTTGGATCACTCCTTCTGTCCCAAGTTCAAATGAACAGCAAAGGGATAGAAAAAGTAGGACATTGAGTACAGCCAGCCCTCCATATCCATGGATTTCTTATCCACATATTTGATCATCTGTGGCTAAATATATCTAAATTCCCAAAAGCAAACTTTGATTTTGCTATTTTACATAAGGGACATTATTTTACTATGCTGTTATATTTAATGAGACTTGAGCACCCATGGATTTTGGTATCCATGGGGGGTCCTGGAACCAAACCCCAGTAGGTACCAAGGCTCCACTGTATAAGGTAGCTACAACTTCTACATCAAATAAACAGTTCTGTTTGAAGGGCCGTCAGAATGGGGTGATGGATTTTAAATGATAAAAACAAGTTTTTCAGCCAAAAATTTGCAGGGTGGGTGGTTTCCAGAGCCTTTAGGTGGGATCAGGACCACATTGCCCACCCCAAAGAATAGTATGCATTCTGTGAGCCACACAGTTCCCACCTCTGCTTTAAAGCATCAACCATTTGAAGAGCTTTCCAATCCAAGTCTAGTTTAAGGATCAAAACCATCAAAAAAGGGGCCTTGAAACTGTCAGCAGTGAGAATCTGGATCAAAGCAGATTTAACAGCTTGGGCAAGTAGCTCAACTGGTCACTGTCTTTCCAGCTGTGGGAATATGTGTTGTTTTCTCTCTAAATTATAGTCATTTCTAAAGGTCATGTAAGTCTGCATATGCAAATTTTATGTGTTTCCTTTTAAATTATAGTAGATGTGTCTAACTTTGCATCTATACATATCAATGTATATACATATAAATTGGGCGTACAAATGACATGTAAATTTGTCCTGCTAATGTGTGTTTTTGTTGTTGTTTTATGTTTTTATGTGATACATGAGCGGCCACCCTGATAGAGTTGTAGGTAATGGACTGGAATAAAGGTAGTGGAGATCAATGGGACAGAGACAAGGAGGATTAGAAAGATATTAATATTATTTTCTTTCTTCCTCTGCGTTCAACTACATTGGTAAAGAGAAGTTGGCAGATGTAATGAAGTTTATGAGAGTTAGAGGTCATATCGTACCCTACTCAGTCTAGAATCATTCTTTCTTTCTTCCCGTTGTACATTGCATTTTACAAAGAACAGGCATGACAGGTTCCTATCCAAAGAGCAGCCAACTTGCACTGTACAAAATTGCAGAAACTTGAGATGAATAAGCTCTAGGGTAAGTTATGCTGCTTTTTGAAATTGGCCCTCATCTTCATAGGGGGCTGTTTTGGCTGTTACAGAAAATAGTGAAATGGGAGACTTTCTGTCGTCTTAAATCTGTAGCTGGAGATTCCTGCGATTTTCACTAATCCTTTTTCTCACTTTAGCTGTTTCCTGATGTTGCTTCTTCTTCTCACTTGCAATAAAGAATATAAATCCCCTCCTTACCCAGGTGGAGAGTATGCAGTCTCAGTGTTCTGTACAGCACCTATCACTTGGAGCAAAATTAGCACTGTGTCAGGCAGAGTGTGAAACAACAATGTACTTCTTACATAATTCCTAACTCAGCGCAAATGTTACAAACCCTTAGAATTTTGAACACATCGGTACCGCTGTCCTTTCCTCATTTCCTTTGCCCTTCCACACTGCAAGGAGAGTCAATGTTATTATTTCTATAAATTGTCTTGAACATTTGAAAAAGAGCTACATAAATGCTAAGGGTTATATTAGGTTTGCAGTTTGGAATATTGCCTGGCTAGGATGTTGAGTGTCCAAGCTTGCCCAGTGACAATCTTTTATAACCGAGTGACAATTCAGATCCAGAGTCCATAGGTCTATAATCCATGGGCCACATCATCTGGACATAAGATGGGGAGCAGCATAGGACATATATTATATTGCCTGTTATTTCTTCTTTAACTGTTGCATGGAGGACAAGGACCAGGCAGTGTTTTCATGCAGAAGTCATTCTGAATTAACCACTTACTCTATGTGGAATACAGAGCCTGGAAAAGTTATTTTTGAGGCTAAATTTCCCAGAATCCCCAGCCTTCATGGCCATGATATTGGGCTGGGCAATCTGTAGCCTTCCAGATGTTGATGAACTACTGCTCCCATGATAGCCAGGTTGGCTGAAACTAATCAGATTTGGGGGTCTACAGCTTGCCCAACCTTGATCTAGGGAACTAATTGTCCCTATATGGAGTGGGAAATAAAAAGTTAGGGTGGGGCTGGCTTTTGGCTGCTTCAGTTCCCCAACCGGCTCAGCCTCATGCCTGCCCCATGAATTATACCTGCTCTCCCTGTCCGCCCACAGAGTTTATCTCAAGCTTTCTCTCTTCCTTCAGGTTTTCTTCCTCCCCAGCCTGTCCAGCATTCCTACAGAACCAAGGCTATGGCTTGGGTGGTGGTGGTGGCAAGAATGTCATATTTACTACAATAACATCTCTGATCCCATTATCTCCATTTGTAATAAATTAGCAGAAATATGTGTGTCATCTTGTCAGCTGATTTCAGGACTCATGGCTCTGGGCCTGTCTTCTTCCTCCCACACACAAGGGCAGTTCTTTTGTCTTAAGAGATCACTGCACTTGTGAGTTCATCCTACAGCTTGCCAGATCTAACTTGCTTGAAACTCTGGTGGGTTCAGGTTCACTGTTTCAGTCCTTTGCCTTTAGGCTGCTCTGATCTTCCAACAAAACTATAGAATCGGATTTACCACGTGGAGCCCAGAGACTCAGCCTTCCAACATCAGAGGAAAACAGCAAGCTGTCTTATACCAGCTCTGACTAGTTCTCTGTCTACCCCAGATTCAGACTGGTGGTATCTTTTCAGGGTCTCAGCTAGAAATCATTTCCCTCAGCTGTTATCTGATCCTTGGAGATGCTAGGAGCTGAACATGGGACCTTCTGCACTGAAAGCAGGTGCTCCATTGGTGAAATAAGGTCCCTCCATCCTTGGAGTAATACTTTTTCACACTAAAATATTCTGCTTTCTCCTCTCTTTGATTCCCTTTTCCAATCCTGTGACATTCAAAGTTGGTCTTCTTTCACAGACTTTGGAAAAGTTTCTTTTTTGGACTGTCACTCCCAGAATCTCTGAGCTAATATGGCCAAACTTCCAAACATGATTCTTTCATTGATGTATTATCCTGTGTGTATATGCCTTTAATTGGCCTGTATACTGAGGGCAACCACATGTATTTCATAGCATTTTCTTAACCAAGGAATACTCAAGTGTTGATTTTGCAAATTCCGTCCTCTGAAATATAGCCTATAATATTCTTATGTGTTGTTAACTGGATTTAATTTTTTATTGCATTTTTAAAAAATTGATGTAATCATTCTTGGATACCTTGTGTGCCAGTCTTTGGGAGAAAGGTATGATATAAATGCTGTTCTGCTGTCTTGGAAACCATAACCAATAAATATACCAAATAAATATCTCTTTCTTTTCTGCAGGATCTGGGGCTAAATTTCTCTTCCTTCCTGAGGAGGCCCACAGGTGCCCCTCCCCACCCCTCTTGGCATGATGATGTGCGAAGTGATGCCAACCATCAATGAGGACAACCGCCGTGGCTCGGCCTACGGGGCCGACGATGCCAACTTCGAGCAACTTATGGTCAACATGCTGAATGAGCGTGAACGGCTGCTAGAGACATTGCGTGACACACAGGAAAGCTTGGCCACCTCACAACTCCGCCTGCGTGAACTGGGCCACGAGAAAGAGTCCCTGCAGCGCCAGCTCAATATTGCCTTGCCACAGGTTAGGAGCAGGGAAGAGAGGGAGGTCTGTGAGGTCACAGGGCTAGTTGGGAGAACTATGCTGATGAGCTGGAAATGCATGGTTGCCTGCAAAGCACTGCCCTGCAGATTGGCCATGCTACGTGTATATCTTCACAAAAGGAAATCTCTCCTCTTTGGGAGTAACCAGTGGGGTAGCTGCAAAATTTAAGTACAGGCAGTGGCATCCCTGAGCCTTGTGTCACCGAGTGTGTGTGTGTGTGTGTGTGGGTGAACTGCCCAGTCGCCCAGACCTCTGCAGGTGCCTCATGAAAGACCTTCAGGGTCTGGCATGGTGTCAGCCACTGTCCCCCAGGATCCCCCACTATGGGGGTGGTGGTTATGTGGTCTCTGGAAGGCCCATTTTGGGTCTTGTGTGGCTGCTGGGTGAGTGGGAAAGCACCCTTTCTCACTCATCCAGTAGCTGTGCCAGTCCCTCCAGGTGTAACGCCCCACTGTGTGGCGCACACACACACACACACACACACACACCTGGGTGTCACACAGTGTGGCTCACACACCCTGTACCCCCTAGTGATGCCACTGAGAACAGTCACTTGTTTTGACAGTCTTCCATAGCTCTGATTCCAAGCAATAAGATGAGTCCAGAAATAGCATGTGATTCCATATCAACAAACCAGTTTTAGCAGTTTTCATCTCCACTGTAAAGTCAATGGACCTTAAATATTCAAGGCCAACCCACCTCAGAATGCTTTGCATTGCAATAGGGATAATTGATACAGAGAAGATCCTGTTGGAGCATAAACCTCCACCTGCATACTTATGCTGATGATCCAGGAAGGACAAAGGGAATTCTTTATTCCCTGGCTACTCAATGGAAGCTGGATGGCTGCCAGGTAAAGGTTCACATCCTGACCACAAAAGGGCTGTGGGTCTGCATTGAAGTGGTATCCAGATACTGATGTACAGCCGGGGGGGAAAGATCAATTTTTCCCCCTGGCCAAGAACTGTGGCTGCACAATGGCATCTGGATGGTGCAAGACTCACTCCTTAACAAATCAGGGAGGTAGAGCTGCTCCTGGGGGCCCATCCAGCAGCCATTGTGAAGCTGGCACAAAGACATTGTGCAAGGAGGTACCGGATACCTCTTTTCTCAGTGCTCCCTTCCAGTACTTATGCAAGCATAAGTGGAGATTATGTTATCATAAGTCACCAACAAAATTCTAGCCAAATATATATTGTTACTTGGAAAATCTGTTTTCATCCTCAGCAACTATTAAGATTACAGGTTAGCTCAGAAGCAGTAGGGAAGCCTGAGATTGGGGGGCAGGTGACTTAATTGTCTCTGCTAATCAAAACATCCCAGCAGTTTGACCCTGTAAGACCAGAGTCCTGTACACCATGTGATATAATTTATACATGAAAACCTTATAACCATGTTGTTCCTTGAATGGTGTAGAGCAGTATTTGAATTACAGGAGCACTAGGCTCCTCATTTTTCTCTATTGGCTCCGTAAACAACAATTTTTAGAGGGATATCTACATGGAGTAGGGTGGGGACGATTAATAAGTGAAGCTTATCACGATGTGGGAATCAATAAACAGAGTATTGGCCCAATCCAGAGTTTGGAAATGTTACTTGTTTGGACTACAGCTTTCAGAATCCCCCAGCCAGCATGGGGAAAGTGTATCTAAACTGCCCAATTATACAAGTCTCATAAGGAGCCCTGATGGCAGAGTGGTTAAATGCCTGTACTTCAGCCACTCACTCACAAAACCACAAGGTTGTGAATTCAATACCAGCCAGGGGCTCTGCGTCAACTCATCCTGGCATCCTTCTGTAGGTCACTGAAATGAGTACCCAGCTTGTTGGGGGCGATTAGCTTACACTTAGTAAACTGCTTAGTACACTGGTAAGTGGTATAAAAATGTACTTGCTATTGCTACATGGTATTGATTCATGAGATACGTAGTTTGGTGAGTGCTGTAGTTCAAGGGAGAGGACTAGGGCTTTCTAGCATATAATTCAAGGTATCTCTGCAGACTAGATATTCCAGAAATGGAGCCATGACAGATGAAGTGTTTTCAAACAACTACAATTGTTTACATCCATAGAGTATTCATTGTATTGGAAAGGGGGTATCCTGGTGTTTGGAGTCTACTGAGGATTTTTTCCTTGTTCAGATGGATGAAAACTCACTCAAACCTTGCTTTTGTATACTTCGAGAGTAGAGGATATGTGGTATTTCAAGTGCTGTTCAACTCACAGTTATCACCAGATACTGTGAGCATGGCCAATGGAAGGGATGATGAGAGTTGTTGTCTATTATCAACATCAGGGGGGCCATGTGTGTCCCAGCTCTGATCCTTATCATTTTATTCTGGGAATCAACTAGAAATGCAGCCTGATTAATTCTGCATTACCATTGTACACCCTCTGCAAAAAATGGCCCCCAGATGTCCCTAAATGCCCTTTAGATCAGGGGTAGGCAACCTTTCCCCTTTAAGGGCCGAGGGACTTCAGCTCCCAGAATCCTAGGAGCTATTGGCCAACATGGGACTATTGGCCAACATGGCTGAGGCTTCTGGGAGCTGAAGTCCCTCGGCCCTTAAAGGGGAAAGGTTGCCTACCCCTACTTTAGATGGTATGGGGGTGGGGGCAATTTCATCATGTTTTCTGATGTTCCTGGACCATTTTAGGCCTAGGGGAGGTCTTTTTAAAACAATAGCAAGTGAACAAAAGTCATATCCTATTTTTAAAAAAGTCCTTCCTAGGCCCAAAATGTCCCCCCAAAACAATATGGCAAAAATGCCCCCCTGTGCTCCCTGGAGAGCATTTGGGGGCAAAACATGTTTTGAATGTTGTCTGATCTGTTGGGGAATTGCTGCCCTCAAAAATGTCTCTGGAGGCTGCATGTGGTCACAGACCATACTTTTTGTACCCCTGAGGTGTAGATAGGATAGAACCAGGCTGTGTCAGTGGTTCCTTGAGTGTAGTTCTTGCTAGATGTGTTTGTGCGCACGCACCTTCAAGTCACCTGTTGACGTATGCCAACCTAATTAATTTTTCATAGAGTTTTCACAGGCGATGAATACTCTGAGGTGGCTTTGCCAGTTTCTTCCTCTGAAATATAGGATTGACATCCTTCTACAATTCCCTGCCCTGAGAATCCATAGTCATAAATGTGAACCCACCAACTCATTGATCACAAGCAGCAGCTTTTATTTTTAATGTCATTTAGACATTGTCACTTTGTATAAATAGAGAACAGGCTACAGATGTAGGAAGTGGGATTGTGTGAAGACTTACAGGTACTGGAATGCTATCTTAGAGGTAGCTCCTTGTCATTTCAGGATGCCTAGGGAAATAATAATCATGTTGTGCTATATAATTTTAATGGTTTGTATTTTTAACATGTTACATTTTAATTTATAACTGTTTTAGCTCTTAAAATTCTTTAATTATTTTTAATATTTTATATTTTAATATTGTACTGTTTTAAAATTGTATTGTTTTATACTTGCTGTTTGCCGCCTTGAGTCCCTATATTGGGAGAAAGGTGGGATATAAGAAAATCATCATCATCATCGTCATCATCCAAGGGACAAGGCCAAGAGAAAATCATGCTTTACCTAGTGAGCGGGCTGAAGGAAACAGGGAGGGGTGGAAAGTAGGGGGCTGAACTGCAGTGTCTTTGCTTATATGGATGATAGGTACTGAAAAATATAAAGATGCTACCATCCTTCTCTTATGGGACACAGTACACAATATTATTCTATAATCTTTCTTTGGATAAGAAATAAGGGCCCGTCTTCTCCATCAGCTGCTTAGTTGAGTATACTAAGTGATTTCTCCTAGCCCTTCCTCACGAATCTGATGGAAGCATAATGCACCTGTGTTCAGATTGCCAGCAGAATGGACCTCCTCCGTATGCAGAGGGACATCATGAGGAGGGTGTGGAGGGTACAGACCACACCAGGTAACACCCTAAGGAGAAAGGTGACACCACTGCTCCCCAAATATCTATTTGACACCCATACATCTACCTTTTGGCAGAAATAGGCTGTGGTGTTTGCCAGCATCTCTTAAAATGCTGGAGATGGTTGAGTGGGGTGAGGCTTAGTGGGAAGAGAAAGTAGAGGCCCAAGATAATTTTTTTTAAAATGCCTTTAGATAAATTAATACTTTTTTATATTGTTTTAATTTTTTTTTGAAAAACATCAAATCTTATCAAATTTTGACTTTAACCACATGAAACTATGTACAGTCAACCTTCCATACCCACAGATTTTTCATCCATGGGTTCAGGAATCCACAGCTTAAAAATATTGTAAAAATATATAACTTCCAAAAAGCATACCTTGGTTTTGCCATTTCATGTAAGAGAAAGCATATTGCTATGTCATTATATTTAATGGGACTTGAGCATCCACAGATTTTGACATCCATGTGTGTGGGGGGGTGTCCTGAAACCAAACCTCAGTGGACACCTAGGGCCCAGTGTACATGTAAATACATTTAGGCTGTGCAAATGATATTGTAATTTAAAGGCATCATTTTAATTTTGCTAGTTGTTTATGTCAGAACTACTGCCAGTACACTCAATGATATATGGCAGGGGTCTCCAACCTTTTTGACTTGCGAGGCCTTTTTTAGAATCAATTTCTATGGTGGAGGCCTATCTTATGTCTTACAAGTTAATAGTGTTTAGCTAGTGTTACATTTTGTTTCTTATTCTTTAATTTCATTCAATTTTTATTTCTTTCATTTTTCTGGTGCGGACGCAGAACATCTGGGAAGTGCATGCAGAGCCCTAAGGGCTCCGCAGAGCACAGGTTGGGAACCGCTGATATATGGGAATTAAGTTTTATTAGTAACATTAGTACAAAAAAAAACATTACTAAGGATTCTGTATGGTGCAGTATGGGAGGAGGCCAATTGGGGGGATGACACCATGAGTTACCATAGTGGGTGATGCCAACCCTAATGATGCCACTGCCTATGTAGCTGATGCCTGGTAAAGTAGTTGGGGGAGTTGCAATTGTGGCTCCTGTTCTGTATTCATTATCATATACTTAACTAAGTAGATGATGCAGAGTACTGGCCAAAGTTGCATAGTACAAATATTAAGAAAAAGAAAACTTTCATAGAGTGAGCTGTGGAGTATTGTTTTGACTTTAATGAGAATTTTCATATGTCATGTTTCATGTCCCATTAGAGTGCTAATGTGTGCAGAATCAAGTGTGTTCCACTCTAACACCGAAAGTAAACTAAAATCAGATAAAACACAATAAAATGTACATTCCTTACACAGTACTGGGTTGCGTTAATATTAATTATAAGAACTGACCCCATTTAATTCCAAACTAATTCCATCCTCAACATCATATTTCATTTTCCTCTCTATGTACAACTGAAATGTGTCATATTAGCTTTGTTGCAGGTGCTGTTAGACACCAGCTCCCATCATCCTTGTCATAGGCCATGCTGGCTAGGTGAAATTAATGGGCCCAATTTTTGAGGAAGCATGGAAATTTAAGATCCTATAGAAGAAGTCAGTGTAGTGCAGTGGTTTGAGCATTGGACTACAACTCTGTAAACCAGGATTTGAATCCCCTCTCAGCCATGGAAATCCACTGGATGACCTTGGACAAGTCACACTTTGGGGGGTTGCAGACTGCCAGAAATAGTGCAAATTGAGTCCACTTTTAGGGTTAGGGTTAGTGCTAGGGAATCATGGGAATTGGGGTTTTTTCTGAGACATTGAGCCTTCTCTGTCAGAGAGATCTGGTGCCACAATAAAATACAGTTTCCATAATTCCCTAGCACTAACCCTAACCCTAAAAGTGGACTCAATTTGCACTATTTTTGGCAGTCTGCAACCCCCCTTTGTCAGGTTCAGAGGAGGGCAAAGGCAAACCCCCTCTAAACAAATTTTGCCAAGAAAATCCCATGATAGGCTCTCCGTAGGGTCATCGTAAGTCAGAAACGACTTGAAGGCACACAACAAGAACAAGAACAACATAGATCACCACCCCAATGTGCCTTCAGAGTGTCTTTCTTTGGATTGTACCACCAGCAGAAACACCACCAAGTCCTCTTACACTTGTGGAGCTTTCCAGACACATTCTGGGGTGAGACCTCTTCATATACAAACCCTTGCAACCCAGACAGGCTAGGATGGCTTTGCTCTTTGGTTGAGATGCAAACATTTAATCAGCTAATAACTCTTTAATTCAGGTTAGCACACAATTTGGCCTTCCAAATGTTTTGGATTACAACTCACACAACCCCTTGCCACTGTCCATTTTGGCTAAGGTGCCTGGGCAATGAAGTCCAAAATATTTAGAAAGCCAAAAATCCTCAATATTTCTTTGCTTTGCTTTCTTGGCAGAAAAAAAGGTCTGCCAAGGTCAGCTATGCAGGAGCTAGACAAGATCCTGAAATGTAATGAGATATAATTGAATACCAAAGTCACAGTTTTTTATGCCATAGAATTTCAGATGTTTATGTATGGTTGTGAAAGCTGACAGAAAGAGAATCAGCTTATTTGAAATGTGGTGCTGGAGGATAAGTACCCTAGTCTGCCAAAAATAGAAATAAATTAGTCCAAGAGAAAATCAGGCCTGAACTCTCACCAGAAATAAGTATAAACTGGGACTATCATATTTTGGACACATCATAAGATGGTATAACTTACTGAAAAATACAGTAATGCTTACAAAAGATGAAGGCAGCAGGAAAGAGGAAAGGTACGTTACCGATTAAATAAATCAGTCGAGGAAGCCACATAGATCCAACACTTGAGGCTGGGAAAACCTTTGCAATGTTGTTAATAGTGGTCTTTTTGGAGGTCTACCATTCATAACATTTCCATAAGTTAAAGATGACTGGACAATACATAACAATAACAAGGAAGAAAAGATGGGAAAGCTGTGCAGTGTCATTTGATTTGTATACAATGGGCCCTTGGTAACAGCTGGGGATTGGTTCTCGGACCTCCCATGGATAGCAAAATCCATGGATGCTCAAGTCCCATTAAATACAATGGATAATAAAATGGTGACTTTTATATAAAATTGGCAAAATCAAAATCGACTGATCAGCTTTTGGGGACTTTTTAAAAATATTTCAAGGTTGTACATACTTGAATCCATGGATAAAGTATCCGTCGATATGGAGGAGCAACTATACTAGGATACCTCTGGAGACATTTTTTCTGGTCAATTAAAAAAAAAAAACAGGAGCAAAAGTGGGAAAACATGGGAAGGTTACAACCTGAAGACAGTAAACTTGTTTGAATGAGGTAACGTTGCATCATAGAAGCCTCATATGGAAGTAACTAGCAAGTTGAGTTTGTAGGCTTTTTAAAAAAGACATTCCAATAATTACCAAAGCACAGAATTCAAAGCATACAAAAGCAAATAGAAAATATTTAGTTTTCCATATTTTCTAGATAGACATCTTTGGATAGGAGTGTTGAGGCATCTACAGATAAGATAAATGTTTTTCATTTTTGCTCATTGACTTTACTCTGTGTGCAGACTGGGATTTCCTCTATAGTGCAAATGAAAGGGTTGAGTACTATAAACTACCTTCAAGCCATTGTATTTTCAAAGAGTGGTAGACAAGAGTGGGGAGAATGGTTACACCTGTAGTAAGCTTGTGGGCACAAACTATCCTCTTTATCTTTTTAAATTTTTTTGCCCATGTTGTTGGACTGCAGCTCTCATGATACCGTATTTTTCGGCATATAAGACGCATTTTTTCTTCCCCAAAACGAGGGTGGGGAAGTTGCTGCGCCTAATAAAGTGAATATACAAGCTGAGGGCAAACTGCCGAGGCCTAGGCTAAAAGTAGGCCTCATTTCAACCTCAGCCTTGGTGCTTCAGTGGGCTCCTCCCATCCCAGGAAGAGTCCATTGGAGCACCCAGGACGGGGGTGGAAAGAGTCCTCTTTTCCTGGCTAGTTGAATGTGCTCCTCCTCTTTCCACCCCCATCCTGGGTGCTTCAATGGACTCTTCCTGGGGTCAGAGGACATCCTCCCATCCCAGGAAGAGTCCATTGGAGCACCCAGGACGGGGGTGGAAAGAGTCCCCCCCTTGAGGAAATCTGCCAGGAAAACCCTCATGGTAGGGTCAAAATGAGCCAGAAATTACTCCAAGGCACTGGATTAGTACCCTGGCCAAGTTACACTGTCTCAGCCTCAGAGGGTGGAAATTGCAAACTCCCTCCTCTGAAGAAATCTGCCAGGAAAACCCTCATGGTAGGATCAAAATGAGCCAGAAATTACTCCAAGGCCCTGGATTAGTACCCTGGCCAAGTTACACTGTCTCAGCCTCAGAGGGTGGAAATGGCAAACTCCCTCCTCTGAAGAAATCTGCCAGGAAAACCCTCATGGTAGGATCAAAATGAGCCAGAAATTACTCCAAGGCACTGGATTAGTACCCTGGCCAAGTTACACTGTCTCAGCCTCAGAGGGTGGAAATTGCAAACTCCCTCCTCTGAAGAAATCTGCCAGGAAAACCCTCATGGTAGGATCAAAATGAGCCAGAAATTACTCCAAGGCCCTGGATTAGTACCCTGGCCAAGTTACACTGTCTCAGCCTCAGAGGGTGGAAATGGCAAACTCCCTCCTCTGAAGAAATCTGCCAGGAAAACCCTCATGGTAGGATCAAAATGAGCCAGAAATTACTCCAAGGCACTGGATTAGTACCCTGGCCAAGTTACACTGTCTCAGCCTCAGAGGGTGGAAATGGCAAACTCCCTCCTCTGAAGAAATCTGCCAGGAAAACCCTCATGGTAGGATCAAAATGAGCCAGAAATTACTCCAAGGCACTGGATTAGTACCCTGGCCAAGTTACACTGTCTCAGCCTCAGAGGGTGGAAATGGCAAACTCCCTCCTCTGAAGAAATCTGCCAGGAAAACCCTCATGGTAGGATCAAAATGAGCCAGAAATTACTCCAAGGCACTGGATTAGTACCCTGGCCAAGTTACACTGTCTCAGCCTCAGAGGGTGGAAATGGCAAACTCCCTCTGAAGAAATCTGCCAAGAAAACCCTCATGGTAGTGTCAAAATGAGCCAGAAATTACTCCAAGGCACTGGATTATTACCCTGGCCAAGTTACACTGTCTCAGCCTCAGAGGGTGGAAATGGCAAACTCCCTCCTCTGAAGAAATCTGCCAAGAAAACCCTCATGGTAGGGTCAAAATAAGCCAGAAATTACTCCAAGGCACTGGATTATTACCCTGGCCAAGTTACACTGTCTCAGCCTCAGAGGGTGGAAATGGCAAACTCCCTCCTCTGAAGAAATCTGCCAAGAAAACCCTCATGGTAGTGTCAAAATGAGCCAGAAATTACTCCAAGGCACTGGATTACTCTGGCCAAATCACACTCTCTCAGCCTCAGAGGATGGAAATGGCAAAAAAAAAAAACCCTTGAAGAAATCTGCCAAGAAAACCCTCATGGTAGGGTCAAAATAAGCCATAAATTACTCCATAAGCCAATGGCCTAAAAACTCCAAAGGTACCAGTCCATCTGATCTTGGAAGCTAAGCAGGGTCAGCCCTGGATAGTCCTTGGATGAGAGACCGCCAAAGAATCCCAGGTGCTGCAGGCTGTATTTCAGAGGAAGGAACTGGCAAAACCACTTCTCGAGTCTTCCTTGCCTAAGAAATCCCTAAGAAATTCATGGAGTCACCATAAGGCGACAGGAGACTTGCAAGAAAGTTGGGCAGGGAATTTGTGCAATACCTGGCCCTGCTGCTGGCTTAAACTTACATTTACAACTTAAAATTGTTCTTAAACTGCTGTTAACTTTATACAGTTGATATAAAATATTTTACTACAATATTTGCAAAGCAAAGCAGCTTATTTATATACCGCTTCATATCACGCTATGGGATGTCTAAGCGGTTTACAACTGTGAGCTGATTGCCCCCCAACAAGCTGGGTACTCATTTTAGCGACCTCGGAAGGATGCAGTCCTGAGTCGAGCCTCAGCCCCGGCTGGTATTGAACTCGCAACCTTGTGGTCTATGAGTGAGTGCCTGCAGTACAGGCATTTAATCACTGCGCCACCAGGGCTGATTTGGTTAAGAATCTTTTTTTTCTAGATTTTCCTCCTTTAAAATTGGGTGCGTCTTATATGCTGGAGCGTCTTATATGCCGAAAAATACGGTACTTAATTATTGGTCATGCTGGCTAGGGTTGATGTGAGATGTATTGCAACAACATCTACAGAGCCATACAATCCCCATCCCTGCTTTAGATCCTTTCTAAACAAATAGGATGCTAACTTTATTCTGTAAATCAGCTACTTTTGCATCCTTCCATATAATGGGTTCTGCATTTTGGTAAATATTGCACACTTATATCAGAATTGAATGGAAAGAAAATCAAAAGTAATGCAAAATGATCACTGTGAAATGGTGACCACAGAACTATCAGATTAAACATATAAAAATGAGAGTTTGCCCAGAGTGTCCAACTGTAACTTAAATTCAAAAGGCAAAATTTATCAAAATTTAAAGGATTGATTAAAAGAAAGACAGAAGTTCAATTGGAAGGCTCGTGTCCCTTCAGCAGATTTGAAGGGCATCTAAAACCACTGTGACAGAGCGTCAAAATATATGCTAAGATGAGAAAACATACAAGTCAACTGTGGAGGTACCAATGTGATCAAACAACAGGTTCAAGGAAGCTAAAAGATGATAGCAGTCATGCTCAGGGAAAATTAATGTTGCATATTTGTGGCAGGAATCTGCTGTGTGCAGCACTGATCGGCAGCACATGTTTCTTACCTAGGCAGTTTTTCAACCTTTTAACATTTTTTTTGAAAGAAAGCAATAAGCAAATTGGATAAACTTGCAAGCTGTGTGTTTAAAATAAGTGAACAACCCACCTGAAGTATGTGGGAAAGTGTAAGACAGATGACTAAATCAGCATATGAATTGCTGGTAAATACATCTGTCCAGTGAATTGCAAAGCCATTGTGGTGGGAGAGTGGAAGCTGTACTTAGCCCTGAAGAAGAGAAGAGGACAGGGAGCCTTGTTTTAAGTGATATTTGCATACACATTTAAAGTCTTCAGCAGTGCAAGCAAAAAGTTGCTTACTGGGTTTGTACAGTCAGCGTTCGGGATATCTATGAGGAAAACGTTGGAGGTGCCTAAAAGGCATAGCCATATGGCCTAAATACACTAAAGGCACAAGATCCCCCTCTGATCATGAAAGCTAAGCAAGGTTAGCGCTGGCTTGTACTTAGAAAGGGGACCACCAACCAATATCAGGTGTTGTAGGCTATATTTCAGGGGAAGGAAATGATAAAACCACCTCTGAGCATTCCTTGCCTAAGAAGCCCCCATGAAATTCATCGGGTTGCTATAAGCGGACAAGGGACTTGAAGGTGTGCACACACACATGTGGCATATACTGTGAAACTTGGATGGCGATAGCTTGTGTTAGGCCAGTAGGCTGGACAAGGTAGCCTATTGTGTTCCTTTCAATCCTGATTTTATTAAAAGTAATCCAAGAAGAGATAATTGCCTGACTGATAGGGTGACTTGCAGGTCTCCCATTTATAGGATTGCCATAAACCCAAGTCAACTTGATGAAGCAACAACAACAACAACTTTTCTGCTGGGGTGGTGGCAGTAGGGTAGATTAACATGCTAAGTCAAGTATTTGTTTCTCTGGCATACTCTCCAACTGTCTTGATTTGTTGTGGACAGTCCTGATTAATTTTCTGTTACTATACTTCTTCACTTGCTTTTAAAATGCCCCTGTTACTGTCACTTTCTCCCATTTCCCCCTCTTTATCCTCAGCTTGCTAGTTGTTGCAAACAGAGTACAGATTGCAAAAATAATTTGCACTTAATTAAACTCATCAGCAGGGAGAAGGGAGTGAAATGATGTTGTTGTTGTTGTTGTTATTATTATTATTATTATTATTATTTTCTTATATCTCACCTTTCTCCCAATATAGGGAGTCAAGGCAGCAAACAACAAGTATAAAACAATACAATGTAAAAACAGTACAATAGTAAAATATAAAATTCCCAGTAGGCTCAGGCAAAAGCCAACTTCTGCAGCCTCTCCTAGATCGTGTTTTCTTCTTCACTAATACATTCTGCCGTCTTGACCATGCTCTGATGTTACTTGGCCACATGTGTCAGGTTTTCACTTGTTAAATGTTGGAGGGTATGGTATGGAGTACTGATGATACAAAAGTGTTAGCCGTTGTTGTTTTCTGTTCTGGTCCATTGGCTTTCAGCCTGGTCAATTGCACCATTACCACTGCAATAATTCTCTCATTTCGGCTAGAGTGGGGGACAGCAATTATGGTTGGTCTAGGGCTGATTTACTTCCACAGGACCCTGTGATGCTGCCAAATTTTGCATAGCTGCCAAATTCTACCCCTTTTCCTCCAATGACATTCCCGCCAAAATTTCACAGATGAAAACCAGGAGAGGGATGGCCAGACGACATCAGAATGTGGTGAATATGGGGAAAGGTATTATCAAGGAAGAACATACAAGCCAGGAGAGGCTGCCGCAGTTTGCTTTTGCCTGAGTTTACAGGGAAGGGCAAGATTCTGCCCGCTTCTCTCCCCCCTTCCCATTTGCAACTGAATGCAAACTATCTCAGCACTTTGCTCTTCCCTGTAGACTCACTCACATCTTGCCCTTCCCTGTAGACTCAGGCAAAAACAAACTGCTGCAGCCATTCTGGGCCTCTGTGTTCTTTCAATTTCCAACCATTGAAGTAAACTGAGGACAATGGGGGGGGGGGGGGCTGGCAGCAAGAAAGAGAAACTGGGACATTTTAAAAACAGCTTAAAATGTGGGATCATAGGGCATGAATTGGGACTGTCCCTACCAAATCAGGAGAAACGGAAGGTGTGCAGTGGAAGTGGTCCAAATCATTTCTGGTTTGAAAAATTAAGTTAAAATCGAGGCTTCTGGCAGTGTATGTAAAAGGTGAACTGCTTCTCCTGGATGCTTCCAGGAGAGGTCAAAGACCAAAAAACAGGAGGGCTGCCTTTTGCCTACCACTGGGATGGGAAGAAGGAATATGTGAGAGCACTCTGTTTTACCTTTATTAATGGAGGGGTTGGGACCGATGTTAAACTGGATGGCTATGATCAGAGTTGAGGTGGGCAAAGTCGGCCTGTATGTTTTTGAATGGCCCAAGGTTCAAAACATGTTCCCAATTTTTTTAAAAATAAAACATTTTGACCTCAAAATGCCCCCAGAATTCTCTAGGGGTTGTGAGGGGTAATTTCAAAATATTTTTTTGCCTCCCCTGCCATTTTTGGACCAAGAGGATGAAGCCCACTCAATTACCTTGGACAAGTTACACACTCTCAGCCCTAGAGGAAGGCAAAGGCAAAGGCAAATCCCCTTTGAACAAGTCTTGCCAAGAAAAGTCCACAATAAGGTCTCCCCAGGGTTGCCATAAGTCGGAGACAATGTGAAGGCATGCAACAACAACTAGAAAAAAGAGCCCTTTTTAAAACAACTTGATCTGGAAGTGACTTCTGGGTCACTTCATGTTATAAAAATTCTCTCCTGGGCCAAAAATTAGGTGAAAAATGTCCCACAGATTGTGTTTTGGGGGCATTTGGAGGACAAAAATTATTTTTTGGTAGAAGTGGAGCCCTCCTGGGGGACCAGTATAAATCCCTGCCTGAACCTTAACCATTTGAAATTTGAATGATGTCTTGGTTTTATTGTGGGTTTTTTTGTGTTTTTTTGTTATTTTGAGGCTGAAATTATTAAAACTATCTAATTTGAAATTTAATGATGTCTTGGTTTTATTGTTTTTCTGCTATTTTGAGACTGAAATTATTAAAATAAAATATTGAAAGATCTAATCTTGAATCTTCTTCCATGGAACACTGTTAAACAGAGCTGTGTAAATTACTTTTAATGGACTAAAGCTGCCAGACTTTCCTACAGAGTTTGGCCTCTGGCAATATTACCTGGGGGATTCTGAGCATTGTAGTCCAAAATAATAATAATAATAATAATAACAACAACAACAATAAATTGATTTTTTTCCAGGCACTGGTTAATGAGGACTTGAGCCATATGGATGTTTCCATCTAGTGGCTGAGCAGTATAATGTCTTAAATGATAAATCACAGTGGAGCCAAAAGTTAGGTTTGTGGGATGCTTTTAAAGAACATTACATTTCTCCTCTCCTGTTAGTTTAAATTCATGGAACTTAGGGCCTTTGTAGACTGTCAGAAATAGTGCAAATTGAGTCCACTTTAAGGGTTAGGGTTAGTGCTAGGGAATCATGGGATTTTTTTTCCCTGAGACATTGAGCCTTCTCTGTCAGAGACCTCTGGTGCCACAATACAGTTCCCATGATTCCCTAACCCTAACCCTTAAAGTGGACTCAATTTGCACTATTTCTGGCAGTCTGCAAAGGCCCTTAGTGTTTCAAGATGACAAAAGACAAACCTGCAATCATTCTTTTCAAACCTGTAATTTTAGATATGCAAGTCTCCAAATGAGTTGCTCTTGCTATAGCTTCAGGATACACAACTTGCAACTATGGTCAGGACCATTTCTTAGTCATTGGTCCATTTCAGAAATCATAGCCAAACCACAACTCCCCTATGTTTCCTTCTCATCCTCTTCCATCATTACTTTGATTCCCACTCTTCCTTCCTGGTTCATAATATATTTAGTTTGTTAACATCCCAGACAAGCAAACTATGATTGCGATGATTTACAGTAGCTTCCAATTCTGGTTTGCATGGGTTACTGTGGCTTTTGGTAGATATCTTGTGCCTAATTTGGATGCTGTAGTAGGCTGCAGATGAGCCAAGAAATGAGTGTGGGATATTTAGCCTGCAAGAGAGGCCAAGCCATCACCTTTGAACCAATTCATTCTTAGTTAATATAATAATAGGTCATTTGCAGTCCATTGGAATTTGCTCAGTAAGACATCATGTAGTTATACTGTGGCTTATTAAATTCTAACTTTTTGTTGTATTTGAATGTGTCCTGCCAGTTAGAAGACACAGCTTGTTTCTAGAAATTTAATTTAAAAAATTGACATTCCCCCCCCAAAAAAACCTGGGTTGACTTATCCTTGGGTCAATGTAAGTACTGTACTATAACTGTTATCAAAAAATGAACCATCCCCTGGTGAAAGGTAAGAGCTTAATCCATCCCTGGAACTGGAATTTTGTAAATTCTTTGGCATATTTTTTCTTTGCTTTATCTTTTACGTCCTTTGTTACATGACCCTAAATTTAACCCTCGATTTATCCACAGGTCATATCAAAATCCATAATTTTGGCTCCAAAACCTGCCCTCAACTTATACACAAAGTCAACTTATAGTTGAGTATATATGGAGCGATGATTTGTTGTTGCATCCACATTTTGTTTAAACCATGGATTATTGTTACATCCAGAAGAAGAACTGTGGCTTATCACCAATTGGTTTTTCCATCAGCCAACCCTGAAAAAAGGAACCAACAAAAGGGACAACAGAGAGCCAAGTTAGAATGGAAGAAAACAAACAAATGTGCTCAATCTAATAACATTTAGAACACTGGAATTTCCCCCCAGAAAAAAACAACCATTTTACTTTTTCAAGAAAGCTCTGCACAGTGATAGGGAATATGTAGCCCATCTGATGTTGCTGGACTGCAGCTGCCATGATTCTCACCATTGCCTATGCTGGGTTTGGAATGATAGGATTTATTGGAAGGCCCTGTATTCCCCACTCCTGTGGTGGTACAAGGTGAAAAGAGAGAATCACCACTGTCTTTCCACATAACAGTGACCTGTCTTTTCCACTAGGAATTTGCTGCACTTACTAAGGAACTCAACTTGTGCCGGGAACAACTGTCGGAACGTGAAGAAGAGATCTCGGAGCTGAAGGCAGAACGGAACAACACACGGGTGAGTAGGGAAAAGGTTGTGGTGGATTGGCTAACAACTTTGTTTTGAAATCCAGAACTTGCCAGATATTGGTATTTTTCAGGTTGTTGTTGCTATATTTATTCATATAAATTATGTAAAGAGGCAGGGGCCCTTTTCCCAGTTTGGATCTCAAAAGTTGCTTGCAAAAGATTAAAAAACAAATAGTTAAAAATTCATAATATGTAAAAATTAAAAAGTGATTAAACTATCAAAAAATTAAAACCTTGTCTGTGGAAGGAGACTAGAGTGGGTGCCAGTCTAACCTTTCTGAGAAGGGAGTTTCTGAGCCTGACAGCAGCAACAGAGAAGGTCCTTCTCAGTGTTAATGTTACAAGGTAACCTGTTCCAACTTGATGCCTTCCATCTAGGTTGGATACCCTCCATCATCCTCAGTCAATGTGGAAAATCATCACACTGGCTGGGGATGATGAAAGTTGTAGTCCCCCACAGCTAGAGATCAATGTTACAGATGGCTGTTGGAATTTACCTGAATCCTGTTAGATTTTGCAGCATTGGGCTGATGGAACAAGAGGGGAGAGAGCTGGCATCCTATGCTTATGGCTGATGTTCAGCATGGTTCCTCAACTGGGGTTGACTAGGGGTGAGCAGATCTGGGGGGGGAATTTTTTTTTTGAACCATCATTCTCACAATCCCACATGAAAGTGGCCATGATGGCTGAGGGGTTATGAGAGCTTCAGTCCAAAATGAAATGAAAAGAAAAAACTTTTCTAAACTCTTGGTGGAAGGATGGCAATACCTCCTTCTCAGCTGTTGCTTCATCAAGCAATGATGAGAACTTGACTTGATGCTTCTGGTTGTGATGAGAAGTAGGATGCAGCAAAGCTACCAATCACATTAACCAGGCCATTTCACACAACTTGCTTCTTCAAGTAGGCGGATTGAACTGAATGGGACTGCTCAAACACCCACAGCCAACCCCTCCCAATCCATATGCTTTCTCTTTTTATGGAAACAAGCCTCTGCAAAGTTTATCCAAGGACCCAGTTGCAGAAGGAAGTTGAAAAGAGGCTGGAAGCTGCCTCGTCAAAAATGTGTGTGTGTGTGTGTTTCTTTCATTCCCAGAAAGCTACTGAGAAAATCTGACAGATAGTTGCAACAGCTGTACTCAACCTGGTTCTCTCCTGATGAGTGATGGTCTAAATCACCCATCATCCTCTACATATAAATTGTACTGGCTGGGGATGATGAAAATTGTTGTCCAATTCATATGGAGGTTGATAAGCTGTAGAAGGCTGATTTGTTACATTTCACTAGTTGTTCATTATCTTATGGATCATTGTAGGGAGCCATTTTGGGTTTTTGCTTCATTTTCATTTGTATCTGAGGAAGTAGATTTTATTCTACGAAAGCTCATGATGCCAACTTCTTTCTTTCAGTTAGTCTCAAAGGTGCTACAAGTTCTCTCTCTGTAGCCTTCTAGATGTTGAATAACCAACCCCAGTCAGCATGGGTAGTGGTTTGGGATGATGGGAGTTGCAGTCTGATATTTGGAAGGCTATCCTTTCCTCAGTCATGTGGTAGACTCTGTCACTTCACATAACAGCGAAACTGCCTTTCTGTCATGACTGCTTGAGAATGTTGTTTCCTCACTCCAGTCCCAAATTTAATTTTCACTTTGGCGTAGGTGGTCCTTTGGAAAAAGGGAAGAGAAGGGCATGTTTGAGCAACAAAGCAATGTTTTCATGGTGTTCTAGTGCTGTGATATCATCTCCATCTACGTGCAGCCATAGTATTACTTGGTCAATCCCTGAGCTACTTTCTCTGTTTATCTCTCTCCAGCTGCTGCTAGAACACCTGGAATGCCTTGTTTCACGACACGAACGCTCTCTCCGCATGACGGTGGTGAAACGTCAAGCCCAGTCACCAGCTGGTGTTTCCAGCGAGGTGGAAGTGCTGAAGGCCCTGAAGTCTCTCTTTGAACATCACAAGGCCCTGGATGAGAAGGTGAAGGCAGGGCAGATTGTTGACAAAGCAAGAGGTGGGCTAGAGTAGAAATTTGGCCAAGATACCAAAATCCCAAGGGGAAGCTTCACTTAAAACAATACTGAAGTTCAGAGTGCACCTACTTTGACATTATCAAAAAAGTTTCCTTACCAGGAGAAAGTGCAACAACCATCTTTTGGTGATGGAAAGTAGTATGTAATTGGTAGTATGGGTTGTTCCCTGAGGTACAGTCTTGACATGAATTAAGGGATTCAGAACTACAGGAAATGGGGAGAGTGTGAATGTTTCTCTACTGTTCTGCTGAAGCTAATTCATGCCACTTTGTTCCGGTGCACGGCAGGTTCGAGAACGGCTGCGTGTAGCATTAGAGCGGGTTGCAGTACTGGAGGAAGAGCTGGAGATCTCCAATCAGGAGGTATGACAAAGGCTTTTCTTCCACCTGCAGTGGTAGAAGATGGACCTGAAGGATGACAGAAATATATATATATTGTCATGCAAATATGTGACCCTAGTGCAAGACTCCAAAAGAAATTTCAAAAAGGTGATGGATTGAAATGAATAAGGGGATCATGGCAATGTGGATTTCAGTGTGTTTCATGGCCCTAGGAGCCCCTACGGTTAAGCAGATAGTTGATTTAAAGTACCAGTGCTGGTGGATTGCATTAGTAAAAGTCTTAGAAATGAGTCAGCTTCTCACAGAGTTTGTGTGAAGTATTTCAGTAACATAGTTTCCCCCAGCCTAGGAATGCCTCCTCTGTGGTGCACCCCTGAACCTCTCTGAGAGTGGTGTTTGCTCTATGCCTAAGGAGAGCTACAAGTGAGGAAGGTCCAGCCTTATAACAGTGTCGTTGGTACACTTTCCCCCACTTTTAAGCAGCATCGCACGCAAATCTATGCATGTTAAGACAGCTGCCACCTAATGTCTGCAGGCTTCAAACACAGTAACACAACAGATTACAGTTGTTCCTCCACATTTGCAACTTTGACTTTTGTGGATTTGATTATTTGCGATTTTGATTAATATGTTCTGTCTAGGAATCTCTAGGTCCTCCAGCACAACTCTGCCAGAAGTTGACCATAGACCTGTGTTGGGGAACCTAGACGCTCCTAGAGAAAAGACTTCTTTGGGCATTTGTAGGTCCTCCAACATGATTCTGTGATCAACTTCTGGCAGATGTTGACCACAGAGGACCTGGAGATTCCTAGAGAGAGGTTCTCTCGGGTAAAAAGAATAGTATTTTTTATTTGAGATTTTTCCACATTCATGGGGGTCCTTCACCCATAACCCCAGTGAATGTGGAGGGACCACTGTAATCGTTGAAAATTAATTGTTACATTTTAAAAACCAAGTGCCTCCAGGGCACATTCTTTTGGTTTTCTTGGTATGCATGTTAGATTTGAGTTGTCTAAATGTTATGCTCTTAGAGCTATGACTGTAACATTCTTTCCATCTATTCTTCATTATCTATAAGGAAGCTTAATAACAAAATAAAACCTAAACTATCAGAAATATAGGTGGCAATCCTATGAATGTTCAACTGTTCAACAAGCCCCATTAAACATACTGGGTAGCCACACAAGAGCCACATGCCAGCAGTGGGATGGCACCATCCTTTTTTTGCTGCCACCTCATCCACTGCTGGTATGCTGGCTTTAAAATACTTACCCAGAACCAATATGGCCCTGTCACAGCAACTATAACAAAAGGAAAGTCCCGAGAAGCCCATTATGACAAAAAGGCAACTAATTATTCCAAGCACTTTCTGAAATAGCAAGATTGTAATGTGCCAGCTGACTCCCGTTTATGAAGGAGCCAGGCAGGTCTCTCATGGAAAAGTTTCCATGGTTTCTGTGCCAGTTCTGAGAAGGCCCTATCTCACACAGCTATGCATCTGACAGACGGGAGAAGGTTTACATGGAGGACATAAGAAGATTATCTGTTTCTATGCAAGGATCACTGTCAGCCCCCTGAACAGGTGTTTGGCATTTTCCCTCTGGACTTGTCTTTCTTTGGTGTCTCGTTGGTGACAGTAGTAGCAGTCCAGCTGTTAGGAGTATGGAAACATATGGGGAAAGCCTGTTTGCTCCTGCCACATTTTGCACCCAAGAACAAAGCCAAAGCTTTTGCATTACTAGCCCACATCTGGCCTGGCCTAAGAAGCTAATTCAGTTGCCTTGTCTGCTCCCAGAAGCTACTGTTCGGTGGAAAGGCAGTCAAATCACACAATGGTAGACCCTGTGGAACTTACACAGTCTGGGCATAACTTATAGATGTTATCTTCAGGACTACACTTTTCAAAACTCCAGACAACAAGGCTATATGATGTTTGGGGAATACTGGGAGTTTAGTCCAAACAGGTAACATTTCCAGACTCTAAGCAGTACCATCGGTTGGTTCCAGATTTCATCACAACTTAGATTAGGCCTATTGAAATCATGAGGACTTAGGTTAGTCATGACTGTAAAATACATATGTCTAAGTCCAAATTATGTCTGGGTCCAACCTGTGTTCATTTGTTGCAGCATAATAGACAGAATTCGGTATGAGTGATACATTCCCTGAGCAGAAGATGCTCGTCTACGTCATGGCTGAAAGCACGTATTTTTGTCTCAGAGTCAATTGCCAACAGTCTCTCATTAATTTTAATTTCATTTTAAACATGAGTGCATGTCCTTCTTTTTCTCCTCCCTACTGTGTGCAGTCTCTCTCACTTCGTGAGCAGCTTGCCCGACGCCGATCTGGTCTAGACGATCCCAGCAAAGATGGAGATGCCCAGATTTGTGTGAGTGATGTGGAAAAGGAAATCTGAGGGGGAAGCAGGGGATAGGGGAATAAAATGTGTGTGTGGGGGATAGAGTAGGTTATTGAACACATGGAAGCACACGTTCAAGGTGATCTTGTACAGGAGGAGAGGTCAGCTTTCATTTCCGTATTTTGGGTTGTCGAAACTTCTTCCATGCCCAAGCATAGTTATTTTTTCATTCTGAATGATCTCACTCTACCAGGCTTCTCCTTTTCTATTTTGTGTTCCAATGCCCTCCTTTCTTCTTACTCTCCTCTTTCTTCTTGTTCAGCTAGTCACCTCTTCCATTTATCAAATACTTTCCTCCCTCCCTCCTTCCTTCTGAATGGACTTCAATGTCAGTTTCAGTCTTTCCTTCCCTTTTTCCTCAACTGTCTATGCTTTTTGAGCTTTTACAGTAGCTCTACAAAAGGCCACTTTAGCCTATCAAGTCTTCCAGGCCATCATGTTTATAAGCTAGAGTGGTGACAAACTCAGCTGTGTCTTGTATAAATACCAGACCAGGAGGATTGTTCTGCTCTAGGGAGTGTTTGTACATGGGACATCGGCAATCCAAAGAACTCTAAAGAACTCACATTTCTTTAGACCAGTTTGGAAGAGCTCAGAGGGACATGTGTTGGGAAAATGTGCAAGAGCAACATTTGTGGCATGAAATAATTCCTTTTTCTTCTGTTGATTCATCAGGCAAATGGATCTGGTTCTCTTGACTTGGGGCGTGGTGGTCGGGAATCTGAACTAGAAGAGGTCTTGGAACGTCAGCGAGGAGAGCTATCCCAGCTGAAGGAGCGACTTACCATGCTCTGTCGGCAGATGGCTGAACTTGAAGAAGAATTGGCCACAGCCCAGCGGGATCTCATCAAGTCTGAAGAGATCAATGCCAAGTTGCAAAGAGATCTCAAGGAGGTAAATAGCAATCCCTATCTTACTCCGCACTTCAGATTATAACAATTGGGGACATCTTTTAGCCTGAAGTCCTCAGGGCTGAATTCTGGTGGTGTGCAGAGCCAAAGGCAAACAAATGGGACCAATGGCCAGCTTAAAGCTCTTACTGTTAGTAACTATGGCTTAAGAGAGGCATTTCAATCTTGTAGAATGCAGGAGAAGACCATACAAAAGCTAAGAATCTCTCTCCTTGCTAACCTCTGATGGCAGAATTACCAGCAGAAGGGTCTCAGAGGGAGAGTTCATTTGATGAATTGGCTCACATACAGAAAGGTGTTGTGACAGCAAAGGGCAAATGCTATATTAGAAATGACCAAGATGGGACTGAAAATACATTAGCAAGTAACATTGCCACATCACTCTTATCAACCAGTGTGGCATTCACATGTGGCACACTGTGTGCTTCTGGCCTTTTCAAAAGGAATATTCTGGACTGTTAAAAATATAGATGAAGAAAGCTAACTGAAATGATTAACTAGCTGAACAATTTTTGAAGAAAGGTTTAAGTCCCTGGTATGGCCAGATCTAGCACCTCCACAAAACAATCATATGTGGCTTTGGGCAACTATAATCAGTAAGTCTTTAAATGTTTGTGTTGGAAAATCTTTGCGTTTTCTTTCTCGCTCCTTAGATAGGGATTTCCTCTCTTTCTCTCTCTCATTCAAAAAGTAATCATGTGACTTAGGTCACTCCCTCGTTGGGAATAACAGACTTTCTGTCTAAAGATGTTCAGCTGAGCTGTTCCCATCTTCCTGCTCTTTCAGTTTTGTTTGGAAAGATGGTGAGATAAATATTTCTCTTTACCTGAACTATTCACTAGCTAGATTAGGCTACAGCTTTTTATGTAAATATAAATTAAAGCCTTGTTTTTTAAATTACAAACTATGTGTTTGTTGTTTTTGAGTCAGTCTCAGTTTTTAGGGAAGGATAGTTAGGCAAAGGCATATTTCTGCTACTCTACTAATGCAAAGGTAAGAGGCTTGGCTTTCATATTTTGATATTTAAGTATTTTTTGTTTCCTTAAAAAAAGGCTGAAGCCATAGGAAACTTAAATCACCCCACAGTTTGCCCAAAGAAAGTCTCATATGAAATATGGGAAAATGTTTTCAAGTTGTAAGCAACAGATATATACATACTTAACTACAAAATCCCATAGGAGGCGTAGTTATTTAACCTATTTCACAACCGCATTTCAAAATCGTCTTCTCAAGTTGGCTTACAGAGTAAGTCAGTACAACAAACTTGTTTATAAAATCATATTAAATGCAAACAATGTTTTATAAGAACAAAATAACCTTTCCAAATATCTATCAGCAGTGAATAACATGAAGCATTTTCAGTTAGTTCAAATCCATGGAGAATAGATGAACAGATTTTTTTTAAAAAAAAACAAACCCTTAAAAACAGCCACAGATGAGCCCAGCTGAATGTCTGTAGGGACAGGATTCCATAGGGTAGATCCTGCCAATAAGACATAACGTTAATGCCTCCATTATGCCTGAGCTGCCATAGGAGGCCCTTTCTGATAAATGGCAAAAGCTTTGTCATGGAGCTTGGCTGCTCAAGTTTAAGCAGCAAAATACAATCTTGGACTGCAAATCATTGCCTGTAGAATAGAATGGCCCTTAAAGACATAATGTTTGGCCTTCCTTAGCTTCAGAGATCAGGGCTTTTCCAGTTAGAGACAGGAAGAGTTTATGAGAGTAGCTGTTCGCTCTAAAAATATTAAAGGCCCAGTTTAAAGTGTGGGAGCTTGCACTAAAACATGTGGGAATAGGGTCAGGAATACAAAATGATGTGCTAATTTCTACTTTATAAAAAAGAGTCTACTTCCGTGCCACATAACTATGCATACTGATCCCCATGGTTTCTGAGGCGAATGTAAGGTACAGGGAACCTTCTTTTCTTCCACAGCTGACAGCTATGAGATAGTTGTGAAAGTAAACAGAGGGGCATTGCAGACTGGCCTAAAGGGACAGCCTGGGGATGGAATTGGGGCAGGGCAGCCGCACGCCGGCCTCCCCAACCCCACCCCGACGCCATTCTGATGCCGCGCGCCCATTTGCACAGCACGTAACATCAGGACGCCCTTCCGGTGCAGTGTGCAGATACGCTGCACCGAAAGGGTGCAGAATAGCTATGGCGCTGGCTCTTAGGGCGGCCTTTTGCTGCCCCTAAAAGGAGCGGCATTTTGCCTCTCTTTTAGGGGCAGCAAAAGGAAGGATCGGGGCTGTGGCGTGGGATTGCCGCGGCCCTGATCCACCGCTAACAGGGGTGGCCCAGAGCTGCCCATCTGCATAGCCTCTAAAGCCTCTGTGCAATACTTTTAGGATAATTAATGGGAGGGCAGTATTTGTGCTTCCTCCCCCCCCCGTCACTTTTCCATTTTTCCCTTCCCTTGTGTGGTGGGTGTGACAGGCATTAGCTCAGCGGGAGGACATGGAGGAGCGGATCACCACCTTGGAGAAACGCTACCTGAGTGCTCAGAGGGAGGCAACCTCTCTACATGATGTCAACGACAAGCTGGAGAATGAATTGGCCAGTAAGGAATCCCTCTACAGACAAGTGAGTCCCTCCTTCCTGTTGATCTGTCTTCTCCTGATCAATGAACCATGGCTGCTCCCAGTACGTGCCTGCTACTGTCTGGCTGTCTTTAGCATCCTTCTTCTACTTTCCCAGTACATGTAGTTGGTTGTATTGCCCTGGCTTTTCCCTGTATGGTCCCTGAATGTCTACTCACTATTAGTAAACACTGCTAGTAAGTAGAGACATGTGACTGAGATTTTCCACTGCAGATGACACCTGGCATATCTGATGAAGTGAGCTGTGGTCCATCACAGCTCCTGCTGTAATGAATTTGTTAGTCATTAATTAAATAATTCAACTCTGTTCAGGTTCTCCAATAGCTCTAACCTTCTAATTATGAACTGGCTCTTTCTACAGTTTCCTTCTCTCGTCCCTGTATATTGATTTGGGACAGTTCACTTCCTGGATGCTCTGTCATGTTCCATAGGTGTAAAAACAGCTGAGACTGCCTTGCATGTCTCCCTAATACCACAGTGCAAATGACTTTCTACACTTTCTTCCTACACTCTCTTGTCCAGTGCATCACCAATTATTTGTTCTGAATCAGGGGTTCTGTTCTTGGCCAGGCCCTTTAATTTTATTGTTTCCTTCATACAGAGTGAAGAAAAGAACAGGCAGCTACAAGATTGGTTGGAAGATGCCAAGCAGAAACTTCAGCAGACCCTTCAGAAAGCTGAGACCTTACCTGAGATAGAGGCTCAGTTAGCCCAGCGAGTGGCAGCCCTCAACAAGGTATTGTGCAAAGTGGAGAAGAGATTGATTGTGCCTTGCAGGGGGGCAGAGGACATGGCCAGTGGGATGCATCAGCTGGATTCAGAGAATGGAATAGAGTGCAAATTTGTCACAAGGTTATGCTAACCAAGAAAAGGAAGAGTCACAGCTTGACCCTCTTGTTCACCTTTTATAGGCAGAGGAGCGCCATGGGAATTTTGAAGAGCGCTTGCGTCAACTTGAAGCCCAGCTGGAAGAAAAAAACCAAGAGCTGCAACGAGTAAGCGGTGTTGGGAAATGCGAGAATAGTTTGATGGGTAGTTGGGCCACCAGGAGCTGGCAAAAGGGCCATAACTCAGTGTTTAAGCTCTTTTATGGTTGTTGTTGTTTCTGCTGCTGCTGTTGTTTTTGTTTTCATCATTATTGTCATCATTATTATCTTTATTTAAACACTCTTTCCCAAAACTGGGATTCAAGGCAGCTCACAAATTGAAACAAATACAGTAGGCCCTTGTTATCCACTGGGGTTTGGTTCCAAGATCCCCCATGGATACATGGATGCTCAAGTCCCATTAAATACAATGGAGAGTAAAATGGTGTCCTTTATATCAAATAGCAAATTCAAGATTTACATTTTGGAATTTATATATTGTTTTAATATTTTCAAGTCATGAATGCTTGAATCCATGGATAAAGAATTTATGGATAAGGAGGGCTGACTGTATAGTATAATTAAAACATGTAAAGCATAAACATTAAAATGGAATTAAATTATTAACACTGAAAATAATTTAAAATATAAAATTAAAACAGTACAGTGACTTCATAAAGAGCTCTTTCTTTAAAAACATTCAGTTCCTAGAGATCTTTGAATTTAAAAACAAAGTCTTTGCCTGCCAATGCAAGTACATCAAGAAAGGAGCTTCCCAGTAAAGGAGTTCCAGAGCTAAGGGGAATCCATCGAGAAGGCTCTATTTCACATTTCCATGATAGATGTGCCTGTGAAGGTTGTCAGAGAAGGGCCTTCCTTGGTGTATTCAGAGCCCAAGCAGGCTTACATGGGGAGATATACCCTGTCAGATAGCTTGGAAATAACCTGTTTAGTGTTTTATATGTCATAACCAGCACCAGAAGCAGATTAGTAGCTAGTGAAGCTGTCATAGCAATAGAGTTGTATGGTTTCTGTAATGAACCCCAGTTAACCAGCTAACTGTAACTTGCAGTATCAACTAAAGTTTCCAAAAATGATTCAAAGGCAGCTCCACATAGAGTGTGTTACAGTAATCCAAATAGGATGTAATTAAGGAATATATCCAGGAATGGGTGCAGTTGGCACAGTAGCTTTAAGTGTGTAAAAAGCACTTCTGGCTATCACAGAAACTTGGACCTCCAGCCTCAAAGCTGAGTCCAGCAGTGCACCCATACTGAGAATGTGTGTCTTCAGAGGAAGTATAATCCCATCCAGCAAAAGTGAATCTTAACTGAATCTGTAGCATTGTGCCTTTCCTAAGTAGGGTTGGAAAAGACCACCCCTGGCTGCTTCTGTCCAAAACCATCAAGTGTCACTATCTCTCAGTACAGTCAGATGAGAACCAGGCTTCACTCCCTCATCCTTCTTCATGAATAGGGGAGTGATCCACTTTCAACCAGTACTTGCAGAACATGATTGAGTCTCAGTCAACTCCTGCAAATGCCACTTGATAATGAACAATGAATCCCTGCTGACTCTGATCAGAGTTCAGAGATAATGTAGGCATTCCCTTATAAGTATAAGAGAATCCCTGCCCTTAATTCCAGTCTCTGACCAGAGACTGCTAGGACTTCACTTGGGGGGAGGGATTTCAGGGAGGAGAGGGGCTTTGTGCAGAGGGAGGGGAGCCTCTGATAGGTGAGATTAGGCCCATTTTCCTCCTCTAGTACCAACAACACCAAGCTGGATGGAGTTGGAGCTTACTATGTCTGTATTTCACAGGAACTTTGTGGGTGCAAAGATGATAAAGGACTATAAAAATGAATGGGGAAAGAGCAGAGCACTTTGAGCTGGAGGGAAAAGATAGAACTGGAATCAGTGGTGCAGGTTTCTAGGAAGGGAATGTGAATGAGAGGGGCAGGGGAATTTTGATGGGGGTCATCCTGTAGCCCTTATTGATTCTCCTCTTTCTTGGTTGGAAAAACAGGCACGACAAAGGGAAAAAATGAATGATGAGCACAACAAACGGCTCTCAGAAACCGTAGATAAGTTGCTGTCTGAATCCAATGAGCGTCTTCAGTTGCACCTGAAGGAGCGGATGGGGGCCTTAGAAGAGAAGGTATGCATGTGTATGGATGTGTGTGGCGAGTCTGTCATGAGACATGGTAACAAGTCAGGCTTTGGAGAAGAGGGGTTTTTAGAGAAATCGTGAAAGAAAGAAGAAACTGTTAGGGCTCAGAGGGGTGAATTCTGAAGCAGTCAATCACTGCTCTGTGATTCTTGAGGGAGCTTTGGCTGTTGATGGCGTTGCTTCTAACAGCACAACCAGCTGTAAAGAAGAGGTAAATATAAGGCAAACACAGAAACATGGAAAGTAAAGGATGTCCTTCATGTACCAGCCAGTTCTCTAATGCAGCTCTGGTCACACAGGGGAAGAACTCATGCCTGCCATCTTGACCTGAATGCACCTGATTGCTGGCATGCTGTTGGTGGTGCACAGGTATAAACTAACCTTATGCCTGCATATGACTGTTTTTTGGTTGCTGTGTAAGTTGGTATTCCCTTCCTCCTTCTACAATAACCACAGCCTCCCCAGACCTACCATAGAGCTGCTAAAGGACCATCCATGACCATTCCATGCCTGGTGGAGAGCAGGGAATCACAGAAGTGACTGGCTTTGTCCTCATAGCCAAACACAAAATGATTATATCCTCCACTGTGGCCTATAGAGGGCCCCAGTGGACCTCAGCAGATTATGTAATTGATTTGCATCTGGCTATATGGACATAACCAGACACTTCTGCAATCCACCTCACATTTCCCATTAGGCACAGAATGGCTGTTATAGAGGGGCTTCAATGTCTCTAAGAATCTAGTAAGTGTAGTGAGTGGTAGGTGGTTCAACACTGCATAATTCTGCATGCAGAGCTACTATGCAGGATTGCAGCCTCTGTTTGGTAAGGAAGGGAAAGGGAAATGACCACAGGGAAGAAGAGGTTAAGGAGCATCTACTCAGAAGCCCTTTCTTGATGCTCTTGCTCTTACTAAAACTTTTGTACTTCTTTTCCTGCATCAAGAACACCCTCAGTGAGGAAATTGCCAACATGAAGAAGGTTCAGGATGAACTACTAGCAAATAAGGTGAGGTTTTGATTGCAACTGAGTTTTGGCAGAGAGGGTAAGATTAATTGAGTTCAGAAATGGGGAAGGTATTCTGAATGGAGTGGGCATGGAGAAATGTAAGACTGAAGGAAGAACAAGGAGGATTTCTAGAAGTAGCTGAAGGGTATCGTGGAGGGTTCTGAGGTCAGTTTGGTTTTTATTGTGCCTGTCTTGCAGGAACAACTGCTAGCTGAGATTGAGAGGATGCAAATGGAGATAGACCAGTTACGTGGGCGTCCAGTCTCTACCTACTCCCGGTAAGATCCAGTTCAGTCCCTCCTCATATTTTTTGCCCTGGGATAGGAGGAAGATGGCAATCACAAACAGAAGTAAATAAGTCCTCTTTCTAGAAGACCCTTGGACATGCAGTCCCCTCACCTGCCCTCCATGCCTTAATTTCTCCGATGTTCCAGTCCTGCTCCTATTGCAGTGGGAGTGTCTGTCTATCCTGGGATTCCAAGTAAATCTGCTTTATTGTCTCCAATGTGTTGAATGCCTGGAAGGGTCCTTCAATGCAGGAGTCTTTAATAGGAGCAGAGTGTCCTTAGTCAAGTCCTGGTGGGAAAGGGATCCTTAATCAGGGTGGAAGAGAGTCTCCTCTTCCTCATCCTCCTTGCTCACAGTCTTGTTTTTCCTGCTCCACGGAGGTCTCTGCCGGGCAGCGCGCTGGAGTTGCGTTACTCCCAGGCGCCCACGCTGCCCGTGGGGGCCCACGTGGACCATTACAGCAGTGCTGGTGTGGCAAGACATTCAAAGAAGGGCCGATGGACTGTCAAGGATGAAGCCACTAAGGTATGGGATTGCTGTATTGGATATGATATGAAATTAGCAGAAGGGAACCTGTGGGGCGGGGTGGGGCTTAGTAATGGGAGGAAAAAAAGATCAGTGGGATTTCTAAGGTTGCATCCACACTGCATTAATAATCCAGTTTTGACCACTTTAACTCTCATGGCTCAATGCTGTGAAGTTCTGGGAATTGTAGACATTTAGCTTTCTCTGTCAGAGAGCTCTGAAGCCACAACAAACTAAAATTCTTAGAATTTCATAGGATTGAGCCATGGTGGTTAAAATGGTGTCAAAGTGGATTATTTCTGTAGTGCAGATGCAGCCTCAGATAGTATTGGTACAATCAAACACAGCTTTTTACAACTTAGTGCCCTCTAAATTTATTGCTCTGCAACTCCTATCAGCTACATCTGATATGGCCAATACTCAAAACGACAGTTTTTAACAATGACTTTGAGGCCTAATATTGTTACACATAGAGGTTTTAACTATTTTAGGGGGGAAGCTAATTGAGCCATTTTGGGGGCAGGGAAGGGGAGGGGCAGCCGCACGATCGGCGCCCCAACCCCTTCCCCAGGTCGTCCTCGGAGCAGCTGGCCCTCCGCACGGCCGGCACTCCGAGGAGGACCTCCCGCCGCAGCGTTTGCACACGCTGCGGCGGAAGAGTCACCGAAGGTGCGCTGCATCCTTTTGCGGCGCACCTTCGGCGACTTGTGAAAGGAGCGCCAATTTAGTGCTCCTTTCAGGGGCGGCGAAGCTGCGCCGTGGGGCCGAGGTCTGGGGATACCTCAGCCCCCGCAGCGCAGCTTTCCGGGGCGGCCCATGGCCGCCCGTCTGCTTCCCCAATTAGTCTTTTCCTGGATATTTGGTTAATATGTTTTTATTCTATTTAAATTATTCTGTTCACAACCAAGGACAGGAAATGAATATTTTGACCAAAAATAAACAGATGAATGAATAAATAGTGAAGGGTCATTGGAAGTGATGTTCAAGAGTTCTGGACATCACCAGGCTGGAAGCGGCTAGTCTGCTGCCTGCATCAATTGAGTAGAATGAAGTCTATTGAGTAGAAAGAGGTCTAGTGGTCGAACTAGGTGTTACAATCTGTGGATGCCACTACAACCAGCAGGCCTACATTCCAGTTTCCATGGCAATGTCTAGCAATAAAGAACACCTAATGTGACATCGTCATGCACTTGAGCTTTTCTGCCCCCGCAAGTAGCACCTGATAGAATAAAGCACAAGTGGAAAGTCTGGCTGTTATGACATAATCTAATATACGTTGTACTATTAGACATCATGGAGAATATCTGTAGAGACTCTGATGCAGTGACCACATTCCTCTCTTACGTCCAGTTCTGACCTATTTTCTTGTTCATTCATTCCTACCCTACTTATGTTTTAAAGAAGAAAAAAAATCCAAAAGCAGCTTACAACACCTAAAATGCTACCATAAAAACAGTGAACTGGACATGGAGCAAATAAATAAATAAATAAATGGACAAACAATATAAAATAATCACAGTAATAAAAACAGACACCTTAAAATAGCAGCCATGCTAAAAGAAAACACGGCACAATAAATGCATGTATTAAAATCATTCTCAGATAAGAATGCTTTTAATAAGTGGCTGGAAACTAAAAATAAAAGGATTTGACAGATCTCCATGGGAGGGATATGCCACAGTTTCAGTATAACCACCGAAAAGATATAAATGGGAAATGAAAAATCCTAGGTTCAAGAAAACTTGGAAATGTCACAGGAAAGCAAAAGATTCTTGCTGTGGAAAATCCCAGTTACTAGTTCGATCTCCAAACACAAGAGAGTGTTTAGCTGGGCTCTTGGTATCCACTGGGCTTTGGTTCCAGGACCCCCCATGGATACCAAAATCCATGGATGCTCACATGCCATTTAATATAATATCATAGTAAAATGGTGTCCCTTATATAAAAGGGCAAAATCAAGGTTTGCCTATGGAAATTTGTATATTTTTAAAGTATTTTCTAGCCGTGGATGCTTGAATCTCTGGATAAAAAATTCATGGATAAGGAGGGCTGACTGTATTTTATATTTTGCATTAATCAGTGTTTTGTCTGCCAGCAGTTGGGGCAGATGTGAATTTGATGCCAGGCAGGGCTCCAGGGTATACTCAGCTGTCCATCCTTTCATAGGTCGGTAAAATAAGTATCCAGCTTGTTGGGGGCAATTGGCTTACACATTGTAAACTGCTTAGGCAGTGCTGGTTCATTGATAAGCGGTATAGAAATGTATTTGCTATTGCTATTGCTATATTTCTTCCCCCTTCTTTATCCTCGAAATACTAATAATTATTATTTCTTCCTTCCTTTCTTTGTTACCCCAATTTATGCTGGATTCCAACCTGGTGAGTGTCTCTCTTGAAGTCATTTTTATGGGAGTACCCTTCCTTTAATGTAGAGCAATGCAAGGGTCAGATATGTGATCAGGAGATGCAAATGCTTTTGCTCTCTTGGTAGGCATGTAAATACAGGGAGGGGGCAAATGAGGGCATTTGCTCCCCAAATAAGAATTGTGCCCCACAATTTCCTTTAGTCCTCACATTTCTAGCATTGCATTAACTTAAATCTTCAATGGAGCATTTAGATGTACAGTTTACATCCAAAGAAAAAGGACAGAAAAATTTACCAAGGGACTGCAAACAGAAATTTTCTAGGTATTAACAATTTTCAGTGTCACACTCTCTGCAGTGCTAGAAATTTGGGGACTACAGAAAAAAATCATTTTGTGTGAACAGGATTCTTATTTGAAAATATGCTCATTTTGCCACTCACACCATAGCTGCACCTCTGCTCCCAGTCTCAACAGACTTTTTTCTGAGGGTCTGTCTCTAGAGTCAAAGCATTCCCTTGTCTGGTAATTATTTTGTTGTTGTTAACTGCCTTCGCATCGGTCTTGACCCATGGCGACCCTATGGATGAGACATCTCCAGCCCCCCATCCTTACTGCCCTGCCCAGCTCCTGCAAACTCATATTTGTGGTCTCTTTAATAAAGTCCATCTATTTAGCATGTGGCCTTCCTCGATTTCTATTTCCCTCCACCTTTCCTAACATTATTGTCTTTTTCAACGATTCATGCCTTCTCATGATGTGCCCAAAGTACAACAGTATAAGTCTTGTCATCTTGGCTTCTAGGGATACCTCTGGCTTGATCTATACAGACATGCAATGAGCAGGGAAAGCCACTGGATCACACTTTCACATTCCTCTTTATTTCATTCTCTTCCCCGACAGGTGGCGTCCCTCTCTTAGGAATGGGAGAGGGCTCAGCAGGCGGCAGCCGGCGCATCCTTTGAAGGTGGGTTAGATGGTTCAGACGAGGATGAGCGCGACCCCTTGTTCAGCTCAGCCGACCTGCTTTCTCCCAGTGGCCAAGCTGATGTGCAGACCTTGGCCATAATGCTACAGGAACAGCTGGAAGCCATCAACAAAGAAATCAAGTGAGTTGCCCTGGGCAGGGCAGGGCAGACCTGCAACAGTTCCATACAAGTTCTTTCACGCTTGCTTTACAGTTTCCTCAGAAAACATTCAAGGCTTTCCCCCAATAATTTCCCTCTCATTGCCACAGTCTTTACATACATGTAATGTGTGCAAACCCACCATATGTTTCCCTCCTGTCCTGATAATTTACATAGTCAGGAGATTGAGGTGGGCATAAGGAGAGTACCAATGAAGTAGAAGGGACTGTGCCACATGAGACTGTAGGTGAGGAATGCCATTCTTCATGCTTACCTCCATGTGACACCCCCCTCCCCATAAATATTGTGCTAACTTATGTTCAAGTGGCTATCATAACTTATTCAAAATATTATAGCGAACAACAAAGGGAGAGAACTAAAAATATTCTTGAGAAGCAGCAGATGGTTGTCCATTTAAAACTCATTGAAATAAAAATCTTTTCAACGGACATCACAGATCACATGAGAATTCTCATATGCTGAGAGATCTCTAAAATTAGAGACCTATAGAACTTGAATTTCTTAGGGCTTCAATATTAATTAAAAATATTTCAGTCCTCATGATTATGGAGAGATGTGAAAAAATATCCAGTGTCAGGAACTGAAGCATGTATGTGCATTTTTCATGTGAGCAGTATTTCCATTAAATGGGCTAATCTCTTTGGAATGTTTTGGGGTGCTGGAATCTTGCTCCTTATATTTTGTACTGCTTTAATGAAAAATGAGCTTCTGTTTAGGAACACAAGGATATTAGGACATACTGGAGTGTTGTTTTACATTGATATTGAGGGATGGAAAGAATACACTAGACACTAGAGATCAAAGAGGCACAAGTCAAAGTATTCTTTATTGAATAAGTCTCCAAACTATTTCAAAGTGGCAAAAACCAAGCAAACAGCAAAAACAGTAAAACACCTGAAGTTATATACAATTAAAACAAATTAACCTGAATTGTGAAAAAATTTCAGATCTACTGCATTTACTGACAGAAGTGTCTTCTGAATGTCAGATTTGACAAAGAGAAAGTAAAGTAAATTAGGCATTTTCTTGATCATTTCCAATTACTCATATATGTTTTTTCCTGCTCTCCTTACAAGATTGATCCAGGAGGAAAAAGAATCCACAGAACAGCGGGCAGAGGAAATCGAGAGCCGAGTGACTAGTGCCAGCTTGGACGGATCTCTTGGCCGCTACCGCTCAGGGGCTTCCATTCCTCCCTCTGTCACCAGCTCCACTTTGGCTAGTCCTTCTCCCCCCAGCAGTGGCCATTCCACTCCCCGCTTGGCACCCCACAGCCCTGCTCGCGATGGAGAAAAAATGGTGTGTAGTGACTGGGGCGAGACAGGGAACACTATATGCTTTCCCTGTGGTAGAGTCTTCATCCTAAAAAGCTGCTGGGGAGAGAGTGGGGCTTGAATTTCTCCCACAGTAATCTTGATGTTGCTGTTTTAAAACAAAATAAACACAAATGCCTTATGCTAAGACCATTGGTCCATCTAACTCACAATCCAGCCTTCCCCATCCATGCACCCTCCAACCATGTTGGACTACAGCTTTCATGATGTCTTTCCTGAAGTCCATCATGTCTAAAGGGTGCCTGGTTGGGGAAGGCTAATGTAGAAGGAGCCCTTCAGGAGCTCAGGTGCAGGTCCTTCCCTTCTATTCCATCTGAAATCCTTTAACTAGACATGTTAGGGAAGTGAATTGTACCACTGGATACCAGATACTGATGATGATGATGATTATGATGATGATGATTATATCCCACCATTCTCCCAGTATTGGGATGCAGGTGGCTTACAACATTAAAAATACACCATACAGTTAAAAACATACAAAAATAGTACATTAACATTTGATTACATTACTACAATAATGAAAACAAAGTCAATGCTAAAATATCAAATACTTAAAAAAGATAAAAATGCTTAAAATACATTGAAATAATATAGCACCCCAGGCCATTCTTTAAAAGCATTCTGTTTTGAATGGCTGTCTGAAGAGGAAAGTTTTTGCCTGTCGGCTATCAAGGAAAGGGCCATTCTGGTTTTGCTGGGCAGGGAGTCCCAGAGTCTAGGGCCAGCCACTGAAAAGGCCCTCTCTCTTGTCACCACCAACCATGCTTGTGATGGTGATGGGATGGAAAGATACTAATGTAGAAGCATTGGTGATGGGGAGCCACTGGCCCAGTTTCTTCTGGGCTTTATGGAAGCGTGGTTGCTTTAGCAAATAAAAGGCTGACTTAGATGGATCCTTGATCTGATCCAACAGGAAAGCCCTGGTGTTCATTATCATGTTATTACATGAGCTAACCTTGTTTGTTTGAGTCCAGCTATTGCTTGAATTGTCCCAATATTTCTGGTGCACATGTATTTGTATGCATTGCAGGTCTGGGGTGTCTTTTCACACTCATCTCTTTTTATTTTGAGAATGTGTGGGACAGGAATTTATCTTGTGTTTCTTGAACAGCAGAATCAAAACCCCATTCTGAGGCACTTCAGGGATCTATCATTACATCCAAGACATCTCTTCTTCCCGCACCCCCAAGTCTAACTGCCTGAGAGTGTAATGGTCCATAGGCGTCCTCTGCAGAAGCAAAGCTGTTGGCTTTCTCACAACAACACCTCCAACTTGAAGTGCCTGTCCAGGATATTCTTTCTGAGACAAATGCCTTTCCTAAAGACACATAGTACCAAAAGCCCGGCAAAGGGGTCTTTTTTTTTTTGACCACGGGAGACAATCTTACAAATGTCCCTGCCTATTCCTAGGAGTGAAAATAAAATAATAAACTTAACAACTGACATCTTGTTGCCCTTTCATGATATGTCAAATCAGCTGCCTAAGCCTCAATCTGCCTAACAGCATCAACCTGAGGCACTAATTGACCTTGTCACTTTCTAACAGTGCCAAGTAAGTCCTTCATTGTATTGTTTTGTCCTCCCAGCAGAACCACATTGCCAAGGAAGAAGGAAGAGGGTCTGAGGAAAAGGCCCTGGCACTCTGCGAGCCCCCAGCTCCTTCCACCCCCCGCACAATGCGTCTCGAACGCATGACTCAGGCCTTAGCCCTGCAGGGTGGAAGTTTGGAAGATGGGAGGGACCTGAGGTCCAGGTAAGTTGCAAGGGAATGGACAGGACAATGAAGAAGTCATTGGATCTTGTGGGTATAGGTTGGACAACTCAAGTACAGCCTGAATAGTAATAATTTACCTTTCTTGTAACTTTTTTTCTGTAGGGAATAGGGTTTATATAGGCCTAATGCAATAGGGTCCCTGAGCATGTGTAGAATATCTCTCCTTCCTGAATGGAACCAGATTACAGTCCTTTAACATGACAATCCAGTGTTGGTTACCCCACCAGCAGCTTCTTAGGGCCTTTGCAGACTGCCAGAAATAATGCAAACTGAGGCCACTTTAACTGCCTTGACTCAGTGCTAGGGAATCATGGGAACTGTAGTTTATTCTGGCACCAGAGCTCTCTGACAGAGAAGGCTCAATGTCTCAGAAAAAAATACAATTCCCATGATTCCCTAGCACTGAGCCAGGGCAGTTAAAGTGGACTCAGTTTGCACTATTTCTAGCAGTCTGCAAAGGCCCTTAGTTGACTAATTCAGTTCCTTTTCCGCCTGACCATAAAATACTCTTCGTTGTTATTCTTAAATGAATCTTGGCAAACTTACACCAAGTAATGCCAAACTCTACCTTTTGCCCTCACTTATAGTTCAACATACAGAATAAGAGATGGCGGTGTGGGGACTGGAGAGTAAAGAGGCCAATTTTTACCTCCATACCTGCTCCAGTAGGACATACCTGCCTGAAAACCAATCATTTGCAGCCAATTTTTGTGGTTTTGGAGGAAGTTCAGTGGGTTCCAACTCTGCACCACTCCAAGAGTCACATTTCATAATTGAGGGGCTGATTTTGTTTCCTCCAAAAATGCGTGTTTGGGAGAAGGTCCAACAAGGAGCTGGAACCACACAAAAATGACTCTTGGGCCACTTGCAACCCATTGGTCAGTTTTCCCACCTCCTGACTAAAGGGTTGTGACAAAGACCTTAAGGAAAAGGTGGATTTTGAGAGAACAATGCAACAGAGAGCTTTGTTGTTGATGTTGAAACACAAAGCAATCAAGCAAAGAAACGAAATGAATAAGCAAATATGCAATACAGTATAAATACACAATATAGAAAAAATGACATATTGCATAATCCAGCCAAAAAGTATTCCATCATAGTCAACTTATGCTGGAAATAACTAAAGAGAACAGAGTCAATTAACATCTTCCCATTCCAAAAAAGTTTCCAGCTTTCCTGAAAGCACTGAACAGCATTTTATTGGCCATTCCATAATAATGTAAAGGCCATGATTATATCTACAAGAGTATATACTTGAACATACCCTCCCATGTTGATTAATTATAGATGTATGGTCAATAGCCACACTTTAGCCAATAACATACAGTCAGCAATGAACATGTAAGATATAGTTAACTTTTGTTTACTGGAAATATATAGGATAGGGGTGGGAATTATGTGACCCTCCAGATGTTGCTGGACTACAACTCCCAGCACTTCTCTGGTGATGCTGAGGCTTCTGGGTTGTGGAGTCCAGCAACAGACAGAGGGTTGTGTGATTCCCATATCTACTATAGGATGATGCTAAGCATGGGTTGAAGTGATGAATCTGGTTGGTGGGACTGGCAAGAAAGGCCTCCTTTCAGAATTGGAGAGGAATCTCCTTGTGGGAGAAAATCTGTAATTAAAAAAAAAAAGTTTAATTCTTCTTCCACCTCTGATTCTTTTCATTGTAACAGTCTTGGATCAGAAGGCACCAACAGCAGCCAGGATTCCTTACATAAATCCACAAAGAAGAAGAGCATCAAGTCCTCCATTGGACGCCTCTTTGGGAAGAAGGAGAAAGGGAGGCTGGGACAGTTGGGCCGTGAGTCCCCCTCACTTGGTATGCTTTGCCCACCCGCAGCTTCTGCTCTGCTTCTTCTTCCTCCATCACAGCCTCTGCTCCCTGTCCTTTCCTTTTAAAAATGATTTATGCTACTGAACCTTGTAGATTCCAGCTATTCTCCTACTAAATATCCACCACAGCAACCACTGGAGATAAGTCTTGCTCTTTTCCTTCACCCTAAACCCACACACCAGGAATTCTGGATCTCCACAGCCTCTAGTTTTGGTGTCTTCATGGTTTTCTTAGAATTTTTAAGTTTCTTGTCCTCCAGTTTTCGCCTAGCCTCCCAAATTCGGTAGCTTTCCAGATATCAGGTGGCTGCAGTGGCCTGGTAAATGAGTTTCCATTATGGATACTGTTCTGTAGATCTCTGTCAAGTACACACATATATAACACACACAACCAATCTTCTGTACATATTGTAGGAGATAATTTCTGGGAAGGAGGGTGCTGCTGATGTGCAGGGCTGTTAGAGAGGTGGGTTTGGCTGAAAGGGGCTTCATACTGCTTTTTTACTCTCCAAAAAGTCTGGTACAGGGTACAACGCATATCATTTCTAGACAGTCTCCTTTCATTGGCACGTAAGATATGCAAAGGACTCCAGGACTACATGAAGATGGAAAACTAGGTAACCACCAGTCCACAGTGCTACAGGTTAGGAGAGCTCACCTAGGAACCTCTAAGATCTTGGATCCAATGAAAGCACAAATATCCAAAGGTTTTCTGTGCCTTATAAGTCCTCTTACCACGCTGTCCCCCATCCTTCTGCTGTGCATGAACGCTCAGAAATTGATCCTATGCAGACAGTTCACCTAGCATGATTAGAACTTGAGGGGGAATATGAATGGGAAAGCAGCCTTTGTTGCCCCACAGTCTTCCATGGGTTAGAAGATAACTTCTGAAGCAGCAATCCTTCTCTGTTTGACTATGCTTCATGTATAATTTTCACTATGCAGGGGGCTTGCTGCATGAGTCAGAAGTCTTCCCACTGGACAAATTAATTCTCTAATAAAAAGAGGTGGTTAACCCTGAGCCCTGTAGATATTTGGATTTCATCTCCCAGAAGCCCTAGCTAACATGACCACTTAGAATCAGCCACGAGAGCAGAAGCCCAAAACATCTGCAGGGGCCAAGGTTTGCTGACTCTGTTATATATAAATGGAAGAACTTCAGGCATGGGCACCATTAGGTTCATCCCCTCTCTGTGTGTCCCTCCCTCCCTCCTCTTTCTGTTGTAATGGCATGGTAGGAAAGGATTGCTTGCATAGGATCCTGTCTAGATGGTTAAGGAGATCAAAAAGCTAATGGCATGTCTCTTTCTGTTTATCTTTCTTTTTGTGCAACCTGCCCATCCATCTTCCTGAATAGCTGGGACACCATCAGATGAGATGTCACCTGCAGACCCTCTGGGCCTTTCTAAGCTGTCTGGACCTGTTGACAAGGACCGTAGGAATAAAAAGAAGTGAGAAAGGGTGATGGAGTTACTGTACATGGGTGGGAAGTTGGAGCTGAGTGAATAATATGAAAGGCTGGCAGGCTGAAAAAGCTATCTGGCCCTGGCCCCTAAAGGACTTGGGTATAAGTTCCAGTATGGCTTACAACAGTGTTTCTCAAATGGTAGGGCAGGACCCCCAGGGGGGGCACGACAATTGCTCAAGGTGGGCAAGAGACTTGGAGGCTCTGATCCCTCCTCCTCCTCCTCCTCCTCCTCCTCCTCTTTCCAAACTTTTTTATGTGTAAAATTTACACATGCATTGAGTTAAATATTAAATTTACTTACTGTATATACTCATATATAAATTTTAGTTAAAAAACTGACCCCAAAAACCTAGGTCAACTTAGCCACAGGCCAATGTAAATACTATACTTTAACTCTTATTAAAGAGGGAACCATGACCTGGTGAAAAGCAAGAGTGCAATCTGTCCTGAAAGCACTGGCCTCCCTCTAGTCTCTCTTCCATCCAGCCTTTAGTGTGAGCCAAAACAGTTATGCCTGCCAAAGTTTTGTAGGTTCCTTGGCATTGTTTTCCTTTGTTTCATCATTTAGATCTTTTGTTGCATGTCAATAAAGTTTACCCTCGACTTATCCAAGGGTCATATCAAAATCTGTAATTTTTGCCCCCAAAACCTGCCCTTGACTGATATATGAGGTTGACTAATAGTCAAGTATATACGGTAAATAAAACTGTTATAATTTGAACAATATTATTTCTTTATAAAATGTTAAAATATTAATATCACAAATGTGCATGTGAAAATATGCACACTACATACACAAAATAGTTTTATTCGTATATTATGTCAAGAGGGGGGATGTTTGCATGTAGATATAAAGAAGGGATCCCAAGGGTAAACATCTTGAGTACTGCTGGCTTACAGAGTTACAAGGTGGCACATGAGTAAATCGCAAGCATACAGAGTACTGCCACCCTCAGTTTTCCAACATGAAAAATAGTAATAACGTTAACTGGTTCCTTGCAGTTGTTTTGCAGATGAACATTATGATAAAGATTATAAACTTCACATTTTTAAAGCAGCCTCTTTCAATCTACATTGTCTGGGAATAACAATAGTTGTAGTCCAGCACATCTTAAGGAAACCAAATTGAGGAAGGCAGTTTTACAATTCCTCTTTGCTCACAAAAAGGCATGAAACAGACAAATGTAACAGTATTGATAAGTGTGGCGAGGGGGGGATGAAGATGGAAAAATATAGTATTAGATGAAAGCAGGGACTCTTATTTTTGGATCTCCTTATTTCTTCTTTCTGTTCCTGTCTCCTTCTAGGCATGAGCTTTTAGAAGAAGCGTGCCGTCAAGGCTTGCCATTTGCTGCCTGGGATGGGCCCACTGTTGTCTCATGGCTGGAGGTAATAAGGGTGGAAGGAAATTCAGGCTTCTGTTAGTGATGTTACCATTAAAATGGCTTCCAGAGGGATAGCCATATTAGTCTGTCCAACCACATGTAAGGCTCTTGTGATATCTCTAATAAGGACAAACATGTTATGACATAAGCTTTTGAAAACATGTTCCATAAGAAATTTGTTAATCTTTTAGCTAAAATGAGGTGCAAAGAGGATAGGTCAGTGTGATAAAGTGAAGGAAGGCTGGCCCATGGAAGAGGGTTGTTCTGGAAAGCAAGGGTTAATGAGGGAAAGAACAGGGAGCCAGAGAGGGGAATTACGAGATCTAACGACACCTGGAAAAGAAGAAAGGGAAGCAAGACCCAGGAGGGAGGGGCCCAAGGATAAAAGGGAAAAGGAGGAGGCGTTCGGGGAGAGGGAGAAACGCGGAAGAAGGCTCGGTGAGGCGGACGGTGGAAGGGAAAGAGAAGCGAGCAGTACGGGAGCTCAAGAGGAAAGAGAAACACTGACAGAAGGGGAGGTAATCGACTGGGGCCAACTCAGCCCAAGGGAAGGGCTTCTGGAGGAACCGGTCGCTGCTCTTACAACCCTAGGGCCGAAGTCAATTGAAGCCAAACCAGGGTGTTGGTCATAAGGGGCTTCCCTTAGAACCCTCCAGGGCAGGGATTGCAGGCTGAAGACTAATCTGAGGAGGAGGAATGGTGAAAGGGGAAGATTAAAGGAATGGACTGAGAATATTAAAGAGAGAGTGTGGCACAACATCTCTCCCCTCTTTTAGTAACTGTTTGGTGAATGGGTTTCCGAGTAGATTAAAGGTATAGAGCATACATCTTAAGTGGTCTGCCCTTTCTTTCGCCGAAATGGATACCTCCAAGAAGCATGGAGTGGGAGGAGTGCCTTGTGGCCCCACGACAGTCAGACAAAGATGTCCACCAAGGGGCTGAGAGATAGAAAAGGGCAAGGCTTTGAAAAGGCAATAAATAAGAATTTCCTAGCCAGTTTGGCCAAGCAGCAATACCCCCAAATAAGCTGTAGAAAATGGTCCCAGCCCTACCTCAGCAGAACCTTTTGGGCAAAAGGTAAAGACTGCTCCACTCATGACATGTCAACAACTCCTGTTTGCTGGTGAGCAAGTAAAACTTGGAAAAGGATCCATTTTTGACATGGCTGAAGCAGAGGAGGAGAGGGTTAACCTCTCTACCCTCAAACCATGGTCTGAATTTCTTGCTCCTCTTTCGAGAGAATATTTACTTTTTTAAAAAAAGAGGTACACAGATTTAAGTGAGATATTTACCATCATGTATAGCAGGTGCGAGAGCCACCATGCTGTAGGTTTGAGCATTAGACTAGGACTCTGGAGACCAGGGTTTGAATTCCCACTCAGTCATGGAAACCCACTGGGTGACCTTGGGCAAGTCATACTCTCTTAATCTAAGAGGAAGGCAAAGGCAACCCCCTCCTCAGCAAATCTTGCCCGTGATAGTTTTGCCTTAGTATTTCCATAAGTCAGAAACAATTTGAGGGCACACAACAACAACATAGCAGGTATGGGAAACTGTGGGAAACTGTAGCTGCATTAACCTCCCATGAGACCTTGAAGGACAACACATACACTCCTGTAACAAATCAAGTTTTTGCCCCTAAATGCCCCCAAATTCCCTCTAGAAAATATGGGGGCATTTTAGGCCTAGGAAAAGCCTTTTTTACAGCAGGAAGCGAGTAGAAATCACTTTTTTAAAAAAAGTCTCTCCTGGGCCTGAAATGGCTTTTGATGGGGTGGACATGGTGAAAATGCCCCTACCCCCAGAAAATTTTGAGGGGAAAACAATTGACTCCAGAGGGTCTTAGGGATCACATATCACCCACACCCCATTTTTGAAAGAGTATAGTGTCCCCAATCCAGTGGATATGGAAGGGATTTAAAGTAGGGGAGTTTTTACCTTTTGTACCTACTGGCAGCCCAGAGCAGAACCTCTGCACTTGCTGTTTACTCTATAAAAAAGCGTCCATGTCATTTCTAATTTGGCCTTCAGAAAGGCCTTTATTGGGTTTTGCTTGTTCTTCCATCTAAAGAAAAATACTGTATCAATCTGGTTTGGGAGTCAAATGTATCCCAAGAAAGCCATACAAATAAAATACTCGGGGATAGGAATTAAGAATGACAACATTTTCAAATTTTAAAAAAGTAGTTATTGAAGACATTTCCAATAAAATAACACAGCTCTAAAGAAGTGCCTGTGTTCAACAGTACCACACAAGGTAAAGCAGAAATACTTCTGAGAAGAGTTAAATTTAATTGAATGATGACTGGGATCTAATAATGTGTCCTTCCTTCACTTCAGTTTTACAACACAGCTGCCATTGGATTGTGAAAGTTGTAGTAGAACACACTTGGCTAGAGGTAGCTATGCTGGGGGACTCCCATTTTCCGCGCCGTGTCTTCTTCACCTGAGGTTTTCTTCCCATTTATTCTGACAGCTGTGGGTTGGCATGCCAGCCTGGTATGTAGCTGCCTGTCGTGCCAATGTCAAGAGTGGTGCCATTATGGCCAACCTGTCGGATACAGAAATCCAGCGGGAAATTGGCATCAGCAACCCCTTGCACCGACTCAAGCTGCGCCTCGCCATCCAGGAGATGGTGTCACTTACCAGTCCCTCAGCCCCTGCTACATCCCGTACGGTAAGTGGGTGGATGGGATCTGTTTCCTACATTGTCTCCTGCTGGAGGAGTCAAGGCCTCCAGCTCACATCCTAGTAAATCTAGAATGGCTTCCACCACTTTTTAAAAATATTGATGGCCAGCTTTCTCTCCCCTCTTTCTAGTCTACTGGAAACGTATGGATGACGCATGAAGAGATGGAATCTCTCACAGCCACAACAAAGCCAGTAAGTAGAGCTGCTGTGTGCAGTGCCACCCCCATGCCTGTTGAATTCCCTGTTGTAGCTGTTTTCAGAACCTTGTTTTGCGAAAAATTGTCCATGTATATGAGGTTGTGTGGTTGTGCCTGCAATTATTTGTGTATGAGAGGCTGGAATATGTCTGTGTCCTGTTTTACTGGATTAGCCCCTTTCCCACACAAACTGATGCTCTCTTGCTCTCTTATTGTTTTTGATTTTTCCAAGAGATTGGGTCCAACCTTGCTTGATTATGGATAAGGGTGTTCCAAGGGCACTTAATGATGGTTCTCTGGTGTATTTCTTTTGAGGAGGAAGAAAATGATTAACACTAGTACAGTCCAAATCTTGGGAAACTTATTGTTCTAAGTATCATCCAGCCAACTGACTACTCTGGGTCAGGTTAGAGGGGAGTTATTGTAAGTAAATTTTTCAAGCTGTGTTACAACATGTGTGGCAACCAGATCAAACATCCATAATTGAGTGATACTGACCCAATCTTCCTCAACCTGGTGTCCTCCAGACACATTGGACTGGAGCTTCCTCAACTATGGATCCTCGGAGTTGTCATCTGCAACATCTGGAGGGCACTCACACAAGGAGGGCTGCTGTATCCCTTGGCAAGTGTTCATTTGAACATGAATATGATCCTCTACACCAGTGATTCTTAACCTGTGATCTGCAGGCCCCAGGGGGCCACAATGTTCTGGGGGGGTGCTGTGAAGGCTTGAAGGCTGCTCAACCCACCTTCTTCCTGCAATAGAGCAGCTATGTGACTGTAGCTAAGCCTGAGCATTGCCATTCAATCCACTCCAGCTGCAAACAAGTGGTAAGAAGCAGAATAAAAGTCCTCTCCCCCTCTGGAACCTCTGAGGGAAGGTTTAATGGATGGTGTAATTAATTAAGGGTTCAGTGTTCATGTATTACAATGATGATGATGATGATGATTTGGTTTTTAAATCTTGGGGGTTCATGGCAACAAAAAATATTTAAAAGGGGTCCCTGGTAAAGAAAAGGTTAAGAACCACTGTTCTACACAACTATTAATTCTGATAAAGTAGGATTCCTCACTGTGTATAGGGCTTTAGCTGTATTCAAATGAAGAATAGTAGAAGTCTGGTTCTTGTTACTCAATACAAAGTAGGAAATAGGGATGGGACAGTGGGGCAGGATTTGCATGTACAACTTCCTCTCCATCTCTCTAGCCCTCATATGTTCTTTTTGGCAAAGAAAACAAATAATTCTGATGGACAGGCCAAATGTGTTGGGAGGTTGAGGTATTTGTTTCTGTAATTATCAAGATTTTTTAAAAATATCTGAATGATGTTTCTATGTCACAGACTATTTTCAGACAAATCCAAGCACCACCAGCAACATAAGACATATTGGAACACTATTTTCTTTCTCTTGTCTTGTCTTTAAAATTTGGAGTTAAAGTGCTATAGTGCACCAGTGAAATGGTACTTTTGCACTATAACTCTTTTAAAAACAAATTCAGAGGGGAGAAAAATTGCCTTTCAAAACACAGAACCACCTCAGCAAACCATACACCCAATTCATCAAACCAAACACAAAACCCTGTATAAACTTCACCTTGAAGAACCCTAGTGCAGACACAAGCAATTGCTAAGCAGCCTCTAAATAGAATGGAACAAATACATGTAGAGGTGACAACAACTGGTAAAACCCAAGGAGCTGTATCATGAGAAGTTATACCTCTTTGAACCAATCTGGAATTGCCCAGAGCAGCATGATCTGTCTCTCTTTGTGGGTGCTGTGGGGTTTCTGAATGGAGATAAAAGTATTTTTCAGGTCAGAAATAACTGGCAGTGCTCTATGGTGTTTCCTATCCTGAAATAAGAGATGACACCAGAGGCATCTGCTAGCCTTTCGTGAACTGCATTTTTTCCTCTTCTATAATCCTTGTATCCTTTGTATCAGAACTGATGCTGATTCTTCAGAGGCAGGATGAAGCTTGGCTTTCATGAGTAGGAAAGTGAGGAAGTGGGGTATGCAGTACCACTCTACACTGCGGGATGCCATTTTACTTGTTATCCATATAAAATAAGCTATGCCAGCTGTCAAATTTTAGTATCTAAGGGGGAAAGATTTTAGTCCAGCTCACTCCTTCTTGTGCTAGATTTATACTTGCAGGGATATTTGTTTCCCCCCCACACACACACAAAGGGAGCACCTCAAAATGTGATCCACCCATTGTCCAAATAGTAGAATTTATTCTCATATTCCTCTCCCTGCCACCAGCAGACAGATCAGTCTGTGGCAGGGAAATGTTAATAATGATATTAAACTACTACTGTTGTTCCCATCATCTCTTATCATAAGACAGGTGGGCTCAGGCTGATGGGTGTTAGAGTCCAGTAGCATCAGGAGGGACACAGGTTCCTAAACCTGATTTTAACATGAGCTACAAATCTATTAAAGTGATAGAGGCTTTTCCCTTTTACTTTACTTTACTTTGTGTGTGTGTGTGTGTGTGTGTGTGTGTGTGTGTGTAAAAACAAACTGTCTAATCCTGCCTTAACAATTCCTTTCTGCTTAAAGTGATAGAGGCTTTTCCCTTTTACTTTACTTTGTGTGTGTGTGTGTGTGTGTGTGTGTGTGTGTAAAAACAAACTGTCTAATCCTGCCTTAACAATTCCTTTCTGCTTTCCTTCCTGCTTCTCATTTAACCTCTACCCAGGAGACAAAAGAAATCAGCTGGGAGCAGGTAGGGGAGGGATTCCCATGCTGGCCCTCTCTTTACTTGCATGCCTCTGTGTGTGTGTATGAATGTGTGTATGAGAAAGAGCTTGGAAATGTACTTTTTGGATTATTATCGCCAGTGGCCATGGTTGCTGGAGTCTTCTAGGTGTCACACTCAAAAAGTGACCCTTCTGAGCTCTGGAATAGAAAGAGGGAATGTCTGTTATCATTATGTTTATGATTTCTGCAAAACGTAGGAATGGCACAAAAGAATCTGCAATACACTCAGTGAATGGGAAGTTTTCCCACCCACTCAGCTGTACAGATTGTCTTCTTTTATTCCACAACCAACAAGTCCACTGACATGAATGAAAATCTTTCCTTAACTCTAAATGATCCCCTATTATATAGCTTGTTTGAGGATGTTCTATATGACAATATGGTTGAAAAGAATTATTAGCACAGGTGTTTGTGATGTTCCATTGCATCAATCTGAGATGTCAGCTTTAGGACAGAGAAAGAAGTCTATAAATCTATTTGCTTCTCTCTCTCTCTCTCTTCCCTCCCCCCCCCCCCCCCCACTCTCATTGTATCATAGGCACCTGTCTCTTCATTCTTTTATGTTTCTAGGAAGCCATCTGGGACTGGCAGGGGTAGGATGTTGAAAGAAGGCTGCTTTGCATGTCAGCTCAAAGAGATGAACAATGGATGCATATAATGGATGTGTGCTCTACTTTTGGTAAAGGGCAAGGGAGAAATTTGCCCATCATTCCTGTGCTGAAATGCGCAAGTTCCAAATGCAGGTGGAATTTGCCTATCTTGTCCTGACACAAGATGCACACATTTTCCTTTTCCCAATATTTCACCATATGCAGGGGGAATGTAAACAAGAGCCAATGTAGTTTGCAGTGGTTAGGATGTTGGATGGAACTTGGGAGATCTAAGTTCACATCCCCAATGTGAGCCATGAAACTCACTGGCATTGATGTTCTCAACCTGGCTAATTTAATTTATATCCCAGCTTCTCCCCAGTATTGCTGTCGCCAGGTAGTACACAGCCCGTTTGCAACCCGGGCTTCTCCAGGCTCCTCCCGCATCTTTTCAAGAATGGGATTTTCCCATTCTTGAAAAGATGCGGCAGAAGCCCAGGTTACAAATGAGCTGCATACTCCCCAGTGACAGGGAAATGTGATAAGATCCACTTTCTTAAAGTTACATCCCGCGTCTAGCACGGGAACAAAGCCAATGTGATAAACTCCTAAGACAAAACATTATAGTATAGGTTGAAAGAGAATACAACTAAATGATCTATATAGTACTAATAGTTTTAAAACAATTTTAAAACAATTAAATAAATAATTCTATTTGAAATTTAATCTAAAACATGTTTAAAACATAATAAAAATAAAAATGCAACACATCCTATTTAAAGGCCCCTTTGCCACAACCAGTAAAGGGCTTCTCTAAATAAAAAAGACTTTGTATTCCAACAAAAATAGAGCAGAGAGAGGTGTGTGAGCCTCTCCCTCTCTGAGGGAATTCCATAGCCTGGGAGCAGCCACTGAGAAGGTTTTTTCTTTGTTCTCTTCAAATGTACTAATGATGATGACACTGAGAGCCTTATTGCATGAGAAAATGATGCCAAAATGGACAGGAGAGAAGCAGCTTTTTCCTTGCCTTTCCACATGCCCTCAAAGCAATTCCATTTTCTTCCCGAGGGAGACCGTCATAAAAGCATGTCTTTTGCTGGGTTGGAAAAATCCATTTGGCAAAAGGCATGCTTTTACGACTGTCTTGCTTGGGAAAGAGAATGGAAATGCAACAAAAGCATGCAGAGAGGCAAGGAAAAAGCCTCTCTTCTCCGTATCCATTTTAGCTTTCTTTCTCATGCAGTAAAGCTCTGAGAGAAAGCCCTCCCCTGAAGATCTTATAACTTGGATAGGCTGTAACCTACCTCACAGGGTTGCTGTGAGGATAAAATGAGGAGAAGTAGAGCCATGTATGCTGCCTGGAGCTCACTGAAGGAAAATCAGGATATAAATATAAATGTAACTAACATATATAAACATGTTAGCCAAGTAAGCTCCATGGCTGAGTGGAGATAGTGAATGGTGAGTGTCCAGAAAATGCTAGCCCAGGGCTGTGGAAATAGTAAGAGCCTGATGTGAGTTCTATATACATGATGCATCTTGTTCTCTCTCACTTGCTGGGTCTTCTTTTCTCTGTTTCTACAGATCCTGGCATATGGTGACATGAATCACGAGTGGGTGGGAAATGATTGGTTGCCCAGCTTGGGCTTGCCTCAATACCGCAGCTATTTCATGGAATCGCTAGTGGATGCCCGGATGCTGGACCACCTCAATAAGAAGGAACTGCGGGGCCAGCTCAAGATGGTTGACAGTTTCCACAGGTAAGAGCTGGCTGGACTTCAGGCACATCAAAAACATAGCATGCAGTGCAATTCTATGCAGGTTTGCCTAGAAATCCTTCTGTGTTTATGGGTCTTATTTCCAGGTAGGCATGCAAATGATTGTAAAGCTTGTTGTATACAAAGATGCCAAAGCTTGAAAACATTACAGGTATGTCTCACTTAACGAAGTAGATGTGTTTCTTTAACATAAAATTTAGTACTAGAGGCAGAAAGAACATGAAAAAATTAGGGATAGATTCCCACACCACATACACATTTCTTAAAAAAGGCAGTTGAACACGTTTCAGGAAACATTATGTCCCAAACTAATAATATGCACATGTGAAGTGGAATAACCAGATCTGATAAGCCTTGCATAAATAAACTAAAACATTTTCAGCCTTCTAGAGACCACCGCTTGAAGTCCGCTTCCAAAATGCATTCAGGGTTGGTTCCACGCCACCAGGCTCCACTTTTCCTGTGATTTTCATTTTGGTGACCAAACTTATAGATCTGTGCTTATTTTAAACATGAGTGGGTAGGCTTATCTGTTTTGCAGTCCACACATGCTCACTAAGAGATTCTGGAGACAACTGCTGTTTATCCTGCCTGTTGTAGGCAAGTATACACAGGTACTGCAAAATCTTATTCTTTCCTACCTCAAGCTTTATTTGCACCATTTACAATAGAAATACTGCTACTACCTGCCACTGAAAATCTGTGTTTCCCCAATGTTCCTTCACTATCTTCCAAATGCTGATGCTGGTAAAAAGAAACAAACAAACAGCCTTCCAGCTAGACAGAGAACAAGGAGGAAAAGAGAGGTCTGGGCAGGCATAAAAACACTTTGTAAAAAAGGAGCTTCACTGTCAGAGGCTTTGTTACCTGAGGTATGCCTATATTTGGAAGGGCATTACAACTTCCAGAATACCTCAGCAAGTAAGTACCGTATTTTCCGGCATATAAGACGACGGGGGTATAAGACGACCCCCAACTTTTCCAGTTAAAATATAGAGTTTGGGATATACTCGCTGTATAAGACAACCCCTTTTCCAACGCACACCAAATAAAAATTTAAAAAACATCAGATTTGATTACAATATGGTAATTTTAATTCAAATGCTTATGACATGCAGGTACTTAGCAGGAAAACTGTCACTTATAAACATAAAAACTACCGATCCCATGTTCCCTAGCATTTATTTCTGCAGTGTGTTTTGGACCTTACTTTTTAAAAAATAGTCCAGATTTAAATGCTGCTTTAAAAATTATTTCCATCTCCCAGCTATGAGATGGTTGGGGGGAAATGAGAAAGTGTTGGGGGGAAGGACTGCCAATATACTAGGTGATACATTCTGGGGTATGTACAATTTGCATCCAAGTAAGTGACCCTGGGCATGTCACACACTCTCACCCTCAGAGGATGGTAATGGCAACCCCCATTTGAAGAAACATGCCAAGAAAACCCCATGATAAGGTTAAAAGTCACCATTTTGACCATTAAAATATCCTCCATTTTGAGCATGGCTAAGAAGCATGGATTTACATTTATATTAGTGTTTTTAGCTTTCTCTGCATTTTTTTCTTGTATGTCCTACATTTTTTTGTAGTGACTTGTCCTCCTTTGCATTGAAGACATCTGATCACCCTTTCTGAGTATCAGAGTATGACTCTAGAAACCAGGGTTTGAATCCTGGCTCAGCCATAGAATTCCCCCTGGGTGACCTTGGGCAAGTCACATTCTCTCAGCCTCAGGAGAAGGCAATGGCAAATTCCCCTCTGAAGAAACCTTGCTAACAGCCTGATACACCATGATAACACCATGATAACAGCCTTAGTGTTGCTGTAACGACTCAAAGGCATACAACAACAACAGCAACAACAATCTTAGAAGTCACAATCTCTCAGCCTCAGAGGGTGGCAAAGGCAAACCCTGTCTGAAAAAACACATAGGCAAGAAATGATAGGTTCATGATAGGTTTGCCTTAGTGTCATCATCAGTTGGAAATGACTTGAAGGCACACAACAACATTCTTGGAAGTCACACTCTCTCAGCCTCAGGGGAAAGCAATGGCAAACCCTTTCTGAACAAACCTTGCCAAGGAAACCCCAGGTTAGGTTCATCTTTGAGTTGCCAAAAGTCAGAAACGACTTGAAGGCACACAACAACAACAACAACAACAACAACAACAGTCTTGGAAGTCACACTCTCTCAGCCTCACACTCTCTCAGCCTCAAGGCACACAACAACAACAACAACAACAGTCTTGGACATCACATTCTCTCAGCCTCATGGCAAACCCTTGCCAAGGAAACCCTCCTTCTCTCTCTGGCTTTTCCCCCCACCTCACACATGTCCTCCTGGACCAGGAGGATGAGGAGGACGAGGAGGAATGTTGGGAGGAGGGGGGGAAATGGGGGAGAGAAGAAGGAGGACCAGGAGGAAAGGTGGGAGGGGGGAAAGTGGGGGAGAGAAGAAGGAGGATGAGGAGGAAAAGTGGGAGGAGTGGGGGGAAAGCCAGGGAGAGAAGGAGAACCTCCTAGTCCTCCTTCTCTCCCCGGCTCCTTCCTGCCTCGCACCTCTATCTTCCTCCTCCTCCTCCTTATACCCAGCGTATAAGACGACCCCCAACTTTAACCCCAGATTTTCCTGGTTTAAAAGTCGTCTTATACGCCGGGAAATACGGTAAGTAAATAAGTAAAGTCAGATCAGTGGCAATGGGGAGCAGAGCTCAAAAAAGTTGCTCCAGACTGAGCAGTCTAATCAGTACTGGGTGTGGAAGCCACCATTTTGATTTCGCACAGTGTCTCAAAGCTGAATTCTGTCAGATAAATTGTATCATTTAGAAGGTAAATCTCAGAAGGAGTTTCTGAGCATTGATCAGTCTACTTCAGCCACATAAATCCTCTGAGGTGGGGGTCCTCTAGAAAGCTGTTTATCAAGGTCCCTTTAAACTGGGAGCAAACCCTATCTTGTGTCATGTCTGCTGGCCAGGATACTCCAAGGGCAGCCTGGAGTATCCTGGTCCCAGAGCTGCTCTGACCTCCCTGTTATCTTGGCTCTCTATTCTGATGCTGGGTGGTTGTTCACATGCATGTCCTGCTGTGCCACCCGTTGCATCTGTCGCAAGGCATCACTTCACTCTGAGGTCAGAACAAGGCATGCAGTGACAATCAAGATCTAGATCAGGGGTAGGCAACCTTTCCCCTTTAAGGGCCGAGGGACTTCAGCTCCCAGAAGCCTCAGCCATATTGGCCAATAGTCCCATGTTGGCCAATAACTCCTGGGATTCTGGGAGCTGAAGTCCTTCGGCCCTTAAAGGGGAAAGGTTGCCCACTCCTGATCTAGATCAAGAGAAGTAATAGTGCCACTCTATTCTGCTTTGGTCAGGCCTCACCTGGAATACTGTGTCCAGTTCTGGGCACCACAATTCAAAAAGGATATGGAGAAACTGGAGCGTGTCCAAAGGAGGGCAACTAAAATGGTGAAGGGTCTGGAAACCAAGCCCTATGAGGAACGACTTAGGGAGCTGGGGATGTTTAGCCTGGAGAAGAGAAGGTTAAGAGGTGATTTGATAGCCGTGTTTAAATATTTGAAGGGATGTCATATTGAGGAGGGAACAAGCTTGTTTTCTGCTGCTCCAGAGACTAGGACCCGAAACAATGGATGCAAGCTCCAGGAAAAGAGATTCCACCTCAACATTAGGGGGAACTTCCTGACAGTAAGGGCTATTCGACAGTGGAACACACTCCCTCGGAGAGTGATGGAGTCTCCTTCCTTAGAGGTTTTTAAACAGAGGCTGGATGGCCATCTGTCGGGGATGCTTTGATTGGGAGTTCCTGCATGGCAGGGGGTTGGACTGGATGGCCTTTGTGGTCTCTTCCAACTTTATGATTCTGTGATTCTAATCACATGGCTGGGTACCTTGGTCTGACCTCAGACTGAGTGACCTGCAGTAGTGCTGGACATGCAGGGTGGCACAGTGGACACATTTCAAATAGCCACCTGGCATTTGAAGGAGGGCTCCAGATATTCTGAGAAGATCTGGAGCAAACAGGGAGGTAATTTAATACACTTTAAGAGGGGTATACTCCAGTTCTGGTGGTAAGCAGGCTGGATGTTGTCAGGTCTGTTCGCACTAGAGATGGGGTTTTGATCGTGCTTCATCTGGTCTCCCCAGGAGGGACGTCATTTTATTTGGCCTATGCAGACAAGGCCCCAGCCATCATGATACATGGTTTTTCATGTTTAAATTGTACTTCTTACAGGGTGAGCCTCCATTATGGGATAATGTGCCTGAAACGTCTTAACTATGACCGGAAGGAACTAGAGAGAAGACGGGAAGAAAGTCAGAACCAAATCAAAGGTAGACAAGCTTGCAAATAACTGCTTACAAACAGCTGGTTTCTTGTGATTAAAACATTTTCCCAATGTTGTTGTATGGGTTCAAGTAGTTTCCAAGTTATGGTGACCCAAGGCAAACCTATCAAGGGGATTTCTTGGCAAGATTTGTTTAGAGGGGGGAGGGAGTTGCCTTTGCCTCTGAGGCTGAGAGAGTGTCACTTGTCCAAGGTCACCCTGTGGGTTTCCATGGCTGAGTAGGGATTCAAACCCTGGTCTCCAGAGTCCTAGTCCAGTGCTCAAACCACTATACCACTCTGGCTCTTGTTTTTTCAATAACTAAGGTATACCTATACTATATTAATATTATAACATAACCAGGGATATCATTTTGTGGTATAAATGTAAAAAGGGATAACATTGTTTTGCTCTGTAACTATAATAATTTCATTACTTTTATAGTTCCAAAGGGGTGTAGAGGAAGAGTATCATAGTTTAAATGCAGTTTTGCACTGCTGCCTTGCTCAAAATTGCAGATGTTGAGGTGACAATTAAAGGGGTGGGAGGAAAGTGTGTAACATTCAGTTTAAAAAATTAAAGAAACAGGAAAGTAAAGAGTTACCTTTTAGAAATTGTAAATATAATGGTGACTAACTACTTTGCAACGCCTTGGTCTTATAATTCTATTTATTTTCTAAAAACAATTTTCCACACACTGATGTGGAAGGGAAGCAAAGTCCAGAGCTAGTAACATCTACAATATTGTGTATTGGGAAAGCAAATAGGAACATAAGTGACTCAGCTGAATATATCTTCTTGTCTTCTTTCTCCCATCCCTCTCTAGATGTGATGGTTTGGTCCAACGAGCGTGTAATGTGCTGGGTACAAATGATTGGGCTGAAAGAGTTTGCCAACAACTTGGTTGAGAGTGGTGTGCATGGGGCCCTCCTTGCTCTGGACGATACCTTTGATTGCAACGATTTGGCCCTGCTGCTACAGATCCCTACCCAGAACACACAGGTCAGGAGCAAGCAAGGGAAGAGAAGGCTGGGAAAAAAGTGGGAGAAAACCCAGTAGCCCATGGCATAGGGCAGGGTGAACTGGTTCCACGGCTTCCCAAAGAAGAGGAGGGAATCCTTAAGGCTTCACTACCCTAAGGTGACCCTATCATGGGGTTGTCTTGGCAGGTTTCTTCAGAGGAGGTTTGCTGTTGCCATCCTCTGAGGCTGAGAGAGTGTGACTTGCCCAGCATCACCGAGTGGGATTCATGACCGACTGGGGAATTGAACCGTGTTCTCCAGAGTCATAGTCCAGTGCTCAATCCACTATGCTACTCTGGTTCTCAAGGCTTCACAACATCCAAATGCCAGTCCTTTTTTTAGGTATCAATGCCTTTAGTCCATAGCTTGGAAACATTATATTTTTGAATTAAAATTCCCAGAGCCTCACAAATAGTAGTAAAAAAACAACAACAGCTCTACAGAGTTTTGCCTCAGTGAAGCAAAAGATTTATATCACTTATAGAAGTGTTGAATTTCCAGAAGTTTTGAAGCCATGGGAAAAACATGAGATGTGTTCATTTTTTTCGGAAAAAAGAGGATTTTTTTTAAAAAATGACTATTGGCATCTTTTAAAAATGTAAAGTTACTTTACATTTATTTAGGAACATAAAATGCATTATGTATCATATGTATCAATCATGTTAGATATATTAAAAGTATAGTTTATTCAGACAATAATTACAAATTGAATTTAAAATTTAAAATTCTTTTTTTAATAATTGGAGCTACAGGGTCCTTACACTGAGGAACATCTCAACTCTAAAGAACCTCTTTAGTTTTCCCAGATAATCAGGAACAGGCAAAAACAGTAAAAACAGAATAAACCATCAGTATTAATAAAACAAAGAAAATTATTTTGTCTCCTCCAGTCCTTCATAATTCCAAATAGAAGTAAAAAGAACTCAAAAAAGGAAACTAAAACCAGGAATAACAATGATCTGATACTGTACATAGCCTTACATAGAAATCTTCCTATTAACATAATTTTTAGAAATATGGGGGGGGGGTTTTAAATATGTGAACACTTTGTGTTATAACATTTTATTAATCATTCTGAAAGAATATATTACATAACACACACACACACACACACACACATTTGTCAAATTTTCCACCAAAAAAATAACTTTAGGAAAAAAATAGTAAAAAAACCTATTTATTTCTTAATTATGTTGTTTATTTCCCCTGAGCTTTCACCTTTTTATCCACTTAAGATGAATATACATTAAAAGTCCCCCTTCACCAATACACAAGTTCTGTGGCCCAAGTTCACCTTGTACTGAGCGTTCACCTTATCCCTTATTACCTTTCCCTTTAAAATAGAGAGGGCAAAAGAGGGGCTGTACCTTGTGGACCATCTCTGGAGAGTTAAGAGATGGAAGAAAAGGGGTGAGAGACAGGGAGACCAAAAGAACTTGCCTCGTTTTTATGTAGGCTCGCCAAATGTTGGAAAAAGAATTTGGGAACCTCATCACCATGGGAACAGACCGGCGACTAGATGAGGTGAGTTCCCCCTTTTTCCAGAATCCCCCGCTTTGTGAGGGTTTTTGCAATGGCCTATGTGCATACCATGCTGCTTTATTTTCTCCCTCTTAGGATAGTGCCAAGACCTTTAGCCGTTCCCCATCTTGGCGGAAGATGTTCCGGGAAAAGGACCTCCGTGGCGTCAGCCCTGACTCGGCTGAGATGCTGCCAGCCAATTTCCGCACAGCCTCTGTGGCCTCCATTACCTCACCCGGGGTGCAGCTTCGAAAGATGCAACCAGAGGGTATGCGAGGCACTCCTGTTGGAAGCCCCCATTAGTGCACATGGGCTTGTGTTAGTGGAGCTAAGTTTAGACCTGGAGCACCAAGTGGAAGATTTGAGGTGGGAGGTTGGGTTTTATTAAAATGTCTTTCTTGCCATTTGATATAAATATTCTCAAGGAAGATTGCCTGATACAAATAATACTTAACGGGGCAGTAAGGAAATGAGAAGTTTCCTGGTATTAGGAACAGAACTTGGGAAAGTCACCTTTGCTGAAGTACAACTGGCCATCCTGACTCCAGATTCTGGGACTTGTTGTCCAAAAAAGTTAACTTCTTCCATGATTTATTGAAGAATGTGTTTTGGTGGTGATAGGTATACATTCCCCCATGATTTTTCAGGCAGGGAGGAAAGTACATGTTTTTCAGCATGTTCAAAATATCTTTTTCATTATCCAATTACAATGGGATGTGTACATGCAAGCAGTCTTATGCCTTGTAAATGTAACCACTGTTAGCTGGAAAGCAAAGGCTATATTGGTGTCATGAAGGACATGGGAAATTTCCACTAGGATAGCATGGTGCGGGAGAAGGAGAAAAGATGTGCAGGGTGGAGAGTTTCATTGTGTCAACACATCCTGCCACAACAAACCTGCCTATTCAGCTACAGAATGAGTGAGTGATAATGCATAATACAGTCCTGGAAACCAGGGTTCACATCCACTGTATTTTGCAGCTAGTGGTCGATTCAGGACAGGTGATAGGAAGCAATTCACACAACATATCTAACTGTGGAATTAACTGCTGAAAGATGCAGAGATGGCTACCGACTAGAATAGCTTTGGAGGAGCAATAGACATATTAATGGAGAAAGAGGTATCAGTAGCTGTTAGTCTTGATGGATACACACACACACAATTCCTCTAGTGCCAGAGGCAATATGCCTTTACATACCAGCAGCTGTGGAGCAGGAGATAGAGGATGTGGTTGTGTTAATGCTCTGTGGATGGACTTCCCATTGGCAACTGGTTGATCACAGTGAGAATGGAAAGCCAGACTAGATAGGCCTTTGGGTTGACCCAGTAGGGACTTTCTTGTTTTATTTCAATCTTTTGAAAACTGAAGAATAAGAAGTTTATGGTCTCTTTGTTACTTGCTTCTTTCCTCTTCCCTTCTTCTTTTCCCAGGGAACTCATTAGGTAGCCAACGGGCAGACAGTATGTCAGTGCGAACGTACTCCTGTTAATGCCAAGACAATGGAGGTTAGTATGTGCTAATAGTTTTTTAAAATTGTAACATTTATTTTTAATCACTGCTTCAGCACTAGCAGGCCAAAGGACATGGTGCAAAAGAAAAAAAACTGTCCAAGAAATGATGTAGTCAGTGTTCTCATCACCATTACAATTTGGTAACTTGGTTAGTGTTCATCTTTGTTACATTCAAAATGAATATATACCAGCTATAGGGATTTCCAACTCCATATTATCATTTTAATATGAAAAATGTATGTGTGGGATTTGCAAAGAAAAATCAACAGACAGGATGCTTAACCTGATTCTTTATTATTATTATTATTATTATTATTATTATTATTATTATTCTGATAATTTTTAAAAGTTGTTCTGAAATAGGAAGTGATCCTGGTTGGGGGAAAATATCCTCTTGGAGGTGTATGGTGAGTGGGTGGAGCAATAAAAACCAAACAAACATTAAGAGTCTTAGCACATCAAAAATAAACCTGACAGGCAAACAAAGAGAAGCACATTTATCTTTCTGTTTCTGCATGATGTCAAAGCACTTTCATTCTCATCCAGTTATAAAAGCGTGAGAGAGGGCTGTAAGAGTGTCATACAAGTGTCCCTTTTACCAAACTGGAAAAATCCGTTTGGCAAATGGGATGTTTTTACCACCCTCTCCCACGCTTTTTCAACTGTGGAAGAGAACAAAATTGTTTTGATGTCATGCGGAGACAGAAAGATAAATGCACTTCTCTCCATTTGCCTGCCAGGTTTGTGTTTAATGTGATAACACTCTAAGGACCCATGCAGAGATTGTAATAGCAAACCAACTTTTTCAATACTGACATTGCTTATACAACCACATGAACACATATGTCTTAAGTGTACAACATGGTTTTCTTTCGCTCTTTTTCCATACAGATGCTGTCCTGGGTGTGTCAGGCCACCTTGTCTGGGACAGGAGGGCTCCTCACAGCTGTTGCTGCTGCCTCTCTTTCCTCATCATGTGCTCCTATCCGGGCTGTGGGGAGAAGCCGCTGCTGCTGCCGCTGCTGCCACCACCACTGCCGCCGCTGCTGCTGCTGCTGTTGTAGAGAAGGAATAGGGAGTATGTGGGGATGCTAGAGAGAGAGAGGGAGATAAAAAAGAGAAGAAAGAGAGCTTCTCCTCAGCCCTCCTCCTCACAGCAGTGGCTTGTGGTCACTGGGGAACTCAAGAAACTCAAGCTAAGGAGGAAGGAGCCCTCCCCAAGCCTGCAGGGGAAGTCGGCCTTCAACTCTGGTGTCTATGTATCGTCGTTGTTCTGGGCAGGGGCATAAGAATGTGAATGAAGCTATACACCCACCCACCCACACCCCTTACCCTCCACCTCACTCCACTCCACTGCAGCCTGTTCTTTCCCCCTCTTCTCTCTGTCCCTCATGGGCTTGAGGGTTGGGTGAGAGGTGGGCATCTCGCCTCACCTTCCTGTTGCCATGGACTAACTGGCTCCATCTGTCTTGACAACCTGTTTCCATTCCTTGCCTCCTATGAGTGCCAAGGCTTCTGATGGCTGTCCTTCCTCTTCCTCTTTTGCATTGCTGCTACAAAGGTGTACCCTTTTTCGCCTCATGATTGGCAGAAGGGGGTTAACTGCTTAAAGCCAAGTTCTCTCTGCCTCCATCTCTCTCTCTCTCTCTCTCTCTCTCTCTCTTCTTGCCCTCTTCCAGTGCCTCTTCTTCTCAAAAAAATGTGAGGGGAGGGAAAGAGGGGAGCAGGTTGGAGTGGGACAGGTTTTTCTCTTTCTACTCCAAATTCCCAAACCACAATAGGGAATGAGAAGAGAAATGCTGAATAAAGAGCCATGCCCAGCCCTGGCAGTGATATACCCCTTGGACTCCAGAGAGTTCTGAGTTGGGGAAGTACTGTCTACACAGCTGCTGCCTTTACTCAGAAGCAGCTGCATTTTGGCACAAATAAGGAATCCTTTTTGTAAAAAACAAAAAGAAAAAAAAAAAGAAAAACCAGCCTCCTGTCATCTTGTCTCTGCCCACCATCCATTTCAGGCTCCCTTTTTTTTCCTCCAAGGGAAATTGAAGAGCCTGGGATTATGTATGATATGAGAAGGTGGCAGGAGAGAGGAGAGGACCCTGGGGAGAATCTCCCAGCCTCTTAAGTCCTGATGTGAAGCTGCTCCAGGAAACAAATGATCAGTCTGGTTCTGTGAAAGGATGAAAATGTATCCTGGTGGAGTGTGAAATCTTTTATTTATTTAATTTTCTCCCGCCAAAGGGGAGCAGGGGATGGGGAATTCAGGTCTGAGATGCTCAAAACTGGAAAGGGGAGAGATCTCAACCTGGAATGGGCAATAGAACTCTGGACTTTTACAATATGGCACACAGACCCCTCCTCTCCCTCTCAGACTACTGTAATATAAGAGTTGTATTTTCTGTGTATATCTGTGCTGTGGAATCTCGTGTAAATTGAATTTCTTTTTCGACCGCTGTTACAAGTTCTCTGTTAATTTAATAATGTGTCCTGTTTCCCCTCCAACCCCCTCCCCCCTGCACGCCCATAATTTTCATTTGATGTTTATATTTTATGCCTTCTTTTTTTAATTTTAATGTATATTTTTTTTCCTGGGGAGGGTGTGCGGGGGTGAGGGGCAAACCAAAGGGGGTTGTTTTGCATGAAAGTGGGGTGGGAGGGAGGAAAAAATGCAATCTTGACAACAAAAACAACAAAAATACTTTCTTTCAGGGAGATTGTGAGGGGCAAGCAGGAAGCTGAGGCATAGGAGGGGAAAGCTTCTGGTTTACCTCAGCTCCAGTTTGCCTCAAGGTGAGGGGGAAAGGGATGGACAAAAGCAGAGTGAGTGATAGGAACTGTTGGGGGTAAAAGAAAAGAAAAAAAGAAAACATTTTAAAACATTTTCTAGAATCTGCAGACTTTTGTTTAATCCAACAGCAAGCACTGAACAAAATGGAATGCAGCCTGAAGGTTCTCTCTTTTTCTGTGAGACAACACCCAGTTTAGCTTTCTCTGTCGATCTTTCGGTGCTCCAGTTTCTTTTGAAGTATTGCGGGACTCAGGTCCAAGGGAAATTGAAATGGCAAGTAAGGTCTGCTCCTCCTGGGACATACCCCAGACATCACTTGTTTTTGCGCATCACCAGGGTTGTGCTGGCCTTGCAATTATGCCACTATAACCCTGACATTGGTTCAACATTGCCAACATGGGGGATTTAAGATATTGTTTAAAGCTTTCCAGCTAGCATGATTGAACTGTCTGACTTGCACTGCAAGAAAAGAAAAAAGGAACCCAAGGTAGACCTTTGTAGCTGTGGTTGGTTCACTTAGTCATTCCCATTTGCTTCTACAGGGGTTTCCAGAATAGGCTTTCACTATGCAGTCACTTTGCCTCGTGCAGGGAATTTTACAAAGGATCCAGAAAACAGTGCCTTTAACCCTTCTGCTATGCTCTGCCACGGTTTCTTCCACCTCTTTTTCTTTACACGGGGAGTAAAAAGGCATGGCTGCACAGTGATTTTTGTTTAGTAATGCTAGAAGCCCTTTGCCTGAAAGTCCATGTAAATCAGGGGTTCCCAAACTACGGCCTGTGGTCCAAACCCGGCCCGTCAAGGCCTTCTAACCGGCCTGCAGCTGGTCCTGCCGCCGCCGCCCACGCTTGACGCAGGGCACCATTGTGGGTTCCAAAACGGCACTCAGCATTGCGTTTGCATGCGCACGACTCAGGGTGCCATTTTGGAACTCAAAACAGCACCCGGAGTAGTGCACATGCGCCTGCAACGGCAGGCGCATGTGCATGATGCTGGACACCATTTTGGAACTCAAAATGGCATCCGAGTAGTGCGCGTGCGTGGCTCTGGACACCATTTTTTTTAAAATTCGGCCCTCCAATGAGCTGGGGGGTGGCGAACTGGCCCCTGGCTCAAAAAGTTTGAGGACCCCTGATGTAAATAGATTACATCCTAGAACACAACTGAGTGTGCAAAACCTTCCTCTCAACCTATGATACTGGTTTTAACCACATCCACTAGTCTCCCCTTTGTTTTGGTCCCTATTAAGCAACATCTGCTGATCACCCATATTAAAAAAAATTATAATCATGTCCTTAGCTAAGGCCTGGATTCTACTGTCAAGTAGGGATGTAATTAGTGTAGTCACTCATTTTCCTCTGGAAGGAAGCAATGAGTATGTTTGCAACTCAGGACTTATTCTGTGCCAAATTTGCAGGAAACAGTTTTTTCTTTACAGAAAATATTTCTGCATTAAAATATTATTTTCTGTTCAGAAAAAAGCTTTTTCCTGTGCAGAAAATTCTGTTTTCTGTACAAAACAACCATGTGCAAATGTTTGCTTAGAGTAGATGTAACCAGCATGGCGTAGTGGTTTGAGTGTTGGCCTGTGACTCTGTGACTAGGGTTTTCGATTCCAAGCTGAGCCATGAAACCCACTGGTCACATGCTCTCAGCCTCAGGGGAAGGCAATGGCAAACCTTCTCTGAACTAATCTTGCCAAGAAAAGTCCACAATAGGGTTGCCTTAGGGTCACCATAAGTCGGAAATGACTTGAATACGCACAAGTCCCAAATGTGAAGATTCTCATCAGTCCAGGATTCTTCTTGTCAGATTTTCTCGGTACTTTAAAAATTTGTTTTTAATCATTTTTGAATATTTTCAATAGTGTGCCAGAAAACCACTGTCTCTGTCAACCCATGGTTGATGGAGTTGAATCTGTGGATATATTCCAATTCTGCAGATTTTTTGTTCAAGGACCATTGTTCTGACATCTATCTTAGTTGAACAGCAACAATAGTTTCTTGTCACACTATGCACATTATAACACTAGTTAACACACCAGCCTTATAGGGTTCTCTTAGCTAGTTCATTACATCTCCTTTCTGGTTTCAAACCAACATCTGACTACATTCCAATGTAGTCTCCACCATTCCCTCCACCATTCATATGTTATTTACTCATCTTGGCTTTAGGCAACATCCTCCCACCTGCCTTTGCTCTTCCAGGACCATTGTTAAAACTGAACTTGTCACCTCATCACCATTCCTGCAAGTTTGCATTTCTACTGCTGTTCTCACACACAACTTGCTTATATGAGTCTGTTGCTGGACCCTCCACTCTATGCATCTGAGGAAGCAGACTCAAGTCTATGAAAGTGCATGCTACCAGCTTCTTTCTTTTGATTTGCCTCAAAGGTGCTACAAGATCCCTTTGCATACGGTACTTATCAGAGTTCATTCTTTTTTTTCTTTTCCAACTGTCATTCAGTTCTGCTTTAACTAAAGCAGTAAATTATCTCACCTCTAGTATTTTATGTTGACGCTCCTAAGGGAAGTAAACTACTGTCCTGCCTTTTCTACATTATCTCCACCTCAGGAAATAAAAACATTTGCTCCCTTTGAAAATAAAATTAGCCTAAATTCAACTGTGACTTCCAGTTAGAGCAGACCAATTGAATCTGATTTATATAAGAATTAATGTTTCATTCATTAACTGATTCATTGGGTCTACTCAGAATTAGCAATTGGTTTTAAGACATGTTGGATCCAGACACAGTTTTAGAGTAAGTTCATTGATGTCAATGGAATTTAATTGTGGCTAGCCTTACTATTACAGTGAAGCAGCCACTTCAGGTGGCAGATATTGATGGGTACAGAATAGCACTGAGCTGTTGGAGGAGAGGCGTATATAACCATGCAACTCAATATGCCTGATGCCTCCTAAGTTAATTCCCCTCCGGCAGGGTGAAAGATGTTGACCCATTCCAAGTACTGAAGAAAGAATCAGCTACCATTCTGCTAAATGTCATTAAATGCCAAAGTCAGGTTCATCCATGCCATAGTATTTCCATTTTCTATGTATGTTTGTGAAAGTTGGACTGTGAAGAATGTTTATAGAAGAGAGATCAACTCATTTGAAATGTGCTGGAGGATCTGCAAATAGCACGGACTGCCAAAAAAATAAATATGTCCTAGAGCAAATCAAGTCTGAGCTCTCCCTAGAGCCATAATGACTAAACTGAGGCTTGTGTATTTTGGACACATCATGAGATAGAATTGCTCTGGAAAAGATGATAATCCATGGCAAAGTTGAAGGCATTAGGGAAAAAGGAAGAATGCATTACAGGTGAATTGAGTCAGTTAAGGAAACCATGGCCCTGAGTTTGGAAGACCTGAGCCGAGCTATTAATAACAGCATGTCTTGGAGGTCTCTCATTCATAGAGCTGCTGTAAGTTGAAGCCAACTTAACTGCAATTAACAACATCATCAAAACAGTGGAAGAGCAATGATTTGGCCTTTCATCTCAGACAGCAAAGCATCTTGGGCCATTGCTGGGATTAACTTAAATCCCATTGATCTCAGTGGGACAGTATGATTTAGTCTGGACTGAGCCCATCCTTTTTGGACTGGATGGTTAGATAGGGCAGTAACAATTATTCTACGACTTGAATCATTTTCTCATCTCATCTCAAAAAGTAAATGGCTGTCAGATTCCAGTACTAATGTATTGTCTAGGACCTGGCCCTATAATTAAGAAAAGTGGTTGCCTTAGGCAACAGATGCTGGCAGGCAGCAACAAGGTGTAGAAGAATGAGCTATGTACCACATAGCCTGCCCCACTTTCCTTTAAAAAGATGAGAAGCCTTCAAGTATGATGGAGAAGGCTGCCCTGTTGCCAGCACTGAATGAAGAAAGCGTCACTTGTCAGTCTGGTCACCTTTTGTACAAGGAGTAGGAAGGGAGACCATATTGCCCTTCAGCTCATGTGGCAAAGTAACTTGGACCAGGTCTAGCCAAACTATTGCTAGTTAACCATGAGTGAGTGGGCAGTATGAACACATCCAGCAAGAGACCCACCCAGATAATACCAAAAGGGCATGGAGATGTTCAGTCTGTATAAAATTTTAAAATGAACCATCTTGAAATCTCATATATTGTGGAAGGGCCAAAAATAAAGGGGCAGGAGTGTGGTTATTCTTCAGTTTGTTGGCAGGTCTGCAGAAAGGAAGGAAGAAGATGACTATGTAGGAGAAGAAGTGTTTTGAGTGAGGTGGGTACAGCCTGCAGAAATACCCTCATAAACAGAGCTTGAAAATATTAGCCTTTGTGCCAAAACGTTTACATTTTTGTGCCAACACATTACCAACTCAGCTACATTAAACTGCTGAGAGAAATGTATAAAATGCATTACCTTAGTGCAATATTGTTTTTGGAAGCTGCTTTGGGTCCCACCCTGGGAGAAAGGCGGCATATAAATGAAGTAAAGAAATTATTACCACATTAGTTTTAATTTTAAATCAATTAAAATTACTAAAAAATAATTTCAAATGTCAATACCACAATCCCAATGTTTTTAAAACAAAATCGTACAAAACATTAATTTCATACTACTGGGTCATTGGGAGGCCCTTCCAATTCTTTTAATAAATAATATTAAGATAATTTCAGTGTAGCTATTAAAATATTAATGTTATAAAATCATGGTGGAAAACTTTAACAAATTGAGAGATAGAAAATTCATTTTTAACAGATAGTTTTCAAGCTTTGTTCATGCACCCTTCGTCTTCCCAGTTCCTCACTTTATCATAATAAAGGCTTTAGAGAAAGCAGCAGTCATCTCAGAAGAATTTTTTTTAATTGTTATTCTCCATGAAAACAAGACAAAGCAAAAGCTATAAATTAAGAATAAGAAAGGCAGTTGGGAAGGAGAATCGCAAGGGAGTGGGAAAAGAGTTGTTTTTTACTTGAGCCAAAGCAGGAGAGTCCCAAAATATGAGATCATGAGAAATGAAAAGGTAAAGCTTTGTGTCTTGTTCCAGACTATTCACACAGGATTGTTCTTTGAAATGATAGGCTTCCTCACTCCTTGTCATATGGACTGTGGGAGATCAATGTTCAAATTCCCATTTGGCCATAGGAACCCATTGGGTGAGCCTGGGTAGTCACCCTCTCTCAGCCTCAGAGGACAGCAATGGCAAAGCCCTTTTGAACAAATCTTGCCAAGAAAACCTCAGATAGGTTGACCTTAAGATCACCAGAAGTTGCAAATGACATAAATGCACATAACAACAACTTGAGCTTTTGATCTCTGACAAATATATGTCCCTCTATCAGTTACTAAAACAAAAAGAAACCTGTGCCAAGTTCTATTCCAGCTTCCTTTGTACAACAATGGTGGCAGTAGTTTTCAATTAGTTTTGAAATTGTAAGATGTTATTCTAGGGAAAAGGAAAATTCCTTATGATGATTCCTTATGAAAATTCCTTATTCAGTGTACAGATAGGAGGACAGAGTTTCAATATCTTTTAACAGTTTACAAGAGGAACATCAGATACAATATGACATGTACAGAGGAACAAAGGCACTTGCAGAATGAAGAAAGGAAACATATGCCCCCAAGTGTTGCTGAATTGTAGCTTCCATCAGCTTTAGTCTACATGGCAATGATAAGTGAAGATGGCACTTGTAGTCCTAACAACATCTGCAGTGCCACAGGTTCCCCATTCCTTTCATACCATTATAAAACCAGCTTTTAGATTTGCAGCATAGGATTTATTGAGTTTATTGAGACCATGGCAGCTGTTTTAGCTGTGATAGCTTATTAAAACATGATTGTGGTGCTAATTATTATATGAAGATATGGTTCTCTCTGACTGACTGTTTGGCAGTTTCATAAAAGACTCCATGACCAGCATTCCTTGGAGGAAAATTACTTCATGTTGGGGTTGATGCAGTTTTAGGTTTGTAGTTCCATTTAAAAGCTTGTTCATACAGGCATAGTTATCCCTTGATGATAGCAGTTATCAAGTGTGAGCTCCTGTGTATGAATGATCATGGCTCACACACCACAGCTTAAACTATTTTAAGGTGTAAAACACAAATGAAGTTAGTTCAGAATTCAGCAGCAAGTCACCAAGAGATGTAAAATCATATCGTACAAATTATCTATAGCCTGGAACTCCCACGTTTTGTTGGATTATAACTCCCATAAATGGGATGAAGGCACTTACACATATTTAAGCTATGAAACTGTGCTGCTTTTCATTTAAAATTTCCCAAAGGGGTTGTAGGCCAAATAATATCTAGAGATCTCACAGATGTGAGCAGCAGACCTATCCCTCAGAAAGAAGCCACAAGTGTGATTAAGCTTGTAGTAATTCAGCGGCTAGGAAAACATAGAGCACAGAGGTGTTAGGTAAGGCCTATGGTATCCCTTGCCCCAAGGTAGATTAGTTCAGTAAAGCGTGGATTTTTCTCCTTGCCCAACAGGTCTTGGCCTGCATGGAATGACCTTTCTACTAAACTATAAGGATCAAATGCACAAGACTTAAGTTCTGTGATCCTTCCTATCAATGGAGGGTTTTCTTTTAAAGGAAAAGAAGCTGCCAGAAGCTGAAACCATAAGCATAGGGAGTAGATGGACTATTTAACTCTTTCCCTTCTTGCTGTCTTATCTACTCAAAATCATTCCCACACCAAGGTTTCTTTCTTACTAGCTGCGAAAGATATAGACAGACTTGGAAAAATTACCGGTACTTTTTTGGACTACCAGAATCCTTAGCAGGTGGATTCTGGGAGTTCTTGTCCAAGAAAATTAACTTTTCCAAGCTTTTGGTAAGGGAACGCTTTATTTGTTGTCCCAAGGAGGAAAAAAATGGGGAGCAGAGCTTTAAGAGTAGGGAATAAAACTGTTAGGAAGAAGAATCATGGAACTGCCCATCTGGTGCAGTTTGTCCCTAAAGGTCAAGGTTTGCTGTTTCTTTCCTTTTAGGTTTTCTCCTCTCCAGCAAGGAGTGCTTCAGTGCTCTTGCTGCTCAAAAATGGTGGCAATTGTCCTGAAAGAGAAAGAGAAGGAAAGTGTTGCAGTTGTCCGTTTCCCACTGAGTTATTCTTTTTATATTAGAGATGCAATTCTTCATTCGTGCTGCATCTACACTGCAGAATTAATGCAGTTTGACACCACTTTTCCATGGCTCAATGATATGGAATTCTGGGATCTGTAGTTTTGTGAGATATTTAGCTTTCTCTGTCAGAGAGCTCTGGTGCCACAACAAACTAAAATTCCCAGGATTCCCTAGCACTGAGCCAGGACAGTTAAAGTGGTCTCATACTGGATTATTTCTGCAGGATGTTTGGGACCAAAGTCTTTAAAAACCATATAGTTTTTGAACGTTATTTGCAATTTAGGACTCATTTACACAAAATTCATATGTGGTTGTTTTGTGCAGAACACAGTCTTTACAACATAGCAAATAATATGTCAACACAAAAATATTAATTCCTGTGCAGAAAATGCTATTTTCTGTGCAAAACAACCATGTGCAAATCTTGCATACAGTAAGTCTTGAACTGCAAAGATTCTCATCAGTCCAAGATTCTTCTTATCTGGGTTTCTCACACACACACCCCAAAAAAGTTTGTTTTTTTAACCATTTTTGGAATATTTTTGAATATTATTTCCATCCTTATTTCATATACCTTCCAACATTTCACAGATGAAAACTGGAACATGTGTGGCCAAGCAACATCAAAGTGTGCTTGAAATGGCAAAAATATTAATGAGGAAAACACACAAGCTAGGAGAGGCTGCATCAGTTTGCTTTTGCCTGAGTCCACTGGGAAGGGCAAGATTCCCCCATTTCTTCCCCTCTCCCCATTGATAAGTTAATTGAGTACAAACTACTATTTCACTTTGAATTCGATTTACAGCAAATGAAGTAAACTGGAGACAAATGGGGAAGGGGGCAGGTGGAAGGAGAGAATAAACTGGAATATTTTAAAAGCAACTGAAAAAGTGGGATGACAAATGATTAACTGAGACTGTCTCTGACAAACTGGGAGGGTTGAAGAGTATGTTTTTTACAGTAGAGAACTTGGTGTTGCTGTTTTTAAATTTCTTGACATATTTGTAATAGTCCATTTCTCTGAAAGGGTCATAGTGGCACACATGGAATTCCCAGGCATTGTCTCTTCTAAACATCTGTTTCTCCTAAAGCCGGATATTTTGTGAAATCTTCATATTATTTCCATTTTACAGACTGAGAAAATTCAGAACTGGGAAATGCCAAATTTATTCTATTTTACCTAGACTGTTCCTGGCTGAATAAGAGTAAAACTGAAGGCTTAAGTCAAAAAGTATACTTCTGGATCTCTACTGGATCTTGACTGTCCTCCCTCAAAGATGCAGGACTAGGGAAAGGTAAAATTTGGAGTTCTGGCTCTGCCTCTTTCTAGAATTAGACACTGAAAGTGTGTGGAGGTGAGAGGAGGCAGTACTTACTGAAATAAGGCTCCTGATAATTCATCTACAATGCTCCCTGTAGAACAAAAAATAGAACAAATCAGATTTTGTTAATTCTAGGGCATTTACTCTCTGCTTATTCTGCACTGACATCTTCCCATTAAAACAAGGTTTCCAAGATCTTCTGCTCTATTTTTGCTAATTTAATCCCCACTAAATGTTTGAAAAGGCTAGCTGGGGAATTTGGGAAACTGTAGTAATAGAATCTTACAGTTGGAAGGAACCACAAGAGTCATCTAATCCAGCACCCTGCCCTGCAGAATACACAACTATAGCATACCTGAAAGATGCCCATCTAGCCTCTGTTTAAAGAATGCCAAAGATATTCTACCCTCACACACACACACACACACACACACACTAAGGCAATCTATTCCACTGTCAAACAACTCTTAACAGCAAACTAATTCTTCCTTATGTGGAATTTCTTTTATTGTAATTTTAATCCATTGGTTCATGTTCTAATTTGTGGAGCAGCAGAAAACAAACTTGCTCCAGCTTCCACATGACATCCCATCAGGTATGTAAAGATGGTTATCATGTTACCTTTCAGTCTTTTCTAAGCTAAACATGCCCAGCTCCCTCAGCCATTCCTCATATGGCTTGGTTTCCAGACCTTGGATCATCTTGGTTGCCCTTCTCTGGACACATTTCAGCTTGTCGATACCCTTCTTGAACTGTGGTGCCCAGAAATGGACAAAGCATTTCAAGTGAGGTCTAACCAAAGCTGTCAAAAAAATTAATTTTCCAAGCACTGGACATATCCACCTCATTTAAGAAATACAGAGTAGCACTGGTTGGGATTTTAATCCTATCTTCTCACAATCCCCTTGAGGGAAGTAGGCAGAGACATATCTGATGAAAACTGGGACACGTGTAACCAAGTAACACCAGAGTGTGATCAAGATGGAAAAAGTTATTAATGAGGAAAAACAGAGAGGCCAGGAGAGGCTGCAGCAGTTTGCTTGCACCTGAGTCTACAGAGAAGGGCAAATTCTACCCTCTTCTTTCTTCTCCACACTGCTGAGTTTATTGAATGCAAACTACTTTTGCATTTTGAATTTAGTTTGCAGTGAATGAGATAAACCAGGACAAAGGGGGAAAGAGAGAGAAACTGGGACATTTTAAAAGCAGCTAAAAAGATGTGAGGATGGATAATTAATTGAAATTGTCCCTCCCATAGTTGTGTTGGAGAGTATGCAGAAAGATGGTGAATCAGCCATAGTCGACTCTAAAGAATCTGGAGATGCTGGCATAAATGTGAATTCTGGTTCTCTCCTCTCACCCCAATCCTAATCTGAAACTCTGTCCCCTTAAAGCTAGGCAACTGTAGCTTTAGAGATGATGTTGGACTACAACTCTCATCAACCCTAGCCAGAATAGTCAGTGACAACTACAAGGGATGTTGGGAACTGCAGTACAATGAACACCTGAAGGACCTCTCTGCCTCACACCATGAAGGGGTAATCTACTCACCTGGCGCACAGGCTGTCTCACACACAGGGCAAATGTAACAGAAATGACAATACTGCAAGAGGAGAAACAAAGCAGTGGAAGTTTAGCATAAGTTACCAACAAGACACTGCTGTGGTTAATAAGATTCAAAAAACCAAGACTATCAAGTTTTTGTACAGGAATGGAAGGGAAGCGTAGTGGGGAAACTTGCAAGACCAACCTGACAGCTTGTACAATATTCATTGCTGTCTCCTTCTTTACAGGGACATTTGTCACAGTCATCACAATGCTGAAAAGAAAAAGAGAAGCAGGACGATGAAAGGCTATCCTAGCAAGAAAATAAGTGGGGAATAGAAAGAAAAAATTTCCTTCACACGCATGCCACAACAAAATCACACTGCACAATAGGAATTCCCAAAGCTGCTTGAGCCAGGCTATTGGTCCACGTAGTTCAACCCAGCCTTCTACAGCATGGTGATCTCCAGATCTGTTGCACTAAAGCACACCATTTCCAGCCAGCATGACCATTTGCCATGTGGTCTGAAAAATCTGGAAGGTACCAAGTTGAGTAAGGTTAGTCTACACTAACTGGTTATGATAGATTTCTGACAGATGGGGCATTTCTCATCTCTCCTCAGTGGTGATGCAAAGGATTCAACTTTAGGATTATTTGCATGCAAAGCATGTGCTTGTTATTGAAATATGGCCCTTCTCAGATACTATGTGGTCACTGGGCACTACATAGCCCATTCATTCTTCCACTATCTTGCAAACACCCACCAGAATCCCCCCAAGAATTTTAGCATAACTCATTCTGCCCTATGGTTGCCAGGCTGTAACCCAGCGTTTCCCTGTCCCTTTCAAAATTCTGGATTGCCAGATCACAAAACCTCCTGTAAATTGAAAGCCAACGTGGCTATTCTCCTGCCTTCTGCTGCTATTCTTTTGTTCTCCTTCTATACTGGCTGTAGCACAGTGGAAGGCAATTGTAGCCCTCCAAATGTTATTAGCTAACAATTCACAGTAGGCATAGCCAGACTAGCTATTATTGAGGAATTAATGGAGATAGAAATCCAAAAATATTTAGAGGGCCTCGGTTGCCTCTCCTGCTGTAACATGGAAGATGCCCAGAAGCTAGTGGAGATCAATGTTTCTTGGGGAAGAGGATATCATGGCAAGATTAAACAACATAACTATCAGGGGGAAAAATGGACAAAAATTTTAATGTCTTTCTCCAGCAAGATCAGTGTAGTTCCAAAATAATTTGGGGACCCAGATGGGTTAGGATACAAATCCCATAATCCCAGATAATTAGATGGGCTTGATACGGTTTGGAAGATTTAGAATTCAATATTATCTGAGGACCCAAGGTTGGAAGTTATTCCTCCCAACTCCACCCAGATACAGCCAAATCCAGCACCACCAAATGAATAAACTATATAATTATATGATAGCTATCCACCTACAAGAAGTTGCAAACACTTCTTTCAGCTGATAATGTAACAGGTTCAGGAGGAATGTTGCAATGTGCCAACTAACTGCAGGAGACCATGCAGCTGCCGTGACGTACCCAAAATCTCCACCGCCAATCTTCTCTCCCACCTGTCTATTTGGACAATTAAGGGGTTTGTGGTGTTGTGTGCCTTCAAGTCATTTCTGACCTATCGTGGGGGTTTCTTGGCAAGATTTTTCAGAAAGATTTTTTCATTGCTTTCCTCTGAGACTGAGACTGTATGACTTATCAAGGCCACCCAGTGATTTCCATGCCTAAAGCAGGGATTTGAACCCTAGTCTCAAAACTCATAGTCTGATGCTCAACCCTCTACATCGTGTATGTGAACATCTTCTCTTAAACATTTAATTAATTATTAATAAATATCTATTAAAGAAAATATTCCATAATCCATTTTTAAATTTTTTTCCCAGAAAAGGCAGCTTTAAAAAAACAAAACAGGAGGGGAAATTGTCTTCTCAAATTTTTCCTTTTTAATTCAGGCTTTCACCATCTCTATTCCTAGACCATCCTGCTCATGCCTTGAGATCTTCAGAGGAGATCCTTCTCCAGTGTCCACCACTGACAAGTACTGCAATGTGTATTTCTGAAAATGAAGGTATTTTCTGTACCAGGGTCCCAATTTTGGAATTCCTTCTAGAGAGAAAAATTTGGTATTGACTCTTTATTCTTTTAGGGCCTGAAATGAAAATATTCCTGTTTGCCCTGTGTTTTGAAGAAAATGTTATAATAATAAAATTGAAAATGTATATTAAATTTAGACTGACTCTTCCTCTCCCACTCCATTTTGTTCTCTTTTTTCAAAATTAAGTTACCGTATATTGTTTTTATAATCTTATGTACATCATAATGGGATGTCTTTGGTGACGAAGAAGTGGAATAGAACATTTTAAGATGAATGTACAAATAGGAGAGGGTGAAAACTGAGCAAAGGGGCTGGTGGAGGAATGAAGTACGAGCCACAGAGGGGTTCATCCTCTTCTGATTCATTGCAGTTTGCTTTGGAAGGTCATGCGTCCTATTTTGCAGAGTACAGCCCTCAGTTTGAAGGCATTCTTTCTGTGAGGAGCTATCTAGTTCAATTTCAATTTAAGACAAAAGAACAATCAGAAGAGAGAGGAGAGTCATTAAAGTTGCCTATCAGTGCTGAGCCTCTGGTTAACAGCAGGCTGAACAAGCACACAATAAGTTCTATGGTTACAGTCTTCCCTACTATGGTAAGATGTATTTCTATCTCGATTATAATAATTACATAATAATAATTTCCGCCTGGAAATACACATTAGCAGTGCACATTAGCAATGCAAATTCTATGTAGACCCATGTCTGCTTCTCTACCACCACCACTTTTTTTGACAATGCCACTTACATATGTCTATTGATTGCTGTCTCTGAATCTCAAAGGGCCTTGGCTCTTCTCACAGACCATTTTCTCTATGCCCAAATGGACTTACCTGGCAGTTGCAGCATAAGCATGAGACAGCGTGGTGTAGTGGTTTGAATGTTGGTCTAGGAACCTGGAGACCACGGTTCAAATCCCTGCTCAAGTGTTAAAACCCACTGGTTGACCTTAGGCAAGGCATACTCTCTCAGCATCAGAGGATAGCAATGGCAAATTCCCTCTGAATAAACTTGCCAAGAAAACCCTATGATAGGTTTGCCTTAGGGTCACCGTAAATAAAAAATGACTTGGAAGCACACAACCACAATAATGACAGCATGAGCACTCAAAGAAGCATTTAGGGCTGGAATGTCATTTTCCATAAGACCCCAGAGTAATACATACATACCCTCCAAATGTCTTGATTAATCCTCCATCACTCCCCTTTTTCAGCTGCTTTTAAAATGTCCCAGTTTCTCTCTCCTCCTCCCACTTTCCACTTTGTCCTCAGCTTATTCAGTTTACTGCAAATTGAGTTCAAAGTGCAAAAGTAGTTTGCACTCTGTGAAGTCAGAAGTAGGAAGAGAAGAGGATGGGGGAAGAATCTTGCCTTTCCCACAGGCTCAGACTCTCCTAGCTTTTGTGTTTTTCATCACTGATAACGTTTGCCACCTTGACCACACATCACCTGTTTTTCCTCTGTGAAATGTTGGAGGGTATGGTAATGTTATCTTGGGCAAACCTGTTAAGGGGAATAAAGTTTGCTGCCAATTGGGACACTGCACCAGAATTCTTTAAAAAATGTAAAAGGAAGCCTAGTGAAGGGATGACTACTGGACTTTGCCAGGGCATTAGGTCAGAACTTGGGAAACATTTTCTAAAAATTTTCTAAAGTTCATCTAGGTCCTAGGAGCTTTAAGTTTTCTAAGCTCTGAATGGTGGTCTCACCAACAGCTCAAGTATTCCAAGCCCAGATGCCTAACCAGTTACCCAGGAACTTCTAAAGAAACAGGTCCTGTCTTCAGAGACAATAGGTGCATTTACACTGTAAAAATAATGCAGTTTGACACCACTTGGCTCCATTTTAACAGAATTCTGGGATTTGTAGCTTTGTGAGGGACCAGCGCTCTTTGGCAGAGGAGGCTAAAGCCCCTGTAAAACTACAAATCCCAGGATTCCATAGGATGGAGCTACAGCACTTAAAATGGTGTCAAACTGCAATATTTCTACTGTAGCATGTAGGTGCACCCAATGTCTTTTAAAGGAATAAGGCACTATGAAAATGCTTCCTCCCATTTCCAACTCTTTCTCCTTTCCTTCAGATAGAGCTAGCACCTTTTTTTTTCTAACAGGGCTCTCATGCATTTCACAAATACAGCAAAGGCCATCTTCAGTGTATAAAGTGTCTTCCTTTCATGTCATCAGCAGACTAAGAAAATATTTATAGCTATCTATATATAAAGCTAGATTCTACCAGCAAGGTGCAGTAGCTTGAGTGTTTGGACTAAGATTCCAGGAGACCAGGGTTCAAAACCCCACTTTGCAATGGAAAACCCTAGGATGGCCTTGAGCAATTCACACACTCACAGCTTCAAGCGGAAGGTGGAATAAGCCTTGCCAAGATAATCATAAGAGAAGGCCATCATAGGTCAGAGTCAGTTTAAAGGCACACAACAACAACAACAACAAATATATGAAGCTGCCTTGTACTGAGGTAGTTGTATTGTTCCATCTAACACAGTATTGTCTGCACTGGCTGGCAGTAGCTCTCTGGGTTCTCATGTAGAGACCCTCAGGGAGCTGGTCCTTTCCATCAATTATTACCTTATCCTTTTGAAATGCAGACACTAGGGACTAAATTAGGATAATGTGATCTGCCACTGAACTACAGGCCCTACTTTCCATCTTGAAAGAAGAACAAATTTGAGAGAGCAAAATGTGTACCCTACTCCCACCAGCTAAAAAAGCAGCTTCTATGGAGTTTTCAACAATGGGCATATCTCTACCCTACCAAAGTATATCTATTTGATACCATTTGGGAGTTATAGGCTGCATCCACACTGCAGAAATAATCCAGTTTGACACCACTTTAACTGCCCTGGCTCAATGTTATGGATTTCTAGGAACTGTAGTTTTGTGCGCCGTTTAGCCTTCTCCATCAAAGAGCTCTGATGTCACAATAAACTACAAATCCCAGAATTCCATAGCATTGAGCCATGGCAGTTAAAGTGGTGTCAACCTGGATTATTTCTGCAGTGCGGATGCAGCCTTGGTTTCTTGCAAAGAACTGCAACAATGCTGACAGTTCCCTAATCCAGGTGAGGGCAAAGTGTGGCTCTCCAGATGTAATTGACCAGTGCCTCTCATCAGCCCTAGCCAGCAGAGCCAACAATGTGAGATGCCAAGAGTTACGTTCTGACAATGTCTGAAGGCTGAAATTTGCTTCCTCCCATCCTAGTCTTATGGATCCCTAGCCACTCCACTGCACACCCTCCACCATTTCACAGATGAAAACCAGGACATGTGTGGCTAAACAGAGTGTAGTCAAGATGGCAAAAGTTATTAATGAAGATAAGCAGAAAAGCTAGGAGAGGCTGCAGCAGTTTGCTTTTGCCTGAATCTATAGAAGGAGTAAACTCTACCCCTTTCTCTACCTCTCCCCCCACAGAGACTTGATTCAAACTACTTTTTGCACCTTGAACTCATTTTGCAGTAATTGAAGTCCACTGAGGACAAAGGGGGAAAGAGGGAGAAAGGGAAACGGATATTTTAAGTTCAGCTGAAAAATTGGGATGAAAGAGGATTAATTGGAACTGTCCCTGCCAAATTGGGGCAGTTGGAGGGTATATCCTCTGTGTCCCATCAGTCAGGGCAATACACTTTTTGAGGATGCGAGAGATGGACTTCACTGTGGCACCCCAGTGATGCAATACTTTCGCCTAATAAAAGAAAGTATTCTATAACGGGGAGCATTGCAGATCTCAGTATTTTTATATTTACTTAAAAACAACACTAGGGCACCCAAATGAGATTGCTGTCTGCATGTTTTCCCCAGTGGGAAAGTAGCAGGTTGAGATGTGGGGCAATTTAGACTGGGAAAGTAGTATAAGACAGGAGCAGTTAAATATGCCCTGCCCCAACAAAGCTTGGAAACAATAGATTTTTGGAATACAACTCTTAGAATCCCTCCAGCATAGTCACTTGTTTGAATTAGATATCCCAGAATCCTCCAACCAACATGGTAATTAACTACAGTGGTTGGGGGATTCTAGAAGCTGTGGTCCAAAAAAGAAAAATGAAGAATTTTTCCAGGCTTTGCTCACCTAGCATCACTGATCCAGTTCAATGTATTTCCACCCAGGCAGTTTTAAAATAAACATCAACACACTGGGATATCTAATCACAGATCTCTCTCATGGGTATTTTGGCCCTGGCAGTTTATATATGCTAGGATGGAAAGAAGAGTAACATGGTGGAACACAGGAGAAATTTGAAGTCAGAATGCCCAGTGTGGGCATGCTTGAATTGCAGTAAATTGTGCAGAATGAAGCAGGTTCTCACCAAAGACAGAACCATGAATGAAGTCAGAAAGAGACAGAAGCCAGATGGAGAGGCATAAAGACACACTTCCCCTTTCTGCTTGAAGAACCCAAAGGCAGGAGAAAGATGTACCATATAACATTTTCAGAGCATCTACCAGTTTGTCTCATCAAAGGTGATGAGGAGGAAGAAAACTTTGCCTTGCTCTGGAGAGGGCAGTGGGAAGATATGCTGTGCATTATTCTACACCTCAGATTTAGCATGACTGTGACGTAGATGCAAAGCATACAGGAAGAGACCCTCACTTTTAATAAATTGTTCCACCAGCCCAAGTCCACACACAGTACAATACTGAGCAGGTATGCATGCAAGCTTGCAAATGTGCTCCTTCATTACCTTGCAGAAGGCACAGTAGTGGCAAACAGAGCCTGCCTCATAGTCTTCATCTTCTTCTTCTTCTTCTTCTTCTTCTTCTTCTTCTTCTTCTTCTTCTTCAATGGAAAAGAGAAACACGATATGGCTATCCAATCCCTCCTGATTTATCTTGGTGAGAAAGGGAGGAGGTCCAGAGGACCATTGGGTTCCCAGTGGGCACTGGGGCCTAGTGAGCTGGTCCTTGCAAGGAAGAAGAGGGGATACCTCAGCTTTCCAAAGAAGGAAAGGAAGGGAATTTGATTTGGAGGAAGTCAGGGAACCACCCAAGTTGGGGGGAAATAGGAAGTGGGTTTTGGAACTAGGGTTGTTTAAAAGTGAGGAACTCAAGCCATTGGAGAATATAGTTTGTGGTCCCCTGAGACATTTGTGAAAGACTGCAAGACAGGACACTGGAGGGTGGGATAGAAAGCTTGGTTTCTTGTTTGCCTTGGCTCATAAGTTCTCCTAATAACAGCAACAAAAATAATGGACCCACCACATCCCATATCCCAACCCCTGAATTTTTCTCACCTTCTTCTCCTTCATGGTGTTTCTTGGACTTTTCATGGCCTTCGTGTTTGTGATGCTTGTCTTTGTGTCCTTCATGCTCATCTTCATCTTCTTCCTTAGAAGCACTTTCATCAGACTCTTCTTCATTATCACCAGGATGATGGTGATGGTGGTGGTGATGATGGTGCTCTTTGTCTTCCTCCTCTTCATCATGGTGATGATGGCCACCATGATGATGGTGTACATGGAAATCCTCTTCTTCATCATCGTCATCATCATCATCATCGTCATCATCATCATCGTCATCATCATCATCATGGTGATGATGGTGATGCCTGGTGTGCTCCTCTTCATCACTGTCCCCGTCATCATCATCATCATCATCATCATCATGGTGATGATGGTGGTGATCACCATGATGCTCATGATGGTGATGGTGTTCATCCTCTTCATCATCATTGGCGTCATCATCATAATGATGGTGGTGATTACCATGATGTTCATGATGTTGGTGATGTTCATCATCATCTTCATCATCATCGTCATCACCATGATGGTGGTGATGTTCACTATGATGCTCATGATGATGGTGGTGATGTTGGTCCTCCTCTCCATCATCATCATTGTGGTGGTGATGGTGGTGGTCGTCATCATGATGTCCATGATGGTGGTGAAGTTCATCCTCATCATCACCATCATTGTGATGGGGGTGGTGATGGCTGCCATGATGTTCATGATGATGAAGATGTTCACTTTGGCCAGTGTCACTTCTATCGTCAGCATGGTGATCACTGTGGTGATGGTGGTGATACTCCTTCTCATCATCTTTGTGGGAATTATGGCCTTCTTGTCCATGATGTTGAGTGGCTTGGGAGAGATGATGATGATGATGATCATCATCATCATCATCACTGTGCTGACTATGATGCCCATGTTGGTGGTGTTCCTCGTGATGATGGTGTTCATCGTCGTGGTGGTGTTCTACTTTGTCATGATGGTGGTCATGGTCATGGTGGTGGTGCTCCTGTTCCTGTCCCTGTATTCTTGGGAACTGGAATGAGCAGAGCAGGACCAGAAGGAGGCCTAGAATCCAGGCCTTCCAGGAAGCCATATGGACAACTTCCACCCAGAAGTTTTGGTAGAGGTCCCACTAGAGGCAACTCAGAAAGGCACACAAGAAGAAACTCTCAATAGGTGCAACTAGGAAAGTCTGACAAGGAGAACTTAGGGGGTAGAAACACTTTCTAGCTTGGGTTTTGTGTGAGCGACGTCTACAGCTGGCCTAGATTATTAGCCTTTCAGCCCCAGCCAATGCCTGCCTGACCCAGCCTCCAAGATAGATGAGAAAACCAAACCATGGGCCCTACCATGCCCTTATGAGGTGACCAGGATAGAGGGGGTGGAGAATCGGGTAGAGGGAGCTATGTTGCTTGCCATGCCGCCAGGCTATAATTAGCTCTTAGGAGCAACTGCACCTCACTCACTCTCAGGGACAGGGATGTCAGCAGAGTTTCAAAACAGGGAGAAATCTGAGCCAGGACTGCTTGGTTCTCTGGGAGAGAGAGGACTGTGTTTGGGAAAATAGAAGCTCAGAATCCAGGTTTCTTTAGTGTCTGGGGGTTAGAGAAGGAGGCCTTGAATAAAGAGTAAGACCTAGTGAGTGTATGGTTGGTGTGTATATATTAAGTCATACAGAACACAGGTTTAGCAAAAAGAGGGGCAGGGAATGACACAAATTGGCCATTAAACAAAAAAACCAAATGACAGTTTATTTGTAACTGCTAGTCCAATTTGTTTTATTGCATTGCTTTTTTGTGTGTATACGTGCCTCCAAGTCACTTGTCAACTTATGGTGACCCCGTGAATTTCATAGGGTGGTTTTGCCAATTCCTTCTTCTGAAAATAGCCTACAGCAGCTTTGCTTTTTAGCTCTGCTTAAATAAGCCAAGAAAACTTCCGTAGGTTTGTCATAAGTCAGAAAGTACATGAAGGCACACAACAACAACAACAACAACAGAAATATTACAAAGCCATGGATGTACTGAAATAAATCATGGTAAGTATCTCACCAAGATCTATTTTTATTTTTCAAGAGAAACAGTAATACTGCTTGTGCAAATAGAGTTAGCAGAAGCACCCATGATGAAAAACACAACCTCAGGGTTTCATTAATAATATAAAAGAAGCAAAATTGATGAATAAGAAAAGTTTTGGGAAAACCAGTGTGGTATAGCAGTTAGCATGTTGGATTAGAATTTAAGAGATCTGGATTCTTGCCACTACCGTGCCATGTGAGACTACTGAGCCAGTGTCTGCCTGTCTTTCACTTGCTTAGCACAGCCTGCCCCAAAGGGCTATTGTGAGGATAATGTGGGAAAGAGAAGCGCCATGTATATTTCCTTGTACTAAGGAACAAGAGGATTATCTCTTGCTGCCTTTTCCCAATCTGGGAACAGGCTGATACTGGGCTGGGACAGTATCTTATTGCACAGTTCCATGCCTAGATTATTACTATCCCATCCTTCTCCCATCCTTAGCTAAAAACGCTTCTTTTCTGTAATGGGAGACATTCCTATCAGGGATGGGATGGTAACGATCTGGGCACAGAGCTGTGTGATAAGACACGGTCCCAGCCAGTCTCAGCCTGTTTCCAAATCAGGAGAAAGGCAGTGCAATAATCTCCTAAGATTGGATATAATTCTAATATCAACATAAAATGTAAGACATTCAAGAAAAATGTAGGATACTGCCAAATAAAAGCTAAAAGCACTCATCTAAATATAAATTCATGCTTCTTAATCATGCTCAAAATGGAGGACATTTTGAAATTGCTCCTGGACAGAAAGCTGAAATGTAGGACATGTCCTGGAAAAGGAGGATGTCTGGTCAACCTGTGTAGGGAACACAATTTACAGCAGTGTCAGGAATGTGCTGATGGATCTCTGTAGGTGAAATCAAATCCATGGAGTTGGTTGAGATCTATAAATACCTGTGTAGCAGAAGCCTGAATGTTTTCTGCTGGTGTCCTGTTCTCTTCTAAATGGCAGTGCATGATTAGAGCTTGGAAATTTTACTTTTTTGTACTACAAATAAATTTCCCACCTAGGTTGGTTTAGGAATTTTGAGTGTTAGAGCACTGTTAGAACACTAGTTTCTAAAATAATAATAATATTGAAGCAGTAAAATCAATAAATTAATCCATTAAAAATAATTAATTAGAAACCAAGATCCATAGTGTGGGAATCATTATCAGGCCAACCAAAAAAGATACATACACATAAGCATAAGACTTTTGCACCCCTTCATCAGACATGATGCTACAAAAATGGAGGGATGTGAGAGAGGTGTGTGAGAGAGAGGGTTTGTCATAGAGATATTAAAATACAATGACAGAGGGCATATCCTCAGATTTTCACATCACCAAGTATTAGGTTTCAGTTTCCCCCGATTAAGTCTCAAGCCGGGATCTTTGAACTGTTTTTTTTTTTTTTTTTTTTTGGCGGAGGGTGGGGGCAAGGGGGCTCAACATTGGCAGGGTTATTAATTTTGCCTACTCAAAGGTACATGCGGCGGGGGGGGGGCAAATTATTTTCTCCATTCGTTACCATTCAAACATCCTTAAATATGAAAATTCTTATAAGCACAGTGTGTATATAGAAGTGCCCTCCATCTTTTCAGTGTGGTTTACTCTGCAGTAAGGATGCACAGGCTAGACTGAGGGCAATTTTTATTATTCCTGGGAGAGCTCAATGACAATCATTGTCTTTATATTTGTATGCAAAGGGATATGGTAGCACCTTTGAGACTAGCTGAAAGACATTTGTAGTATAAGCTTTTGTAGACTGAGTCTGTTTCATCAGCAGAGAAGCATGGACAGGAGGCAGTGGCTGCAGTGAACTTGCAAGTGGCTCGCTATGCTATTGCCTCCCATTTCTGCTTCTCTGTGGTCTTAGGTTGGCCAAGGTTGAGAGAGCCCAAAGCAGTGGAGAAGCAAGGATGGGAGTTGGCAGTGGAGGCAAGCTGCTGCTTCATGACACCCCATCCCCAACCCCATGCATGGCTGTAACCATTGTGCCACACTGCAGCCTCTGGTTTTTGCTTCTCTGTCTTCTTGGGCTCTCTTGGCCAAGGTTAGTAGAGTCCAAGGTAGTGTGAAGCATGGATGGGCAGGGTGACTAGATGCCCTCCTTTTCCTGGATATGTCCTAAATTTCTATCTTTTGTCTAGGAGGAATTCCAAAATGTCCTCCATTTTGAACGTGTTTGGCACCTGTTGTGGATCATATTTAACACCCTGCCCCCCCAACAGGGAGGGGTGATTTTGACAAAGATAAGTTCACCAGAAAAACACATTTGAGTCCATAATAAAACACAGTATATGTAATGTAGCTGTAAATAAACCATATGAAATGAATTTATATTTATATTAGTGTTTTTACCTTTTATTTGGTAATGCCCTACATTGTTCTTGAATGCCCAAATTTCCCAGTGCCTTGTCTTCCTATGAAGTTATGATATCTGATCACCATGCAGATGGGAGGCAGCAGAGGTGGTGAGATGTTGCTGATAGCTGGCAGCCAGCTGGGTGAGATGGTGCCACACTGCTACTGAGCAGCACCCCATCCCCACCAGTGGCCACAGTGGAAGGAGGGCCCAACTGGGTGTCATCCCTCTCTGATTTGTCACCCGGTGTGCTCCACACAACCCCCATACTCCTAGCGATACCCCTGCCCAGCCTGCATGGACAGTAATTGGGAATGGTGTATATTGTAGTCCAAAACATCTGGAAGACCTCAGGTTGGAGAAGTATGGAATAAACTGAGGTGGTAGAAAACTGAGATGGTGAACTTTAGAACTTTAGATAGGAAACACTGCTTTCGAAATGCTGTCCCAGGAAAACTTCTTGCAACTAGAATGTTAATATATCAAGAATGGTTGTTCTCTATCTTGCAATTTGAAGTGGAATAGATCCTTTCTATTTCTCTCTGCTGCAGTCTGTGTAGATTCAGCTTTAAATTAGACTGTCTAACACAGGGGTAGGCAACCTTTTTGAGCCGGGGGCCGGGTTGCTATCCCTCAGACAATTGGGGGGGGGGGCGAAGCACCAAAAATAAATAAACAAACAAACAAATAAATAAATAATATTTTAAAAAATAAAAAATAAATAAATAAAATATGCATGCACACTCTCTCAGCCCCAAAAAAGCTATGGCAAAACCCCTGTGGAGATTTTGCCAAGAAAACCCCAAGAACAAGTAATAACAACAATAATCAATATCATCAGGCAGCAGGGGAGGAGCCCCGGTGGACATAAAGCCTCTGCCTGTTTCCATCTCTCACCGGCACTCTCAAGCTGCGGAGGACTGTTTTGGGCGTCCTGCAGCCCTCGGAGGACCACCTGAGTGGCTTGAGATGCTGCACCTGCAGGCAGCAGGGGAGGAGCCCCGGTGGACATAAAGCCTCTGCCTGTTTCCATCTCTCACCGGCACTCTCAAGCTGCGGAGGACTGTTTTGGGCTCTGGGAAGATCATAATGAAACTGAAAAATTTATGTATTTTTAAACTGTATATTTTAATTATTGTCATTCAACTTGCTTAGTTTATTGTTTGGGGGGATGGGAGGGTGTGGGAAGGGGGGATGAGATTTGAATTTGATTTAATTTTGATATTTGTTCTGATGTTTTGAAATCCTGTACGCCGCCCCGATTGCCTAGCAGAGGGGCGGGATATAAATAAAAATTATTATTATTATTATTATCATCATCATGGCAGGTGGGGGGCGGCGGTGGGGGCGGCGGCAGGATTGGCCTGGGGCTGATCCAAAGGCCTTGGGGGGCCACATCCGGCCCCCGGGCCTTAGGTTGCCTACCCCTGGTCTAACACACAGTCATAGTATGAATTTAATTGATCTTTGAGCACCAAAAAGGCATTCTCTTTCTGAAGATAGCAGTGCATGTTTTTCTTACTATCTGTGGGATCTCACACCAAGGTTTCTACAAAACCAGGAGGCATTTTATTGGCCATCTCTTCAGCTCTAATGCTTTGAAACACAACCAACCATTTTTTTTTTAAAGCAGGATTAGGAAACCTCTGGCCCTAGGACTTCAGGACAAGGACCTTGGCAAGGTAGCTATCCAATCTGTTCACATATTATACTGAACATGGGTACAAATCACCACATGTAGCTCTCCCTAGCCAAATGCTTTTTCTTTCATGGGTAGGTCTGTCCACATGGAAAAATCCATGCAAAGTTCTCTTTTTAAAATTATGCATTCTATTTTTCAGGTAACAGTCCTCCAAGTGACAAGCTAGTTCTAGTCTCCTGCTGGAAGATATCGTCCATCTGAAAAGCTGTCACTTTTTTAAAAAGTCTTTTTTTTAAAGTCTGTTTTAAAGCTGAAGAACCTTATGAAGAGCAAACCCAAAGGGATCTTGATGTTACCCATCAGCCTTTAACCTCAGCACAGTGAAATAAACAGGTGGAGAGGTCACCTGTGTCACATATTCCCATATTGTCATCAGTAGGAATACCAACAAAAGATTGCCAACTCATCCATTTCCAACTAATGTAAGCGTTTATATGACAACCCAGCTGAAAATGCTTAGTGATTCACAGTTATGAATTAGAGCAGGGGTCGGCAAGGTTTACTTACCTGGGGCCGGTCGCTGGTCCCCAGGTCTTCCGCCGGGCCGGGGGGGGGAATGGCGGTGGCAGGTAAATAAATGGCGGCAGCAGCGGTGGGCGGTGGCGGGGGTCGGCGGGCCAGGTGCGGCCCGCAGGCCGTAGGTTGCCGACCCCTGAATTAGAGGGATGGATAGCAAAGTGGCAACAACATGAAAGAGATGTGACAAATGGTTTAACTTGATATTAAAAACTGAGATAGCTAAAACCTATTCTACAAGCAGTTCAAACAAGCTTTGAGGAGAGAGCCTGGCAGTTAACCCCCAAACAAAAGCTAGATCAGGAAGCTGACAAATAGTGCCAAGGTAAAATGTAGTTCAGCCAAACTTACTGGACACAGAACAAACACTTGTCAGTGACCCCCCTGGCATAAATATAAATACACAGATGAAAGTCATAGAACAGATCAGTCATAGAACAGATCAAAACTCATAAAACACCATAAAGAGATAAGAAAGTAGGACTTTTAGCAAACTTTCTAGTCATGAAAATCCTCACAGAATGCCAGGTAAGCAGGCACCTGCCAAACAAGGCACAAAGCCAAGGTCCTACTAACCGGCGCTCAAAGAAATATCTAGTTTGTACTTGTTCAAACCTTGCCTTGGATAGAAGCCAATGCTACGAGTAATAACAATTTCAGAGACTCTCAAAAGAAAAAGAAAAATTGGAGGGAATAGATCTTTCTGATATCAAACCCCTATATAACAGCTTGTAAAGAGAGGCAAAATCAAAGCATTCCTAAACTAGAAAATCCCACAGGGCCTGTGCTATTAGATCTGGTAAGAGACACTATTGTTTTGTTGTTGTAATGTGCCTTGTTGTAATAATGTTTCCTTGAGTTGGCTCTGACTCATGATGACCCCATCCTAGAAATTTCTTGACAACAATTATTCAGGGAAGTTTGCTACTGCCTTCCTCAAAGGCTGAGAGAGAGTGTGATTTGTCATTCAGTGGGTTTCCATGGCTGAGTGGGGATTTGAACTGTGGTCTCCCAGTTAAATGAAAACATGTTATATTTGTAACTCTGCTTATTCTTGTGCTATGATTATATCTCTGTGTTAAATTTTGTTTTTACATTGTGACATATTTTATAGTAAAATATTTTATAGTAAAGAATATAACTAAGGTTCCATCTACACTGAAGAATTAAAGTAGTTTGACACTATTTTGACTGCCATGGCATGAGATATTTAGCCTTCTTTGTCAGAGCTCTGGTGTCACAGCAAACTATAAATCCCAGACCATTAAAGCAGTTTCAAATTTTTAATTCTGCAGTGTGACAGCAGCCTCCATGATCTCAAAAGAGACATCAATTTAAAAATAATTTACTATATATTGGTGCTCACGTGGATCATAGCATCTATCCAGGAATGACCATTAGTGATGGGTGATTCTAGTGTGCTAAATTAACCCTCCAAGTTAGGCAAAGTACCTAAGAAGCATATTTTGAAGAAACCCTACACCAGGGGTAGGCAACCTAAGGCCCGGGGGCCGGATGCGGCTCCCTGAGGCCTTTGGACATGCCTGCCGCTGCCGCTGCCTCCACTGCCTCCACCCGCCATGATGATATTGATTATTGTTGTTATTACTTGTTCTTGGGGTTTTCTTGGCAAAATCTCCACAGGGGTTTTGCCATGGCTTTTCTGGGGCTGAGAGAGTGTGCATGCATATATTTTTTAATTTTTTTAATTTTTAATTATTTTTTAATTATATGTATTTATTTATTTATTTATTTATTTTTGGTGCTTCGGCCCCCAATTGTCTGAGGCACAGCAACCCGGCCCCCGGCTCAAAAAGGTTGCCTACCCCTGCCGTACACTAAGACATAACTTATCATGTGTAGTCATACACCTGCTCCTCACACACATACACACACATCCATGGTTAGTTCATTGGGGGTTCATTTTCTCATTGAATCTTAGAATAATCAAGTGGTCATAATTTAGCTTTAGACTGGAGATAATTTTGTCCCAACCTCTGTGTTTTATGCAGGCTCTGCAGTGCAGGATGCAGCTGCAGGATGTCTGACAGATTGTTCTCCGACTTCCTCTTAAATATCTTCAGTGAAGGAGAGTCCACACCTCCTGAGGCAGCCTGTTCAACTATTGAGTCATTATTTCTAATTTGCATCTACCCTGATAAAGTAGCACATACACATTTTGTGCACATTTGAGTCCTTCTTTGTCTTCTTTTTTTGACAATGCTTAAATGTCACCCAACGTAATTTCAAGTATCCCACAGCAGCAAGAATATTATGCGCATGAATGTGGAAGAATACAGATATGCCATTGGCAGAGGACTGGATTGTGAAGATATTCCAGTTTGCCAAGATGGATAAATTAACTACATTATTAAAGGAAAAACCTATAAATAACTTTGTGGAAGAATGGAAGCCATTTTTGAGATACATACAAGAAAGGGAATAAATTATAACATTGGCAGGTTTTGAAATATAACTAATTTTTATACAATTAGGAGCAGAGGTATATATTAATGTGGATATTTAAGTAGACTAGATTTGAAACAATTTGATAAACACAAATCAAAGGATAGGAAGTGGGAAGTATTTTTTTTTTTTTTTTTAGATCAAATGTTGTGTGGTGTGCTAGTGGCTGAATTTATGATTTTGGGTAGAGGGAATGTGTTGTATGTGTAGGTATGTTTTTGTCATTACTGTTTGGGAGTTTTGGTAATTTATATGTGGAAACTAATAAATATTATTTTTAAAAAATAATAATTTCAAGTAACCCTTGGGTTAATTTTCCCACCTCCCAATCCCTTGCAAGCCATCAGTTCAGACCCCTGGCAAGACAAGGCTGCCTGTTTCCCAGCAGCTGGCAGTATGTGGCAGAAGAGGAGCAGAAAGAAGAGAAGGGTAGTCCTGAGTACTTTGCACACACATCCTGGCATTTAGTGTGCAATATATCTGGGAACAGAATAGACATTAGACAGCCAGTATGGTGAATCATAGCAGAATTTGGAAAATAGAGGTTCATGTCATCCCTGAGCCAGGAAATTCAGTGAGTAGCCTTGGGCCATTCATCTCTCATAAACATGATCTACATCACAGGGATATGGTTGGACAGACACTGCCTTGGGGTCACTGGAGAAAAGGAAGGATATACTTCTGGAAGGATATACGTCTAACTAATAAATATACAAATTACTCCAGAGTAATTTGGAGCCTTTGACTGCACAAAAGTTTATGAGTCCTGAAAAAGTTAAAGCTTTTTCCCCCCAGACTTTCACAGCCTCTCAGACTGGCAGACAACAGATTGATCTGCCTCCAAGCCATTCCAACATCTTTTGAGAAACATTAGGAGAATTAGCAAAGTACCCTACTTTGGAAAGAGAGAAAATCTCCCCTAACTTACAAATTCATCTTGGTTTCCACACCCTAGTGGGACAACGCTCCCTGCCACGCTATTGCATTTAATGGCAGAGGCAATGAGAAAGGGCACGTCAAAATGCTGAGTTATTAAACTGAGATACTGATTAACCATGTTTACTCAAAGCTGGATGTACAAACTGAATGGAATACAAGGCTCTATGAGGAGGTAAGACATGATGATTTGGCTAAAAAGGTCTGAAGAGTGGGTTATTTTTTTTTCTTTTCTTTTTTTTGTGGGTAACCCCACACCACTACCACACCAACAATTCAGGCTCTTCCACAGACATAACTGTGATCAAAATCTTATTCTAGATGAACTCTGTATTACGCTCAGAGGAATTTATCCGGTCAAGCAAGTTCCTGAACTGGGTGTGGTGCTGCTGCCAGTGGGTTGGATCTTGAAGCTGTCTCTGTTGCATGATCTCTCACTTACTCATTCTAGGCGAAAGAGGTGCTGGAGAAACAGCCTGGAGACATCGACTCCAGCCTGGCACTGGCTGTGCCCCCCTGGTCTACTTCATGGCCAATCCCAACCAGAAAGACCAGGTATTGCGGCCTTTAGATTCTCAATGTTTTGCCGGTAAACAAAACTGTTTGCCTGGAGTGACGGGGCTTCCTGAGAGATTCCTCCCCACCGCAATTCCTAACTCTCAATTTTCCCCCAGGCATGGATACCCAAACTCTTCAAGAAGAAAGTCTGCACAACATTTATAGAGCAACCTGGTGAACCAGGGTGAGTAAAGCCTAATCTCTCCCCGACCCTGCCTTTTCACAAGATTTAAATAAGCAAGGAGTTCCAAACCCTCCCAAGGCATGTACTTTCACTTAACTTCCTCTTCTTCCCTTGCCTTATTACAATTTCTCCCTGCAGCTATGTAGATAGATGATGTAGATATAATTTACAAGCTGCTCCATGTCAACAGATTTCAGAGTGATTTACAATAAATTAAAACAATCAAATACAATTAAAACTAAAACAAAAACAGATAACTTAATAAAATACAGTTGACATTGATCAGTGAGGAAACACTCCAACCTATTTTCCACAATCCCAGAACGGCTGAACTCTTGATAGGCTCCTGCAGGCACCAGTGACCCTGTTTCTACATCCAACTGTCCCAATTTGGCAAGAACAGTCCTGATCAGTGGCATCCCTAGGGTTGGTGTTACCGGGTGCAGGAACTCATGATGTCACCTCGCCATTGACCTCCTCCCATTTCACACCATACAGAATCTTTAGTAATGCTTTTTTGCACTAATATTACTCATAAATCAAAATTCCCATATACCACTGAATGTAATACTAATAGTGTGACATAAACAACTAGGAAAATGAAAATTATACCTTCAAATTACAATATCATGTACATAACCTAAATGTATTTCATGTATATACATGAATGTATATACATAGTGTATATACATAGTGAATATTTAGTTAAAATGTAATGTTTTTTTACATTTCTTTAAAAATGTAAAAAGGATAATTTTTTAAAAAAATCTTTTTTTAAATTAAAAATTAAATTTTGAAATTTAAAATTTGAATTTTAAAAAATTCTGGGGGCCCTCCTTTCTTCTCTCACTGAACTTCATTCACTCCCACCATCTCTTAAAGCAGGGACAGGCAACCTTTTTGAGACCTGGGCCGGTCTCCCGTTGCCCAGGTCTCGGCTGGGCCAAGGGGGGGGAGAATGGCAGCGCACGCGCTCACTCCGCCACGTGCGGGCCCCCTGCGCGCGCGGCCGCTACTGCGGCTGCCGACGTAGCACACGCAGATGCAGACGCCACAGCGCATGTCGCAGCCGCCATTTTGGAAGTCCAAATCGCGGACGCGACACGTTTGTGCATGCACAAGAGTACTGCGCATGTGCAAACACGTTGCGACCACCATTTTGACTTCCAAAATGGCGATCACAGCAAGCGCAGCCACAAAGCGGCAAAAACGCTCCCCAACAGCGGCGCACGGCGGCAGCGGCGGTGCACGGCGGCGGCGACAGCAGCAACCTTCGGCCTGGGCCGGTAAGTCCAGGGCCCGGGGCCTTAACAAGCCCCTGGGCCATAGGTTGCCGGTCCCTGGCTTAAAGCATAATTTTCTTAAAATTTTATTCTTTTTAAATTTTCTTTTTTTAAAAAAATCACGTTAACAAATTTTAACCACATGAACCTATGTATATGGAAATCCATTTAAGCTATGCATATGATATTGTAATTTAAAGGTATAGTTTTAATTTTGCTAGTTAATTATGTCACAACTATTACCATTACATTCAGTGATACATATTGGGATTATGATATATGAGTAACATCAGTGCAAAAAAGCATTATTAAGGATTCTGTATAGTGTGGGATGGGAGGAAGTCAATGGGGAGTGACACTAAGAGTTACTGCATTGGTACCCTATTGATACCATTGAGTTCCATGGGTGGCTTGTTCCACAGATCTGCTTCATCCTCTTTCTGGAACCACATTGGAGATTATCAGATGCGGACGGGATGGGGCGGGAGCAAAGTGGATCGCTCTCTCTGCACGGGATAAGGATGAGAGAGCGATCTACTTTGCTCCCGCCCCGTCCCGTCCCCGTCTGATAATCTCCAATGTGGTTCCAGAAAGAGGATGAAGCAGATCTGTGGAACAAGCCACCCATGGAGCTCAATGGTGTCAATAGGGTACCGATGCGGTAACTCTTAGTGTCACTCCCCATTGACCTCCTCCCATCCCATGTGACGTCATGTGAAAGTCTTTCACATGATTGCAGTCAATTGCAGTTCATTGACAGGACACTGACAGGATATGTGATGTTGTATGAAAATCTTTTTGCCATCATGCCAGAAGGACGGGACAAGGATGTCCTTTTCCCCATCTGATAATCTTCTATGTTGTCGTTGGCTCCAGTTGGTAGACCTTGAGGTTATAATATTGAAAAACAGAGTCTAAAATGGGGCTGTCTGGGATCCATCCATTAAAATGTGACATGATGTATTGAGGTCCACTCCACTTACACCAACACCCTTCTTAAAAACTCTCCTCTGTGCTTCCACCAATTTTGTATCCCACCCAGCCTGTGCCAATGTGGGAGTCTTCGGAGTAACCACGGCTCTGTAGCCACAGAAGATGCATTTGGTGCAGCCATTGTTAGCAAATGGGACTCAGCTCAACACACCACAGAGGGGCCCACTGATGCGTATGGTGAGGTGGAGTTTGTGGGGGCTGGCCGCAGGCCTAGCAAGGTGAGTTTTATTATAAGACAGAGATAAACTAATTGATTGGATTGGGAAGGGGAGACTATGAGAAGAACTGTGATACCTTAACAAACCCAAGGCAACATTGCCAACAAGCTCTGCTTCCCAACTTGGTGCTCTCCGCATATGTTGGGCTGCAGTTCTCATAAAAATCCCTAATAGCTGTGCTACTTGAGGATGGCGGGAGTTGTAGCCCAAAATATATGTGGAAAGGAGGAGGCTGCTGTATAATATAAGACAGAAGAAACAGTAGATTTTGAAGTGGCCTAATAGAGAATTGGGGGGGGGGGGGGTTGAGCATCAGAATATGAAGGCTATCTTCTTAACCCTGTCCTCATTACCATTTGTTCTCTACATTACAGTTCATTCGCCTGTCAGACACATCTGACCCTGCAGCCGCTTATGGTTTGGTAACACACCACTGGAAAATCCCACACCCCAACTTGGTGGTGTCTGTGGTGGGCGGTGAAGGTGAGGTGCGTGTGAGGGCCTGGCTTAAGGATGTGCTGAGAAAAGGACTGGTGAAAGCAGCTCAGAGCACAGGTAAGGCAAGACACTTCAGTATTGTTTTCATTCTAGGCCTCCACAGTTTCTTCAGTGCAGGCATTCCTCAGGTGACCAAAATTTATGTCTGTGCCAGGAAGGTCCCTAGTCTTGCCAGTAAGGACATTCACCACTTGCACATCTGAACTGCTGCAAGGACTTTTGCACTTAATCCTAGTCATCTTTGTTCTATGCACCAAACCATAAAATCATATAAAGTAAAAATGGGCCCTCTAGATGTTGTTGAACCACAGTTCTCATCATGCCTTACCATTGGCTATGCTGGCTAGGACTGATGGGAACTGCAGACTAACAACAGCTGGAGAATCTGAGATTGACAACCCTCACTGTAAAGGTTAACACTGTTATTATAAAATCAAACTGCAGACCTTGATTTTTATATGAAGTAATGTTGGGAGAAGCAAGAATGTCTATTGTGTTGGTAGCAGAAGCATTTAATATCTGATTTTGAAATCAATAATTACTGAATTTTAGGATGAAGTTGGGGGTTCCAGTATTTATTTATTTTTCAGTTTGTGCAAACTGTCTTGACAAATATACATATACAGTACTAGAATTAATATTTCCATGTTCAAGGTTTTTTTAAAGGATGAAAATAAAGAAAAACTGATGTAGTGACTAGTGTGTTGAATTTGATTCAGGAATACTCAGGTTCAAACCTATGTATATTGCCTTGAGTACTTGGCATAATCAATGAATGCTGGGATGGATGGATGGATGGATGTGTATTCACATATACATGACTTAATCCAGTCAGGAGCCAGACATTTCTTATTGCAGACTCTGGATTCCTTTGTACAGGATGTAGATAACAGGAGTAATTTACATACATTTTGGCCTGATGCATATTGCTTTATGAGGCTTTCTGTACACAGATTTGGAACTGCCCAGCCAAATGATCATATCTTGATTTATTGAGCTGAGATATGCATTACCTTTTGCCTGCAAGCATAACCTGCTCACTCCTTTTGTAGCACAAAGCAATCAAACAAACCAATAGTTTCCTTTCTTTTAATCAAAACTGGAAAACTAGTTGGCAGCTCTGGAACAAACCGGGATCTAAATACACCTTAACATGTGGTTTCATATCTGTTTGTACCAATGTTTGTAGCCCTAGTTGCTTGGCTTGATCACAGCAAGTGAAAGTACTGCATGCATGGGAATATCTTAGATACAAAAATCAGAATACAGCCAATGCTTTCCAGTGCAAATCCGTTCTGCTTCAGGTAACACAACTAGATTAAAATTAGAGGGGATTAATGGGCAGTAGCAATTCTCCTTCCATAAGAGTACAATAATTTCCCCCTTTCTCTAGAGTGAAGGTGGGCAACTATACATTGGTACAGGGACTATCTTCTTTTTACCACCGCATCCCAGGTGAGCTGCACTTGTGTGCTACATGTGACTGGAAGTGATATCACACCATATCCAGATTCATTATTCAGAAAGAAATGGCTGTTTAATTTCTTTTTTTGTGTGTAATTTCTTTTTAATGGTTTGGCAGTTGTGGGAGTAACAGGGAGTCAAATATAATTCAATTGGCATGCTTCAGCAGCAGTTTGGGTGATTTTCAGATATTTGAGGATGATTTTTCATCTGGAATGTACAAATTGATAGAGTATCAATGGGTTAAGGGGTGCAGCAAAACAGGATGTCCCCCCAAATCACCACAAGCTTGTGAAAACATTGCATAAGAATGCATTTTTTACGAGTTGTATTTACTAGATGGTATCCAAAAGCATTTTATTGTGAGATTCTCTTTTCCACAGTTCATTGTGCAGTAGCCACTGAGACAAAGATCAAAAATTGCTGGATCTTGGGCTAAATCTATTCCTAGGAAGTAGATATCTGGCCTTCTCTGTAGTCAATCCAAGGTCCAAAGATGCACACTGGCGAATAATATCAATGGGATTAGGTTCTTCATTGATAAAAGATATTATTTAGCCCATTCAGTAGATATTTTCATGATGCCTTAAAACCATAAAACAAGAAAACAGCAACCACAGCAATTAAAATGCAGCAATAAAACATTAAGACAGCAGAAAGAACAAAGAGCTTTATGGTATCTTTGATTTTGACATAAGTCTTAATGGACAGCAGCTCTTTTCATCTGATGCATGGCTAAATATTGTGCCTTCCTGGAAATTAAAACAGTAGAGATGGCAGAAATGGCAAAAGCACCAAAGGGGCAGACTAACTGATGTTTTAAAAGAGCTGGTTAATTGGAAGATAAAACAATAAAAAGAAATCTGACAATAGTTTTGCAAGTGTGATGATGAGATTAGAATTTGGTGTGAGGGTTTTGCCTTAATCTAACTGCTACCACCAAATGTGGGGATTTCCACTTATCTCCACCTCAGACACCAAATGTGAGGACCTCCTCCTTTTCCCACCTCTATGGCATTAAATGTGGGAAACTTTTAGATGCCCTTACGGTTCCTGTACAAGACTTCATCACCAGATATCACCACCCTGCATTAAGCTGCCATGACAGACACTATCTGAACTCAAGTTTTCCAATATGTAGCATTCTCAAAGGCCCAAGTGTATAGTACAAAAATAATGATTTATTAAACAGAAATGGAACATAACTACTTATTTAATACATATAAATCTTGACTCACACTCACTCTAATTCGTATCTCACACTCATATCCTAACTAACTCTAACTCTGACTGTAACAGCTTTATCGCATGAGAAAACAAAGTGGAAACAGAGCAGAAGAGTAATGACTTTCTCCATGCCTTACTGCATGATGTCGTAGTGATTCAGTTCTCTTTCCACAGGAGACGGTTATAAAAGTGCATCTTTTTTAGCTGGAAAAGTCAGTTCAACAAAAGACACACTTTTACAACCGTTTTGTACTAAACTGAACTCAACTGAAGTGCTGCAACATTGTGCGATAAGGCACAGAGAAAGTTGCTATGTATCCACTTTGTTTTCTTGTGTGATAAGGCTCTAACTCTTCTCTATCACTGACCCTGACTGAGGGCCTGTACAGACTGCCAGAAATAATCCAGCTTGAGATCACTTTACCTGTCCTGGCTCAATGCTAGAGAATCATGGGAATTGTAGTTTATTGTGGCACAAGAGCTCTCTGGCAAAGAAGGCTCAATGTCTCAGAAGAAAACTACAATTCTCATGATTTCCTATCATTGAGTCAGGACAGTTAAAGTGGTCTCAAGCTGGATTATTTCTGGCAGTCTGTACAGACCCTAACTCTCCTAACCACTCAAACTTTTAATTAATACTTAACCTCAACAGGTTATATACTCTCATTCCCCACAAACTGTCATACAGTAGCCTTTCCAAAAATCCCTTCAGACATGTCACCAATCACAATTCACTTCCAACATTCCATTTTCTAATCCCCAATAGAACCTTACCTTATAACATCCATCACACAATGCATACAGAACTATACTTTACCTTACATTATCTAATAAATGCAACAACGTTTTCTAAGTCCAGAACATCCCATTTGAGTCTGTGCTTCTTTCCTAAGATTGCAATGCAGCATAGTATTACTTAAAGTGTATCACAGTTAAATGAACTTGCCCAGGAATAACACTTGCAGTGTTTTAAACAAAAATCTGCAATAGTAACAATAGGTTGAAAATAATTATAATTCCAATGAGGCTGCTCCAAAAGAAATAGGGTGACTTTTTATTTCCCTTAAAAAAATATCCTGGTGTATACGCATTTTTTTAGTTCACTCAGTTTGTTCAGGATTCTTTCTTGGTTTATTACAGGTCCTGCTATAAGAGCAAACAAAATAAAATGGAAGGAGGGAGCAGGAAAAGGAAGGGCAACAGAAAAGCAGAATGTGGTCTGCTATTTTGTGTGTTGTGTGTGTACAGAGAAAATATTAAGAGCTCTTTTTGGGACTTGGGTGTTTGCACCATAGGTGTTTCTATGAATGTGCCAGTGCTTTTGTTAGGATGCAGTTTTGTGACATGCAAATAATTTCACACATTGAAGTGGTTCTATATTGTGGGAGGTGTGTCTGCTTTGGAGTCTTGCTGTGTTTCTATGCAGACACAAATGCTTTAAATAGTTTCATATTACAATTTGTTTAATTGTTTTTTTAATAATGCACCTTGTGGGTTTTGTTGTTTGTTGTCGTGTGCCTTCAAGTCATTTGTGATTTATGGTGACCCTAAGGTGAACCCATTTTGGGGTTTTCTTGGCAAGGTTTGTTAAGATGGGGTTTGTCTTTGCCTTCCTCTGAGGTTGAGAGTGTGTGACTTGCCTAGGGTCATTCAGTGGGTTTCCATGGCTAAGTGGGGGTTTGAATGCTCCAGGTTAATAGTCCAATGCCCAAACCACTACACCACACTCTAACTTGTGGTTTTATTCTACTTGTTTTTTAATCTAGTTTTGGAAGAAAGGTAGGATATAAATAAAATAAATAATTTTTAAAAAATATGTGTTTTTATGTCACAGACAATTTAACAAGCTGAGGTAGGTTTGTGATGCTTTTAAAGTAAAGTTGCATGCATATCTGAGAAGAAAGTTACAAATACTATGTATTCCTTTACAGAAGAGCGGCTTTTTTCTCATTGTCTCCGTATTTATGAAGCAGTGTGTAAGTGTGTGTGTGTCTCCATGAAGTGCTGTTTCCAGCTGTGTAAAAGCAAGACCTTGTAGAAAGGATATTTCACGCTCTCTGCATGGGTGTGGATGATTTAGGGCGGCTGTAAAAAACCCACACCCATTCAGAGGCCCTGCAGTGTGCTTTTTAAAGTTTAGAGGAGAGGGAGGGGCAGAATACATAGAGGGACATTTCGGGGCTGGTCCCTTTGTGTGTACTTTGTTCGATAGGTGTGTTTCAAAGTGAAATAATTGTCATTCTTTTTATTATTATTGCCGTGTCTCAACCACAGATTAGTTACAATAACAGGTCTCATTAGAAGAGAGTGTAAAGAAGGGTCAGGAATTAGCCAGTTTTTGAAACAGTCGAATGAAAATATGTTCTTTTACGGTGGTCCCTTGGTATCTGCTGAGGTTTGGTCCCCCCCCCTCCCCCCCCCCCCCCCCCCCGTGGATACCTAAATCCATGGATACTCAAATCCCATTAAATATAATGGCAGAGTAAAATGGTGTCCCTTATATAAAATGGCAAAATCAACGTTTTCCTATTGGAAAATATATATAAAGTATTTTCAAGCTGTGGGTGCTTGAATCCATGGATAAAAAAATCTGTGGACAAGGAGGTACTTCAAAATGTACACATTTTGTACGATCATTCATAAACTGTAAAAGATTGTGATATGCTATCATGCAGCTTCCACTACTTTTCTTTCTCCCACACAGGTGCCTGGATTATGACAGGTGGGCTCCATGCTGGCGTGGGCCGCCATGTTGGCGAAGCAGTGAGGGACCACACCACAGCCAGTACCAACCCTAGTACTCATGTGGTGGCAATGGGCATTGCTCCATGGGGCATCGTTGAGCAGCACCGTTGTCTTGTGAACCCCAAGGTATCAGGGAATAGGGGCAACGCAAAACAATACAAGGGGAAACTACTAGTGAATGCAAAGCAGATACACAGATATTAAGATGGCTGTTGAAATGTTAGTTGAATGTGAGAGAATTGGAGCCTTCTAGTCTTTCCTTTATTCACGCCCTAATTTTCTTTCAATTTGAAGGGTTTGTTCCCAGCACGTTATCCCCGGACAGTCCCTGTTAGCCCTTTCTGTCCTCTGGATTCCAACCACTCTGCTTTCTTCTTGGTGGACAATGGGACAGAGGGGAAGGCAGGTGGCGAGGCCTCCTTCCGTGCCCGCCTGGAGTGCTACATTGCCCAGCAGAAAGTAGGCGCTGGTGGTAAGAGACTTTTTTTCTCATATAACAAAGGACAAATCTTCCTGTGGGTTGTATCCAGATGGGGATTTTATTGAACAGTCACACTTCCTCGTTCACAGATTTTTCACAACTTATTTAAGTCCTGCTTTGCTCAGTAGATCTACATCTAAAGCCAACCCATGTCTATCTGTAATTGTGAGTCATACGTCTTACCCATTTACTACCATTCCCAAACTAGCACACTACAGGTAAATACAAATGTACTTCTTTCTCTTTTAATGTGGGCCACATTCCACCCCATCTCCACTATCCAAAAAAAGAAGAAAAAAGAAAGGAAGGAAGGAAACTAGACCTGGTCATTGTTCGTACTTTACTTATCTTTAATTGTTTGTTTTTGCTGCCAACCATGAGCTAAAATAAGTCTATAGCAGGGGTAGGCAACCTTTTTGAGCCAGGGGCCGGGTTGCTGTCCCTCAGACAATTGGGGGGCTGAAGCACCATAAATTAATTAGATAAATAAATAAATAAAAATATTTTTTTTAAATTAAAAAAATATGCATGCACACTCTCTCAGCCCCAGAAAAGCCATGGCAAAACCCCTGTGGAGATTTTGCCAAGAAAACCCCAAGAACAAGTAATAACAACAATAATCAATATCATCATGCTGGGCAGTGGCGGCGGCGGTGGCAGCAGCGGCAGGACCGGCCTGGGGCCGGTCCAAAGGCCTCTGGGGGCCGCATGCGGCCCCCAGGCCTTAGGTTGCCTACCCCTGGTCTATAGCTTAATTAACAGATCTTCTAGGCCTACAGAAGTGTATCATTAGATAAGCTAAATGATACTAGGCCTAGTGATGAGAGAGTTTGTTGGGGTAGTACTCTCTTAGAAATTTGATATTTCCCCCACATCCATAAAGATAAGGAAGAGGCCTAGATCTCTCCAAAGTGGAGGTGAATCTGTGTTCAGGCATTCATATAGAGATAGATAGATAGATAGATAGATAGATAGATAATTTCCTCTACATAATAATGTATGAACCACATGAGTGAGCAGACTAGATTAGACCTTCATTCCCTAAGACCTAAATTTTAGGTGGAAGTGGGTTTTTTTTAAAAATGTGGACAGACTTTCAATATCTTCTAGCTGATTTCCGAAATAGTATAACCCAAACAACTTTACAACTTTCGTGAGAAATAGGTTCACATTTGCTGCTTCAAAGGCTACCAGAATTCTGCAGCCCAAATAGATTCTAGGAATTCTATTCCAAACAAGTAACTTTTCCAAGCTCTGGGATGTATCCCCACTATATCACTATAGCAGTTTGATACCACTTTAGCTGCCATGGTTTCATCATATAGAATCCTGTGATTTGTAATTTGGTGAAATAATCAGAATTCTCTGCAAGGGGAGTGGACTAGATCTCTTTGGCAGAAAATACCTAATACCTCACTTGACTACGAGTCCCAGGATTCTGTATGGTGGAGCCACAACAGTCAAAATGCTATCATATCACTATCGTTGTGTAATGTGGATACATTCTGGATTTAATACCCAGAATTCTGTGGGTGACTTCTGCTGCTACTTTTTTATACTGCTGGCTAATTTTCCTAACAACGCATTTCCTTTTTGGTGCTCAAAAATACTTCTTCCTTTTTCTACCCTGCATTAGTTTTCTAGTATTTTCCCTTCTTAGACCTCTGGGGTCTCTGCTTCTTCACCTCATTTCCCCATCTTAACCCCCACAGGTTGTGGGAGTATTGAGATTCCTGTTTTGGTGCTGCTCATCAGTGGAGATTCATCCATGTTCAAGGTAATGGGTAGGGGATTTTGTGAAGGTCATCATCATGGAAAGAGGATGGGACACAGACACAGAGCAAGCAACAGTGGGAATGAACAGATAGAGATGGCAGGATTTGTGAGTGCAGAAGAAGGAGTCCTGGAAGCAGCAGGGGAGCATGGGAATGTGTATGGGCAACAGGGCAAATCCTACTGTAAGGCAGTGTAAGACATTTACCTCAAAGATGTGGCTTGGAGTGTCATGAAAGGGTAGCAATGTGTCAGTTGTTCAAGATATTATTATCCCTTTTTACTGCCAGGAACAGGAAGAAGCATGAGTGGGATACCCTGCATCTTGATGTAGGTGCTTTGGGGACAGGGTGACCAGATGTTATAACTGCAAAGAAGGACAAGGCACTGTAAAATGTAGAACATTCAAGAAAAATGTAGGACATTACAAAATAAAGACTAAAAACACTAATATAAATATAAATTCATTCCATATGGTTTATTTACAGCTATATTACATATACAGTATTTTATTATGTACTCAACCATATTTTTCTGATGAACTTGTCTTCATTAAAATGCCTTGTTGGCTTGCAATAAACTTACAGAACTCTGAGCAAGGCAAATGCTTAAAATTGAACTTTAATAGCAACAAATCCTTGACTGAATCTACATTTGAATTATTCCTTTCATTTGCCCATTGTGCTGAAATTAAGGGAAAAAAACCTTTTCAATATCCACATTGTGTCCTCAGGCAGTCCGTTGCCTAACACCTTTGCTGTCCTTTACCCCTCAGAGAAACAAATATATCCCAAGCTCTGGGGGAAAGTCTTGTCTGCTGCTTTTTGGAGAAAAGAACTTTAAAAGGGTCCGTCCTATCCACCTATTTGTAACAAGGACAGGCTGCCAAGAAAATTCATTTCTAGATGGGAAACAGCAAATGTGATGCTATTCGATGGCCTTCTAGTGATGCTCAAAATGGAGAACATTTTGAAATTATTCCTGGTTGAAATGTAGGACATGTCCTGGAAAAGCAGGATGTCTGGTCATCCTGTTTGGGGAGGGCGATGTTTGGTGCATCTCATTCTGTCTGTAAAATGTCTTCAAACAGTCTCAGTAGACAAGCATGGAAACAGTAAACAAGCATGGAAAATAGGACTAGTTGAGGAGGAGCTGATGTTATTGTAGTGTGAAGGACTAGGGGCCCAGATGCAAGATACAGACCCCAGCAAGGTACAATTTAGTAGATTTCTAAGGGGCTCATCTCCTCATACCCAGTACTCCTGTCTTGTCCTCTCCTACAGCGTGTATCTGAGGCTGTGCATGCCTCTATCCCCTGCCTGTTGTTGGCAGGAACTGGAGGAGCAGCTGACTGCTTGGCTGAGTTGCTGGAAGAGACACAACCTGGAGAGCCCCTGAAGACACTGGCTATGAAGAAGATGCAGGGGAAGTTCCCTGACAATGAACTGGAGCACTTGGCAGAGGAGGTAAAATCCAGAAACCTCCTTGTCTCTGCCACTGTCTGGGCTGTCCATCTCTTATTTCGCTATCTCTGAAATGTGGAATTAATTTCTTCCCATTCCATCTGAATATCATACCTTCCTTCCATAACTCTGGAAGTCTTACCAGTCTTCCCTTGGGTAGTAAGTGGACATGTGAAAATTTCTCTCTGGGTTTTATAACAATTTCTCTATTCTTCACATCACCAGGTGGAAAGTATTGGGGCTCTGAGAGAATTGGTGACTGTTTATTCAGACCAAGAAGGTTTGGAGGAGTTCGAGACCATTCTGCTTAAAGCATTGGTGAAAGGTAGGTTGTTGTTGTTGAATCAATTAAATTTTCAACAATTTATCCAATGGGTTTATTCCATTTGGAACTCACCAACATGATTCCAGCCATAGTTTAGATTGTATGAACACAAGTGAGACCTGCACTAAAATACTGCATTGTGGAGTGCTCTCTAGTCAGGATTCTTACCTGCCCCCACAAAAGTTAGCAGTCCACAGCCACTGAAGATGCTCAGCCTTTAATGCTTTTATTAGGCTGTTTTGGGGGATGTGGGTGGATTCGTCCCCTCAGGATTTTTTCATACAGTTTTTTTATTTTTTTTAAACTTCTTCAAACCTTGAGGTTCTCCAAACCTACTGATAGTTCCAATTTGTACACAAGTGTTACTGTTTTGGCTATTCGGCTACAAAAGCAGTGATATTCACAGCCTGAACACTGGAAGGAGAGAGAATGAAATGGCAGAGTTCACAGAAAATTTCATTGTGAGGGAAGAATTCTAATTTGGAAGAGTGATGGATTTATTCCCCCCATCCCATAACTAAACCCTTCTTTGTACCTCTCCCCATTTATAGTGCTGGAAGGGAATGGGGCAAGCTAATGCTAATAGTCTCTCTTCTTTTTCTTTTCTCCTGGCAGCTTGTAGGCGCTCAAACGAGGCCACCTCCTACTTGGATGAGCTGCGCTTGGCTGTGGCCTGGAACCGTGTGGACATTGCCAGCACTGAGCTGTTCCGAGGGGACATTCTCTGGGAGGTGGGTCAGCAGGGGAGAGCAGGTGAAGAAACAAATGGTCTTACCCTGCTCCTAATTTGGGACCTAAGGCAGTTTAAAACAAGGTTAAATACCTGATGATAAAAACATAACTGCAACAACAACAAAGATCAGCTATCATATTAAAACACCAATGATTTAAAACAGTATAAAATAATTATTAAAAAAGTATAGCACACACACCCTGTAAAAAACTCACCTACACAACCAGTTAATCAGCTAATGCCTGTTAAAATGAAAAGGTACTTTACCTGCTAGTGAGAAGACTGCAGAGAGGAGGTTGACAACATGTTAAAAAAAACCCCTGAAAGAGATGTTTTAGTTATAGCAACACATACAATAATAGTAATAAAAATGAGCTAATTTCACAGTTTGGCAGAAGCTCCCCAAAAGGCAAATTCACATGACCTCACTAGATGGGCTTGTGACAATGTTGGGACCAAGAGAAAGAGCTCCCCAAGGATTTTAAGGCTGAGACAGGCTCATTATGGGGATACAGTACTTTATCACATGCAGGTTTTAAACTGCAGTTTTAGCAAAAGAATAATGTCTTTAGCAATACCTATTGCACAATGTCGCCTCTGACCCATTGCTGCTGTGGCTCTGAAGTATTGCTGGAAGGCATCTTTTCATAGACAGGGAAAACCCATCAGTAAGTGGCCAATCACACTGCCACCTCGTTGCTCCACAGTTGTGATAAGTGACAATCTGTGTCAGTCCCAATATTGAGCAATCATATGGTGTCAGTCTCCTCCTTTCCCCCTCCACCTCGCTATTCCCAAGCAGCCTGTTTTCTTCCCCCCCCCCCATTTTTATTCACTTTTTTCTTCTTTTTTCACTAAATCACATTCTCTTAAGTCCAGAATTGTGTTACAAATTTTTTAAAAAGAATGGCATGCTGGGTAGGTCAGGAAGGCAGAGTTAAGAGGGATGTGGAAGAAAGTGCACGGGATCGTCAGTGGCACAAAAAGTCCCTGTTGCACCATGGAAGAGAGATGTGATAATAAAAGTTTCAAAACTGGTATGTTTCACTTCCTTTTGAATAATGCAATTGTGGTGAGACTGAGGTGAGACCAAGGCTCATGCAATAAAAGTCAAGAAGGGAGGTTTCTATAGATCTCTCACAGGCTTTAATCCTATCACTACTGCCCTCTCTGAGGTGTTCTTAACTTTTCATTCCTTAATGTTGTTGCACTTCTTCAGAGTGAGGCTTGTGGGGAAGATGAGCCCAGAAAGCGCTGATATAGCCGCTGGCCACATCATACATGTACTTTAACAGGAGATAAATGTGGTTTGGTGGAGGGTTAGCTTGGAACTGATGTGAGGAGCAGAGTATGACACAGGTTGGGTTGGGGTGAGGCAGGGGACATCTTTGTTTGGGAAGAAGGAATTTCAGGGTTACTGCTTGGTTAACTTTCAAAATAGTACTTTGACCATTAGCAGAGCTTGGATACATAATTTGTGGAAATTACTATTCCCAGAATCCCCCAACCAGCATAACTACTGAGAAATTATGGGATTTGTAGTCCTCTAAAAGTAATGTTCGCAAGCTCTGACCTGACAATCAGGTAGCTCCCATCAGTTATTCTTATGAGATGTATAACCACTGGACACTGCATCCATCCATCATCCCTTTCTCAGACTGAGATTCAAGGAAAAGAAAGAAAAGAAAGAAAATTACTAAAAACACACATAGTTAAAACATCTTTAAAAAGTTGTATTAAAACTCTATTATTATTCTGTTTGCTGCAGCCTAGCCTGTTGGAAGATCCCATGCGTGATGCCTTGTTAGGAGACCGCCCTGCCTTAGTGCGCCTGTTTGTAGAGAATGGCTTGGATGTTGGACAGTTCCTGACATGGAAACAGCTGGAGTACCTGTATGCAGGTGCACCTGAGGTCTCGCTGCTGCACCAGCTTCTGGAGCGATGCCATGGGGTAGGCCCTGAGCCCTCCCCACCACCTGAATATATGCTGGTGGAACGATCTTTGCCCGATTGCCACTTGCCACAGGTGGCCCACATCCTGCATGAGCTGCTAGGGGATGTCTGCGGTCCCTTTTATGCTGGACTTCACCCTGATGGCCACAAAGGGTCAGGGGTAAGTTGTGGTGGTACTAAAATCTGCATGACCTGATCATGGACTGGATAGATCTTGTGGTCTCTTCCAACTCCATGGATTTTATCACACGAGGCCATAAAAAGAGATTTTTAACAGGTTAAAAGCACCTTTGGCTAGTACTTATCACACCTTGCATGTGCTATTGTGGGGAAATGTGTGATGTGAAATGATACCAAACCAGTATGCATCCATTCTTAAACTAGCACAACTGTGGCAGGATATCAGGCTGGTACAATAAAATCCTATGATTCCATGTTGGGAGCACCATACAAACTAGCAAAGTGCTTTTGGAGACATGGAGACTGAAGAAAGTTTTGAGGGATGACACTTTCATTTATTTATACCTCTCCCTTTTTCAGAAAAATCCAGAGCTTGGAAAATGTATGGGTTTTTGGACAACATTCCCCAGAATACTGCAGGAAGCATGATTAGTGGCCATGATGGCTGGGGAGTTCTGGGAGTTGTAATTCAAACAAAAAAATCTGCAAAATATATACTGTTGGCTTCAGAATGCTCTTTTAGGCAATGTATGTATCCTTTAATTAATCCTATTGATTGTCATAATTCATCTGGAGCATTACATTTCCATGTTCTCAGTAAACCAGGTCTTGTGCAAGTAGAAAGGTGTGTTATAAATTAATTTATATCACTCAATCAAACAAACAAATATATGTTAGTGTGGCTAAATTTGGGATGCATATTTTTTTATGTAAGAGATTATAGATTTTGGCTTGCTTTTGAACACCAATCCCAGATCTAAGCTAATTGTGTGGTTGTTTATATCCCTGTGTTGTTGTTTTTTCTTTCCTTTTCCAAGACCAAGGGGTCAATACCCAATGGAGAGCCTGTATACCTCAACAAACTTTCACCAAATCCTTGGACTGATCTATTTATATGGGCGGTGTTGCTGAACCGTAGAGAGATGGCTATGTATTTCTGGGAAATGGTGTGTATGATGACGATAATGTATATAGCACCATGTTATATGTGCAAGGCATCCAACAGCATGTTACCTTATTGTATAACTATGTCACATTTCTTCTTTTAAAAAGTAATATATCTTTATTGTAATAACTAACATTTACTTGTTATTACAATACTGGTATTTGGGAGGCATTTGGGGAATTGAGGACCTTGTTTTGTTTTGTTCTAAGGGTTTTTTTCAGAAAGAAAAGCAAATGCATTAGTAAAAGCAACACATTACTAATGCAGCATTAATAAAAAATATTTAAAAAATAATTTAATGAAAGGCATTGTAACAATATTGGGATATTTTTAAAATAAAAATGTTGCAAACTCTTTCTAAAACTAGAATGTGTGATCCTTCTGATGTCCAATCAGGACAAAGAAATCTACACTAAATAGAAGCCATGCTGCATAATAGATAACAGATCTGTGATCTGATTTGCCTGCTTTAAAAAGGGTGGTGGTGGTGGCAGCAGCATTGCAGCATGGGGTCAAGTAGTGGCTACTGGAGAGCAAATCAGATCCAGAATGTGCCACAAGGGCAAAATTATCTTTTTCCCCCTATCCTATCAGTGGTGACCCATCACAGGAACACTCCACATCTGCTTTTACCCTTGAAGAAACAAAGGAAGTCCTGCCATACATTGCTTCAGATCTCATCTGGTTGTACCGTTATTGGCAGAATGTCTGGATTTTGCTCCCAATTGCTCTCAGTATCAAATGATTGCTCTGCAGGCTATGTTTGTATTCCCTGAGACACTGCAGCAGAGTCTGCTGCAAAGTAACGACTCTTCTATACTACACAATTATAGCATTTTGATACTGCTATGACTCCATCCTATGGAATCCTGGGATTTGTAGATTCATGAGGTATGCAGACTTTTGTGCCTGAAAGATGCCTCATCAAATCCCAGTATTCTGTAGCATGCAGACAAGACAGTTAAGGTGGTATCAAAGTGCTGTAATTGTTTTGTACTGTATGTCATGTGTCCACTTGCCACACCTCAGATGGTTATGGGACACAGAGAAGGGCCTATGCGAAAAATCTAAGTAGAGTGTGGGAAAAATACTTTTTTGCACTTCTCCTCCCATTCTGGGAGTCTATAGGTATTCCCAGAACTGTAATCCAATCATCATCATCAGCAGCATCTTTCTCATGCACTTGATCTCATAAAGTTAAAACAGAGAGCTTCCCAAGCCTGAGTAAAACCAACCTGAAAACACACTGCCTGCTGTTGCTGTTTCTTTGTTTGACACATTTAATGGCAGGTCTTTCCCTACTTCTCTTGGCTCTGGAGCCTTTTGCTTGTTCCCTCTGCCTATTGATGTTTTCCCCTTTCATTCTATGACAGGCACCTGATGCTGTAGCTGGGGCACTGGCAGCTGCACGCATGCTTCGAGAGCTTTCGCACCTGGAGCCAGAGGCTGAGGAAGAGGCAGCCATGAAGGATCTGGCAATGCGCTTTGAAAATCTGGCCATAGGTGTGTGAGAAGGGGAGACACAAAAAGAGAAAAGGGGGAAACAGTGATTGGGAAGGAAAGGGAAGAACCCACTTTCACCATGATTCTGAAGACAACAGTCTAGACCAGAGATTCTCCACTTCTGGCCCTGTACCCTCCAACATTTCACATGTGAAAACTGGGACGCACGTGGTCAAGTAACCTTAGAGTGTGGTCAAGATAGCAAAAATAATTAACAAGGAAGAATGCAAAGCTAAGAGAAGCTGCTGCAATTTGCTTTTGCCTGAGCCTGTTGGAAAGGCAGGATTCTGCTCCCTCCTCTTCCCCTCCCTCCTATTGAATTAATTAAGTGCAGACCACTTTTGCATTTTGAACTCAATTTGCAGCAATGGAAGAAAGCTGAGGACAAAGAGGGAAACTGGGAGGAGGAGAAAGAAACAGACATTTTAAAAATAGCTGAAAAAGTTGGATATTAGAGGATTAATTAGGATGTCCCTGCCAAATCAGGACAGTTGGAAAGCGTGCAGCCCTCCAAATATTCTAGAGTTCATCTTCCAGATGCTCCAGCCAGCACAGCCAAAACTGAAGCCTTCTGAGAAGTCAAATCATCTAGGGGATGAAAAGTTAAGAATAAATAAAGTCACTTCTGAAGTGATAGTGAGCATTTGGGAAAGAATTTCTTGAACATTAAGAGTGCTGCATCAATGGTAAAACTCCCATATTGACAATGACTCTTGTCAATAAGGATGTGGATTCTGGGTGTAACAGGAAGTTTTGAAAATTTCTTGGCACTGCAAATAAAATTGTCTCTCCTCCCTATTCTTCCCCCACCTAACTCCAGGTGTATTTGGTGAATGTTACCGTAATGGTGAACCACGGGCCTACAAACTACTGGTCCGCCGTTCCCATCTTTGGGGTGGAGCCACTGTCCTCCAGTTGGCTCACGAGGCTGATGCCCGTCTCTTTTTTGCTCATGATGGTGTTCAGGTAGGACCCTATGGAGGTTTGTAGTATGATGTGGCTGAGGCATTTCCTAGGTGGCTGTAGTATTGCTGATTCTGTTCTGAACTACAGGAAAAGAGATTCCACCTCAACATTAGGAAGAACTTCCTTACAGTAAGAGCTGTTCCACAGTGGAACACACTACCTCAGAGAGTGGTGGAGTCTCCTTCTTTGGAGGTTTTTAAACAGAGGCTTTGTGGTCTCTTCCAACTCTATGCTTCTGTGAAGATGGCTCCTGTTCTCTTAAAGCTATAGTGGGCAACTACCAGGAGTTGAGGGCTATTTTATGCCGTGGTGTGTGGTTGCCGCAGCCCCAATCCACCACTCCCAGAGGCGGCCCAGAGCCACCCCTTATGGGCCGTCTGCATTGGCCCATAGTCTCCTACAAGATGCTGGAAGGCTCAATCCCTCCCGTTTTTTTTCTCTGGAGAGCATCCACAAAATCCCCCTCCCTTTTTTTTCAAAAAAGGCCAATAGTTCATGCAAACACTGAGGCCTGTGAGGGACACCATTGGCCATATCATATCATTTTGGGCCTCCTTGAATCTGATTCACACTCATACAGGCCTATTTTCAAAACTTAAAATTACCAGCTAGGGGCTTCAGGGACCCTTGCAGGGGGCACAAAAACAGCTTGGGAGTGAAAGTGACCCATGGGCAGTCCTTGCTGAGTCCAGCCTTAAGATCTATTAAACAGGCGCAGTTCAGGAGGAGCAACACTGAAGCTATGATGGGCAAAGCTGTGCCTATGCTGCATGACCAGCAGTATAATCCTTAACATGTTTATTCAAAAGTAAATCCCACTGAGGAGTTTATCACATTAGGCTAGTGAAGTGCAATTAGTAGAATAATAGAGTCTTTGACAGGTACCGTACATATCACACAACTTTGTGTCTTTTCTCTTGCTGCTTTGCATTTCAGTTATTGGTGAGACCACCTTTTCATTGACAGTTCTCCCACTTCAATGAAAAGATGCACTCCACCAATGATGGCACAACAGGAGAGACATGTAATGTGATAAGAATCTGCAAAGATGCTATTATCCTACTGTAACTGTAGTTTACTGTAACTGTGCTTTTTAAGAGTCAGCATGGCATAGTGCTTTGAGTGTTGGACTACAACTTTGGAGATCAGGGTTCAATTCCCTGCTTGAGCATAAAAACCCACTGGGTGATCTTAGGCAAGTCACACTCAGCCTCCGAGGATTGCAATGGCAAACCTCCTCTGAAGAAATATGCCAAGAAAAACCTATGATTGTGTCACTATAAATAAAAAATGACTTGGAGGCATACAGCAACAACAGCATCAACAATTGTGCTTTATTAGCCTCATATGATAAATTCCAATATTAAATGGAACTACTCAGATAAGTATATATAGCAGGAGGGGAAATCCAAATGCTGCAGAACTGCAGCTCCCAGTATTACTCACCATTTGCTATGCTATGTGGCAGCGGCCTTGTAGGCAGCAAAGCTTTGCATGCACTGAAAGACTTAAAGGAGTAAATTCAACTTAGGGACAATTACCTTTATTAGGCCAACCAAAAAAATTGTATGCACATTTAGGATTATCTCTAGGTGGGACTAACAGTTTCAAGCATTTTAGATATTAAAATGAATGCAAATAATTTGGGAAAGTGGGGAAACTGAATGCCCCAATCTCACCCAGTGCTGATTATCTCCTGTATTCTCCCTCACAGTCCCTGCTTACCCAGAACTGGTGGGGAGAGATGGACCGAAGCACCCCTGTCTGGCAACTCCTTTTGACTTTCTTCTGCCCACCTCTCATTTTTACCAACCTCATCACATTCAGGTGAGTACCTATGGTCATAATTTGCTTCATCATTGCTCAGGCATAGCACTAGGTTGGGAGTGGAGGCAAGCTTATTTCTGACCATCAGCCTTGTTGTTGTGTGCCTTCAAGTCATATCTGACTTATGACAACCTTAAGGTGACTTCTCACAGGGCTTTCTTGGCAAGATTTCCTCAAAGGAGGTTTCCCATTGCCTTCCTCCGAGTTTGAGAGTGTTTGACTTGGCCAAGGCCACCCAGAATGTTTCCATGGGCAAGCAGAGAATTGAACCTTGGTTTCCCAGGACTCTAGTCCAACACTCAGACCATGCTGCTCATCACATGCTGGACCAAAACTAGCAAGAGTTATCTCTCTATAGAGATTCAGCAGCATCAGCTCTTGTCACAGTGGAACTTTTAAATGCCAGATCTGCTCTGCAAGGGAAGTTTCTATGATTTCACTTGCTGGGACAAAAAATGAGGGTTGGCTTCCAACCTCAAGTCATCATCCCTGCCATCCACCTTTGGAAACTCCATCCAAAGACCTCCTGAATCCAGGACCCTATAAATACATTGTTCTAGAGCTCCCATGATCTTTTAGCTACATGAGCTGATGGTTTTGCTGATTATAACCCAGTATTTCTGAAGATTCTTAGGTTCAGGATGTTCTTTAACTTTGGGCTGAAATATTAGTGTCTTCCCTTAAGGAACACAAAAGTGGTTAGGATGAATACTATAAAAAAGAAAATGGAGGGGGGAAGAAGGAATCTAGTAAGCCCTTGAGGCTGTCTGAATACCCCATCCTAAACTTGTTTGCTCAAAACATGAGTGTGACTTCACCCTTTAACAGGACCATGGATGACGACCTCCGTCTGGATCCCTCAGGCCTAACTGAGCTGGACAGCCTTGACACAGATGTGAAAAGTACCATCGGAGACATGTTGTCTGAGTAGGGGGAAATGGTCATACTTTGGGGATGGTGGGGTGGGAGGAGGGAGGCAGAAGTGATGTTCCAGCTTGTAGGGCTCTAGTCACAATGGGGCTTGTACGAAGTAGGATAAATCACTGTAAAACATAACAATATTATCAATTATTTGGTCCACCCATTCATTCACTTTATTTATTTATTTATTTATTTATTTTATATTCTGCCTTTCTCCCAGTACAGGATTTAAGTTGGCTTACAACCATTTAAAGACCCAGAAAAACAACTACTGTTAATACAAAAGTTAAAATACAATTAAGTCAGTTTTTTAAAATATAAGTTAAAAACAGTTTTAAAACACACTTAAAATATAATAAATTAGGAACACAACACATACACAGCATTAAAAGTTATACAGATGTATGTGTACATGTATTCATATTTTCTGTTTCTTACACATTATCATTCTCTCTCTCTTTTTCTCTCTCCCCTTCCCTCACACACACACACACACACACACACACTACTAAAGGGGTGAAAGCAAAAGCCTTCAACACCCCTGCTTAAGTGTTGCTAATACTGTAGTTGGGAACTAAGGAGTCAGATTTGGTCACTTGTCACTGGAGTGAAAGAAGTTGGCATTCCTGCCTCCTCCTTCCCACAGCCGCCACTTCCAAAATCCTGGAAATGCTACACAAAAGGGCAGGGAACTGTGGGGTGTGGGAAGAAATGATCCTACAAAATCCAAAATCAGGCAGAGAGGCCTTCTGTGAGCAGAGTATTTCTCTGAGTGGAAGTCAGATCATGGATCAAATCAAACTATCAAATTGATCATTCCACAGGCCACAGAGAAAGTGCACAAGGACCAGTGCAATGCATAGGGCAAGATATGTTGTTCACAGGGCCCAGGTCCTTTCTCTAAAGGTTCAGTTTTTACTTGTGCAGATACAAAGGAACACAAGGAAAACATATCTTTCTTCACTACTTTTTCACTAATTAGTGCAATATCACTACTAATGACATACTGTTACAGTGGTGGGAGAAGAAGACCCTGCATGAAACCAGAGATGTTCTTTACCACACAGCTGGCCTCCTCCATTTCTCCTGAGACTTCAGTCCAGCAAATAAATAAATAAATAAATAAATAAATAAATAAATAAAAATTGACCACAAGAAGTAGTCACGATTCTTCCAGATTTTGGCAGCCATCTCAGGAAAGATAATAATTGCAAATTAATCTCAAAGAGCATCTCTTCAGAGTCCTTTGTGGTTTGATGAATCAGATCTTGCAGCCTTTTTGTTCTGAAAAGTAGGAAGATGTACAGTCAGACATAAAACTTAGAAGTATTATTTTTGTTGGCTACATGGCACAGAATGTTCCAGCTGATGTAGCCCGTACCTATAGGGGATATTGGAAATTATGACCTGAAAAAGTAACTTACGGTATTGTCCAAAAGAATTGGCAGGCAATATCCTGTGGAATTTTAGAAGGGAGAGGAATTCTCAGTCAGTAAGAATTCAACTTCAGTGATGTGTAGATCTCTTTGGATCTACAGGAGAGATTATATAAATGTGTTTTATTTAGTCACAGGATCTACCCATATGTGGCAAATTTATTCCATGAATTAATTGACTAAAATTCATACTGGCAATTCAACTTGAGATTTCTTTTGTTGGGGAGGACACTCACTCTCTCATCTTTTCTCACTCCTCCACTTGTCCCAGCAATATGGAACCTCCCTCCCCACTTTCCACTCGCCGGTTCTGGTTACGACGCTGGCATCAATTCTGGGTGGCACCTGTGACAGCATTCCTGGGCAACGTGGTGATGTACCTGCTCTTCCTCTTCCTCTTCTCCTATGTCTTGCTTCTGGATTTCGACCCCCCACCTCCCAAAGGTCCATCCGGCACAGAGATCGTCTTGTACATCTGGGTCTTCACGCTTGTCTGTGAGGAGGTTCGTCAAGGCTGCTTTGTAGGTTCTCATCCTATGTTGCAGCGAGTACGCCTTTATTTCCAGGACACTTGGAACCAGCTGGACATCACAGCCCTCCTGCTCTTCATGATAGGACTGGTTTGCAGGTGGGAGCATCTTCTGGGCTGGGATGCTGATGCAGAGGGAAGAACATTTATAATTTTCTATCTCCTTCTGTGCTATTTTGCTGGGTCAATGGCTGTAGCCCTTTCTCCTGTAAAGCAGCAGGCCTTTCCTTGGGAGTAATCTACAAAAGTCCCCATATGCTGGCACTGATGGGTATGAAGCCTATAGTGGACAAAGCGGAATTTGGAAATAATTTGTTAAAAATGAATTGACTACCCCTAATTTGTTAAAAATTTCAATACAATTTTAAAATTGTTAAATGCTGATGATATTATTTTTGAGCAACTATTTGTATTTTTAATTGCTTGCGTTGGTTTTGTTGTTGCATGTGTGCCTTCAAGTCATTTCCAACTGATGGAGACCCCTATAACAGGGTTTTCTTGGCAAGATTTGTTCAGAGGCAGTTTTCCCTTTTCCTTCCTCTGAGACTGAAAAAGTGTGATTTGCCCAATGTCACCCAGTTGATTTCAGTGGCCAAGCAGAGATTCAACCCCTGGGGTCTAGCATTACAGTCAAGTAGGGAATATATCTCATATCAGGGTAAGGTTTCTCCCATCACTTGGACATAATTAAAGTTATAAAATTAATTATAAAGCACCTTGAACATGATTGTAAAGTTAGGGATTAATGTCTCAAGAGAAAAAGTAGTTATCATAGTACATAAAATGAGTAATTTTCTTTCTGCTGTATCTTTCCCTATTATATGATTTCACAGGCTGATCCCACAGTCATATGAATCTGGACGCACCATTCTGTGCCTGGATTTTATGGTCTTCACAGTTCGTCTCATCCACATCTTTGCTGTCAACAAACAGCTGGGACCCAAGATGATTATTGTTGGCAGGATGGTGAGCAAGCACATCTTTGACATGTGTGGAGTGGACATACAATGGGGAGGGGCTTTGATTTGAGTACCTGTCAAAGTGCCTGTCTCAGGGATTTTAGGATGAAGTGTGATGTGTGTTTAATGAATGTATGAAGGTCCTTGCACTTAACTGTGAATATATTACATACAATACAGTGAGTCTGCAAGCAATGAGAAAGTGAAAGCTGAACATCTAAGAGAGGGCAAAATATATTTTTGGACTACATATTCCTTTGAGGATATTGTTACAGTTTCTTCCTGCTGCTGTTGCAAACATTACTTCCTTTTGGTAATTTTTCTCTTCATTCAGTTCATCACTGTTACCAATTTATTTATTTTGATTCATAGGCTGTACTCAAGTGTAATGTTAAGAATTCAAGAGGATTCTGGCTTATCTTGAAAGAACTGTGTGCTGGTATGAAGGGTAGTTTGTTCAACATGTTATTCATACCAGAGCTACTGGCTTGTTACTCCACAAGAAGCCAGAAATCATAAACCAGGAACCAACCTCTGGTTTGCAGTTCTAAACTGTGAAAAGAGCAATAAGCCAAGATCCCTGGTTTAAGTGATATGTTAAACAAACAATCTTTGCCTTTGCTTAGAGTTTATGGCAGCAGGTAGGAGCAAAACAGGAGTGAATGGTCTAGTACTCAGTACACTCATAATAATCCACAGCTCTGGATTTCTGACTTATCAAAGCATGTGAATCTCCATGAATGAATTGTATAATTTATATGAATATTTGAAATTAATTCAAGGTAGTAGAATTTGTATACACATACATCCCTCTTTGTGTGGAAAAAAGAGTAAAGTCAGGAAGAGTAAAGTGTTATAATTATTTAAAAATTAATCTTTGCTCTACCTTAATCTTTTTACAGATGAAGGATGTCTTCCTCTTTCTCTTCTTTCTTGGGGTCTGGTTGGTAGCCTATGGGGTCACCACAGAGGGGATGCTCCTACCACATGACCGACGTCTCCCCTGGATATTCCGGCGTGTTTTTTACCGACCTTACTTGCAAATCTTTGGACAAATCCCACTCGATGAAATTGATGGTGGGTGTTTGAGGGTGATAGCAGCTTCTATTCTCAATTTGCTAACACTTTGGTCTGCCCTGTCCTGAAAACAGATAGTGCAGCTACATAAAATGAAGCCATTAAAGTTACTAGTCTACCAAACATTCTTCCCAGTTTTCTGGGAGCTGGCAGTGGAGGGATATGAAGTTGCATTTTAGTACTTGGCATGGAGGAGAGGGCTTCTCTGTTCTAGCAGCCAATGTGATTTCTATTCAGGAGACAGAAGAGGGGCAGACATAATCTCCAGCTGTAAAGGCCTGAGAAAAGAAGGGGATTTAAGGGGAAATATGTTTTTCCCCATTTTGGTGGAGAGAAGATTGGAAAAGGGAGAAAGGTTTTTCTTCCATATAGTCCTCAGGTTTTCACATCTCTACTTCTCCCGCCAGCCAGTGTGTTGAGGTTAGTGCTTAAGTACAAAGCTGGGATAGTATAGCATTGGAAAAAATACAGAAAAGCACAACCAAGAAGGTCGAGGGGTTATATGATCTTCCCTTTGAGTGTTTGAGGGTCCTTTTAGCTGGGGAGGTAGAAGATTATTATTTTTTGGAGCAGAAATTTAATAAAGGTCTATAGAAACATGGATAGTATGAACCTCCACCTTAATTTTTTTATTTTGCCTCCTAGCTGCTCTGATTGCAGCATCAAACTGCACCTATGACCCTGTGGCGATCGTGATGGACAATGCAAAGCCCTGCACCAACACTTATGCCAACTGGCTGGTACTCATTCTCCTTGTGATCTTCCTTCTCGTAGCCAACATCCTGCTTCTCAATTTGCTCATTGCCATGTTCAGGTACCGCTGTTGTTGAATGAGTGTTTTCAGAGTGAATGTATAAGATTTAAAAGCAAGTGGGTATGCTGCACCACAGTGCTTGTATTAGATTCATGTATATGAAATGTGCATTGAACAATAAACATAGGAAGGTGCCTTAGGGCCTTCGCAGACTGCCAGAAATAGTGCAAATTGAGTCCACTTTAACTGCCCTGTCTCAGTGCTAGGGAATCATGGGAACTGTAGTTTATTGTGGCACCAGAGCTCTCTGACAGAGAAGGCTCAATGTCTCAGAAAAAAAATACAATTCCCATGATTCCCTAGCACTGAACCAGGGCAGTTAAAGTGGACTCAATTTGCACTATTTCTAGCAGTCTGCAAAGGCCCTTACTCCACGTCAGACCATTGGTTCAGCTATCCCAATACTGCATGCTCTGACTTGGAAATTTTGTTTATTTATTTGCTTGTTTGTTTATTTAATTTATATCCTGCTTTTCTCCCATATGGGACTGAAAGAGGCTTACACTTTATGTAAGAACAAAATAGATAAAACTATCTATAACACAAAAAATTAAAAACATTAAACAACAGTCAAAAACATTAATTTAGAACAGTTAAATACATTAAAACAAACTGCATATTAAGAACCAGCATGCCTCTTGCAGTGCCCCAACCAGTTAAAAGATGAAGGCCTGTTTGAATAAGAAGATCTTTGTCTGTGGTGGAAACAGAGCAGGGAGGGGACAGTACGATTAACAGTTTCTCCCTGGTCCTTGCCAACCATATCTGTCATTGTGGTGGGACCGCAACAAAGCCCTCCCCTGAAAATATTAAGGTTGAGGAAGGCTCTTATAGCAAGATACAGGGGGGTTGCAGACTGCCAGAAATAGTGTGAATTCAGTCCACTTTTAGGGTTAGGGTTAGTGCTAGGGAATCATGGGAACTGTTATTTTTCTGAGACATTGAGCCTTCTCTGTCAGACAACTCTGATGCCACAATAAAATACAGTTCCCATGGTTCCCTAACTCTAACCCTAACCCTAAAAGTGGACTGAATTCACACTATTTCTGGCAGTCTGCAATCCCCCACAGTCTTTCAGATAGTCTGGACCTAAGCCATATAGGACCTTTACAGACCGCTAGAAATAATGCATCTTGAGACCTGGCTCAGTGCTAGGGAATCATGAGAACTGTAGTTTATTGTGGCACTAGAGCTCTATGACAGAGAAGGCTCAATGTCTCAGGGAAAAAAATACAATTCCCACGATTCCCTAGCAATGAGCCAGGACAGTTAAAGTGCTCTCAAGCTGTATTATTTCTGGCAGTCTGTAAAGGCCCATAGTCTCAGGCAGAAAAAATCTGCTGCCTGATCTTTTTTAACTGAAGATGCCAAGAATTGAACATGGAGCATTCTGCACCCAAAGTTTGGAAAAATGAAAGCAGATCACAAAAGAGGTTGTATGTTATTTTAGACCAGTTTCAGAAAAAAATGAGCTAAGCATGCCATGAGTTTGATAACACTTAGCATGTGGGAATGGGCGATTTGATCATGATCCTATATCTGTAGAATTGTTTTCATATGTGTAACAAACTTCTGTCTTGAATCAAGTGTTGGGAAAACTTCCCCACCTGTTAGCTTTTTGCAGCAGTGATCATCTGACCCTTGTGTGCATCATAAAGCACCACCATTCTCAGAGCCGGGCTGTCCACAACACTGATGAGATGAGCCTTGTGTCAAACATCAAACCACTCCCCCTAACTTGTTTAAACCAGGATTGTGTACAGCATGTATTGGCTAGTCCTTCTGTCAATAACAAAGACACCCCACTCCTTCTTAGATAAGATTACTAAAATGTACAAGAATGGTGCTTTTTAAAAAAGGAAGTCGATAAGAAGAAACTGCTGAATGAACAAATGAACAGATAACAATGCAAAACCAAACTAAACCAGAGTGAATAACTCTTCTTTCTGTGCATAAATGTTTAATCAGCATTCAGTCTATAATCAGACATCCATTTGGAACCAGGATGTGTGTTCCTTCAGGAGCCAAGGTATGGGGAAGAGAAATTGCCATGCAGAAAAGAAAGCCTCCACATACTTCTGTTTTTATGTAAATCTTTGTTTGGGCTTCCATTATCTTATTCCACCCTCCCTCAACAGTTACACATTTTCCAAAGTGCAAGGCAACAGTGACATATATTGGAAATCCCAGCGCTACAGCCTGATCTTGGAGTATCACAGCCGCCCAGCACTGGCCCCACCTTTCATCCTTATCAGCCATCTTCACCTTTTCTTCAAGCGCCATATCCGCAAGGTGCAGTCAGCCAAAGGACGCCACTTCTGTGAGTGCTGCATGGAAGGGAAAGTTATAGTTCAGAATGTTTTCCGGGGGGGCAGCTATCTTAGTCTCTCGTGGATAAAACAACAAAGAATCTTGGGACATTAATGCATTTGATCTGGCATATGCTTTCGTGGATTGCCACCCACTTTATTTGATGCACCTGATGCAGTCCATAAAAGTTTAAGCCACATCCTGAAGACTATTGTTTGGAATGGGAGAGTTTACCTATTCTGTACCTTCCAATATTTCATAAATGAAAATTGGGACATATGTGACCAAACAGCATCAGAGTGTGGTCAAAATGGTAAAAGTTATGATTGCGCTAGTAGAAATGGTAGCAGTTTTCCTGCTTACTATGAAGGAACTTTGAACTCAGTTTGCAGTAACTGGAGTATGGTGAGGGTTAAGAGGAAAAGTGGGAGGAGGACAGAAAAACTAGGAGATTGTAAAGACACCAGAGGATTAATTGGGACTGTCGTTGCCAAATTAAAACAGTTGGAGTGTATGCACATTCCCTTGTGCACCCCATTATTTCTACCCTTTTCACATTTCTGGAAAAAAAAAAAGCCTAGCATATGGATGGCACTGGTTGAAAGGATTCAGCACATTAACCATGTAGTTCTGTGCATGTTTATTCAGAAGTAAACCCTACTAAGTTTTGGACCTTTGCAGACTGCTAGAAATAGTGCAAATTGAGTCCACTTTAAGGGTTAGGGTTAGGGAATCATGGGAACTGTATTTTATTGTGGCACCAGAGCTCTCTGACAGAGAAGGCTCAATGTCTCAGAAAAAAAATTTCCCATGATTCCCTAGCACTAACCCTAACCTTTAAAGTGGACTCAATTTGCACTATTTCTGGCAGTCTGCAAGGCGGGGGGTTGCAGACTGCCAGAAATAGTGCAAATTGAGTCCTCTTTTAGGGTTAGGGTTAGGGTTAGGGAATCATGGGAATTGTATTTTATTGTGGGACCAGAGCTCTCTGACAGAGAAGGCTCAATGTCTCAGAAAAAAAAAACACAATTGCCATGATTCCCTAGCACTAACCCTAACCCTAAAAGTGGAGTCAATTTGCATTATTTCTGGCAGTCTGCAACCCCCCATGCTGGAGTATATAGGCCTTTAGCCAACATTGTTAAATCCAACATGGTTCTTGTTATCCTCTTATTGTCCTGATATATTTTCAGATAAGAAATTTTTCAGAATGGTTACATCTCAAGCAAATTATGAAAAGGTTCAAAATATTTTTATTTATGGATTCGTATATTTATACATTTTCTCTACTGAGTTTGTTTGAAGTCATAACTGATCATTGCGAAAATGAAATCAGTATTTGCTCCAGACCAGATTTTACCAACCTGTTGTCCTCCAGGAAAGTTGGGTACAACTCTCTGCTGCTCCCTATGGGCTGGCCATAGCTGATAGGTGTTGTACTCTAACATGCCTGGAATAATAATAATAATAATAATTTTTATTTATATCCCGCCCCTCTGCCAAGCAATCGGGGCGGCGTACAATATTTATAACAGCAAAACAAATAACATCAAAGCAAATAAATAACATCGAACAGATCCCTTCCCTCCTTCCCACCCACCCCAGCCCCACCCCACAAAACAAATCAAATAAACAATATAAAACAATTGTTAAAAATAAGCAGAATACAATATAAAATGGCCTATGCAGTTTAAATACAAATTTACATTGTTGCTGGGAAAGATGTTGTTAGGGAAGGGTCTTAAACTCTTCCCAGTATCTCCAGCCGCATTCAAACCACCGGTAAGTTAGTGGGAAAGATATTAATCCCTAACAGACGCGGGGGCGGAGCCGCTTGGGCCGCTCAGCTGGTCTTCCTGGCTGCGTGAGGGAGCAATCCTCCGCAGCCTCTGGAGCGCTGCCTCTCGCCGCGTGGGTAAGGCTCTATGGGGGCCTTTTTGTAGGCCCAGGTGGTCCCGCCTACCTCCGCTGCGCCGCGCCACCGGCCACCGGGTTCGGGGGGGTTGGAGGCCCTTTGCAGGGCAGGTGGAGCAAGTCCCTCTCCCGCGTTGCGCCGCTGAAGGAGTGAGGCTCTATGGGGGCCTTTTTGTAGGCCCAGGTGGTCCCACCTACCTCCACTGCACCGCGCCACCAGCCACCGGGTTCGGGAGGGTTGGAGGCCCTTTGCAGGGCAGGTGGAGCAAGTCCCTCTCCCGCATTGCGCCGCTGATATGGCAAGCAGTCATGATGTAGAAGTTATGGTTCAGATATGGCATGGGAAATGTATGGCTCTCCAAATAAAATACAATGATAAATAGTTGCAGAAGGCTGGTGGGATTTGCTGTCAAGCAACATCTGGAAAATTACATACTCCCCAATGCTAAACTGTAAATCTTCTGTAAAATTGTCTATCTCTACACTTTATATAATTACCATCACACTGGCAGCAACAGAGTAAAAAAATACTTTAGTAGCAGCAGGCCTGTTTGAAAATCTTGTCCCATTTGAAGCTGAACCTGATGAGGATGAGACATATACACTGCTGATTGATCCCTGAGCCATTTCTGTCACATATGGTTCAAGAGCTTTAGGAACCAAGCTCCTTGCATTTTTTAAATCTTCTGCTGAGCAACTGCCAGATTCCAGCCCAAAAGCCATTCCCATGCGCTTTAACACTTCTATATCATCATGTATTTCAAATGCATTGTCAAAATTAAACAGATACTCAAACTTGTCATTAGAAATACTGCAGTCAATCACAGTCTTCTTGCTGGTGTTCACAATGATAAAGGGCAAGTGAATGACAGAATTAGAAGCTGGTGGTCTGTTTGCTTGCTGTTCTGCTTGACGATTTCGTTGAACAAGATTTTTGAAGGCAATTTGCTGAAGAATTAGTTCTTGCAGTTGTGACTGTTTTTGCTTTATTCTTTCAAGTCTTCTCTGTCTCTCCACCTCTAAATTCTGACATTCCTGAGCTGAATTAGTAGGTAGGCCAATCCATTTGATTTCTTTCTTCTCCTTGGAAATAATATTCATGGCCATAAAGACATTTAAGGCATCATAGACTCGAATATTCTTTTGATCATAAGCCTGCGATTCATTTGGTGAGAAGTGAGCATCTGCGGTACTGAATTCTGCAACTAATTCATCTGCTACCTCATTGTACGAGGTAGTTCCTTTCCTCTGGACTGTCTCACAAACCTTCATGGAGAAGTGTCGTAAACCCTTGCCATTCTTCTCTCCCAATATAGTGGAAGACACTATATTGGGGAAGAAAACTATGGGCCTCGGCAGACGACTAATAGAGTCGTCTTCCGGGCAGGGAAGAGGAGGGGCAGCCGCACGAGCGGCGCCCCTTCCTCTTCCTGAGGTCGCCCTCGGAGTCGCCGGCCCTCCGCACGGCCGGGGCTCCGAGGATGACCTCACGCCACGGCGACCGCACGCGCCGCGGCGTTTGAGTCAGGGAAAGTGCGCCCGCCGCTTTTAGGGCGCCCTTTCCCTGAAATCTAAAAGGAGCGCCAATTTGGTGCTCCTTTTAGAGTCGCCGATGGTGCGCCGCGGTGCGGCTGCCGCGCTCCAGCGGCGCTCCGTCCCGCAGCGCACGGGAAGCTCCCGTCTGCTTCCCCCCTATATTTATTAATGTGATGAAGTATTATTCCTAATTTAAGTTCTTCTTACATATTATAGTCTTGCTTTTTCTTTTTTTTTTGTGCCCAACTTTGTTTCTTCTGAGCCAGTGCTGGAACTTTCTGAGGCCCAAGATGGACGGTTGCTCACTTGGGAGTCAGTGCAGAAAGAAAATTACTTAGTCACTCAGGCCCGGCAAAAACGTGACGAAGACACAGAGCGGCTTCGGCGAACTTCCCAAAAGTATGATTGGGGTGTGGAAGCCAAGAGTAGGGTGGGAGGGAACTAAAGGAGAATGATCAGCCCTGGTGGCGCAGTGGTTAAATGCCTGTACTGCAGCCACTCACTCATAGACCACAAGGTTGCGAGTTCAATACCAGCCAGGGCTGAGGCTCGACTCAGGCCTGCATCCTTCCGAGGTCGCTAAAATGAGTACCCAGCTTGTTGGGGGGCAATCAGCTCACAGTTGTAAACCGCTTAGACATCCCATAGCGTGATATGAAGCGGTATATAAATAAGCTGCTTTGCTTTGCTTTGAGAAGGAGAAGGTGAAACTAAGTGATAGACAAATCTATTTCTGATCATTGTCAATTCTGAATGTTTTATACATCCATTCCTTGCTACTCACGTGTTAATCTGTAAATATTGGGGGGAAATATGCACAAAATTTTCCGTTTAAATACAAATTTGTAAATTATTTTCTCACAAAATATGCATTTCAACATATTTTAGCTGTAACTATCCATTCCTCAAGGGATCTGATCCTAAAATACACAGTCCAAACAAATGTTGGGCAATTACAAATGTGTAACCTAGAGTTACTCACTCCTGACTGTTTCATATTAATGATCCCCACCAGCATGGGATAGTGGTTTGAGTGTTGGACTATGACTGTGGAGACCAAGGTTTGATTCCCAGCATGGCCAGTGACCTTGGGAAAAACATATGCTCTCAGCCTCAGGGGAAGGCAATGGCAAACCTCCTCTGAACAAATCTTGCCAAGAAAACCCCATGATAGGGTTGTCATAAGTCAGAAATGACTTGAAGGCACACAACAAACACACATCCAGCTGCTATTCTCAATCCCTACAAAGCAGCTGACTGACAATCCCATTCAGCTCCACACTTGTGAGCAATCTCTGGCAAAAGGGGGAATTCTGACAGGGTTCCTGTGTCCCACTGTTGCATTGGAGATTGCTCAGGCCTAGGAACATTAGTTATGGGCTTCCCAATCAATAGGGAAACAGACCCCCATTGATCACAGTGGCTGTTGCCCAGTAAGTGCAGATTGGGGGCATCAGGATGGGATTCACTGCATAGCACTGTAACTACAGTGCTCACATGTTCATAACTTCCCAACAGGATTCTAGCCACATTTTTAAATAATAATGAAGGATCTTAGAACCAAGAAGAGACATAGAATCTATTGTTTTTGTTGTGTGCTTTCAAGTTGTTTCCAACTTATAGCAACTCTAAGGCAAGCCTATCTTGAAGTTTTTAGGGGCTGAGAGTTTGTGACTCTCCGTAGGTAACCCAGTGAGTTTCCATGACAGAGCAGGGAATCAAATCCTGGTCTCCAGGGTCATAGTCCAACACTCAAACCATTACACCACACTGGCTCTATAGAATCTAATTAAAGAATAGGAAAGTGGCCTCCAATGAAGTACAAACCAGCATTGAAAGAATCTATTTTGTTACTAATCACCTCCCATCTATAAACTTGCAGAGTTGATCAGGTTTTGAAGCAGCTTTCCGAGATTAAGGAATCAGAGCGACGTTTGAGGACCCTCGAGACACAGGTATGATCGAAGATTGTGATTGAGACATGGGTGCAAATGAGGTGCTTGATTAACCAGCAAAGGCCATTTAGTGAAAAAAGAAAATGAACTTTATTATGGGAATTGTACCTAAAGATCAGGATGTTATTGGCTAGTTACATGTTTGGGAAAGAGAGGAGTGAGGTGGAAAAAAGACATCTCTGAAAATATCAGGCCACACAGGTAAAGAGGAGACAGATAAGATAAGAGGGACACCAATATAACCATAGTTGTATTTCTCTAGTGTCTCCTGTAGTAACACAGTCCTTAGTGCAAGCATTGTTGGACCTTTTCAGCATGTGAACCATTGGTGATGAGATAGGGAGGAAATTGGAGGCCAAGATGGTAGTGGACAAAATGGCAGCAGCTGGAAAATGCTGAAAGTTTTAAAAGGTTTAAGAGATAAAAGATCCTTATCGCATTATTAAACAAACCTGGCATGTTCAGGCATGTAAGTATGTACGTAAATACTTTAAGTTTATGTATTTTATATGTTTAATAAAAAATTTAACAAAAAAGAAAAAGAAAATGATAAGCCAAATTTATGAAGAGTAATAAAGAACAGGAGAAGAAGCAGAACTATATTTGTGTTGAGAGCCTAAGAGGATATTTTTCCAATATGTTTCCCCCATTCCTCTCTCACTTCTCATTCTACTTACTTCCACTAGATGGAATACTGCACCAGTGCCCTGTCTTGGATGGTTGATGTTTTGGCCCAAAGTGATATAGCAAAGGGGAGGCAGGAACCTCCTACTCAGAAGAAGGGTATGTAGACAGGTGGATTTCACAAAGCTTGAGTATGTGTATAATGAGCACTAAACACAATACTATCCATGTACATTATTCTGTGTGTATGTTTGCATGTATTTACAGTGTCAATTTACTATCCAGCTACCCATAATTTATGTTAGATATAGAGAAGACTTTTGTGCCAGAGATTTGGACCTTCATACTGAAGTACTAAATTTGAGCTTCAGTAATGGGGAAGAACCTCATATCCCTCAATAAACACCCTGTTTTCTTCCATATTTCTTTGCAAACTACCCATAGAATTCCCGCTTCCTATTCCCCTACTGTTTAATTAGAGTCCTTCGGTTTATAGCCCATTGCTAGCCTGAAAACTTATCTACTTTTCTTCTCTACCTCTCTGAAAGTTCCACAGATTTCCAGTTTGCATTAGTTGAAATTGGGGGAAAGTGAGCTGTGCTCAGTGCCTACTGTCCAGCACTTGGACCATATGCCAGCACATTTCTCTACTATCCTAATCTGCATATGAGGTTTTTTTTAAAAAAAATTAGAAATGTTTTTAATATTTTTGTCTGAAGGTTGCTTCCTACCAAATCAGACCAGCAGCAATTTCTAGTGTTTCAGACGATAGACTCTTAGAGTTAAAAGGGGCTACAAGCATCATCTAGTCCACACCCCTGCCATGCAGGAATACTCAGCTCTAGAAAGCACCATCCCACTGAGAACACTGATGGCTCCCATTTCAATGGAGTCGTGAGTCTGTTCTAGGTTTTAGTGCTGAACCCTATCCCATAAATAGGTTCAGCATACTTTGGAACCTATTTGTGGGAGAGGTTCAGCACACTAGACAGCTCCTTTAAAGTTCAGATTCACAGGCTTACTGTCCCACAACATGGGAGCCAACGGCCACTACTGTTTCAAATAGGAGTTCTTTCTAACCAAGCATAGAGGTGCTGAGGACTGAACCTGGAAGAGTCTGCATATTCTTCTATTGAGCTATGGCCCTCCCCTATATATAGATACAGACACACAAAAACATACACATACACACAAGCATAAACATGTACTTTGTCTTTTAAGACAAAATTGGACACCATTGGTGGAGCTGAGAAACCTCTTTGTCATAGGAAACAACTGCTGATTAAATATGCATTTATACTCAGGCTGTGTACACACCTGTGTGTCTTCAAGTCATTGCTTAGTTATGACAACCCTAAGGCAAACCTATCACAGAGTTTTATGACAGCTGAAATCGTGTGACTTGCCCAGTGTCACCCAGTGGGCTTTCATGATCAAGTGAGGATTCGAACTCTCCAGAGTCTTAATCCAACACTCAAACCACTACACCACAATGGCTCTTTGTGTAAGCAATTACATCTCTTTAAAAGAACACTCATTACATGGTGGTCAGACTTAAGGGTAAAACAGATAGGCAGGAAAAAGTGGCTTGAAGCTGCCTTTTCCAAAGCCACATTGAAACCCCACCAACCACACCACCAGCTCCCAAGGCGGCTGGAATACACATGTCATGACCACGCAGCACAGCTTCAAGCCACGCTGGTGGGTACTTTTTTTTTTTTACTGTCCCCACCACCATCCCTGTGCACCTTTGCAGAGTACACTGCCAGCAACTGCCATCCCATTGCATGCCGCCCCTGTGAACCTGCACACATTTGCATGTGCAGCGCTTCACTGGGACAGGGCATCAGAGCAGAGGTGTGCTCATGCAGATGCCAGCAAGGCACGGTCATGCCTCCCTTCTTCCCCCCATTACCCTATGCCCCCTTTGACTGTCTGTTTTGTGTATGTTGTACTCATCTCCCCTTTGACTGTCTGTTTTGTGTATGTTGTACTCATCTCAGAGGTTCCATGGTTTCTCTATTGGGCACTGCCACCCCATCACTTGTGTACAGCAACTCTGTCCTTTTTAAGTGCATTCCTGTGACAAGGCATTTACATGCACAATTGGGGTTAGGGTTTGGAAAGAGCGCCCCTTTAGAGACACATTGGCATTGATGCATTTATACGCACATGCGAAGGTGCGCACTTTTCAGGAAGAAGTGGAAATAAGCTGCTTCTTTTTGAAGCGGCTTTTCTCCCCATAAGGTGCCTAGAGAGTGCTTTCCTACCAGCTTCAAGGCATCCATCACCTAAATGCCACGCCTTCAAGCCAGCCTGAAAGCACCTCTTTTTGCCTGTCTGTTTAGCCCCTTACTTTCCCTCTCCAGAGATAAGCTGGTTAAATGAAGCTGTTGCTATTGTTAGTTTTTTATAAAAGCAAAACCTGCTGTGCACAACAATGATTGAGATAGTGACTGTAATCCTTACATTGCTGGTGCAATGTCCAGTCTTTACAAAATTGTGCATTTTAAAAAGAATGTATCGTATAAATATTTAATAAAGATAATTTTAAATCTCTTTTTAAGGGGCAACAGCCTGCCTAACTCATGGGGTAATGGGAAGACTAACAAGTGAAACAGTCCCACTCATAAATACATTTTTATACAATCCCTCACTCATTTAGCATTGTATTTGCAAGTTTATACCCAGATTGGGAACTTTAGTTTACATCCTGAGTAAACCTGCCATGAGCGCTACTTGTTTTCACCTTTAGAGGAAAGAAAGTATAGCTGAGCTTGTTGAGCTCCTCAAGGAAACAACAGCAAGAAGCAAATGTGTGTTACAGGTCTTCCACAACCCATGTGGCAACCAACCTATAACTACCATTTTATCACTCCCACATATTCACCCTTGAGGGCCAAATCACACCAACTGCATGGGGATGGATGGAGCTGATAATTGTGAGAATTCTGTAAATAATAGTTGTTGCTGTTATTGTTATTATTTCTTACCCTCTTCTCCCCATGGATCGAGGAGGAGAACAACAAATTAACAATGCACAACATCAAATAAAAACACATTAATTAAAACATACAACAGTTTAAAAGGACAAATGAGACACACACATTTTAAAACAATCCACGTTTACAATTCACCATCTAAATTCACCATTTAAAAATTATCTGGATAAGCCAGAGACTGGTCTTTGATGCTATTTTAAATTCAGATGGTGTATTCAGCTGTCAAATCTCAGCAGGTCATTCCACATTCTAGGGGTAGCTGAAGAAAAAGTCCTGGCTGACAGTTGCCAATCTAGTCCTGGATACAGGTGCATATGTGACTGTGGATTTAATCCTTTCCTTTCCTGCTGTAGTCCTGAGAAAAATCTGTTTTCTGAAGGTTCAATTTACATTAGGAATAAAAGTCCCCCAAGCCTGGTACTTACATACTCTTGTTCATCTGCTTGGTAAATACATCTTGCTTAGCCCACTGGGGATGCAGTTCCTCCAAAGGGACAGTCTGTCATCACAGTTATGCATTCATACATTGGTCTCTTTCTTTGCAGATTAAATTTCTCCATTATACTTCTGGAAGGACCAGCCTTTACTCAAGACAGGTAAATTGCTACGGCCACTTGTCACTCATCGAATCCTAGGCACATCTCATTGTCAGGAGCCTGGGGAAATGGAGGGAGCCCACAGTTTGCCACACATGCTCATGGGGAAATTTGATATTCCATGTCACCTGTAGTAATCTAGCCATCAACTTTTCGAATAGGGGTGAACTACCTTTTTTAAGATATGGAGGTGCATTGCTCCCCTCCCAAGACATCAAATGGCTGCATCTCCCTGCTGCACACTCCCCACCACTGAATTTTTAAAAACTTTTTATGAGGGTGGGGTGAAGTAGTGACCCATGTGCTTTAACAAATATGGGGGCAATTTCATCATGTTTTTGTCCCGCTTGGGCTGTGTTAGGCTTGAGATATAAGGCTTTTTCAGATCAGGAAGTCAACGTCTGATTTATCACCTGGTTTTAAAAATGCTTCTTCTGGTCCTAAAACAACTGGAGTGGTGTGTGTGGCAAAATTGCTTCTGTGCCCCACATGTACTTTTATCTTTAAAAAGAGGGGTATTGCTGGGGTTCTCACAGGACCTCATAAAAAGCTTTGAAGCCATCTGAGGCCCATCTGAGATTTAAAATGTTTAGAATCCCACACTTCAACTTTCAAACTTCCACTTGAAAATATGCTGTCTACAGACCAGAGATAAAGAAGCTAAGAGACCATTCTGTGTATGCTGCTAATGGACCATTCTGGACTTCCTGTGTTTGGGAGGAAGAAATGACCAAAGCTAGAGACTGTAGACAGAATGCTGCTACCTCCAGTTTCCACTTAGCTTCGAGTACCCTGTCTCTCACGCTTTAATTTCCATTTCTGCAATCAAACCAATCATGACCTACCTCTCAAGGCTGCTGTGAGAATGAATGTGATAAAGACAGTCAAAACCAACAACTCTTACATGACAGCGGTGCAGTCAAATGAATAATTAGCTTGCGTTGGCACATGGATCATCTGTTGACTTGTTAGTTTTTCTTGAATGATGTAATTTTTATATTTTTATGATATCTATGAGAAAGAATGGCTATGATACTCTTCATGGATATGGCTGAGGATGGAAGAGCACATGCCTTTGTGCTCAGAAAGCCCCCAGTCAATTCTTGGTATTTCCTGTTAAAAGGATTATGTAGCACATGAAAGAAAGTTTGGCATGTAAGATGAACCCTGCTAGATCAGACCAAAGGCCTACAGAGTAGAGATTTTTGTTTCCCAGTAGTGAACCAGATGTCTCTATGGAAAGTTCAAAAACAGGATACGAGGGCAGCTGCACATGCAACCCAACTCATGGCCAAGAATCTTGTGCTCTAGTGTGAGTCAGAGCAGGCCAGCCTTCTTCAACTGGACAACTTCTAAATGTATTGGCGTGCGACTCCTGGTGTTGGAAGTTGCAGTCCAACACAACTGCACATTAAACAATTCTTGGGCTAAATGGATCAGTGGTTTAATCAGCTATAATCAGTAGCTTCCTATGTTCCTATGGCAATCAGCACAAATACCTTCCACAACTCTCTATACAGTCCAGGCCACCATTCAAACATGTTCTTGTGTACCTTCAAGTTGTGACCCTAGGGCAGGGGTAGGCAACCTGTCCCCTTTAAGGGCTGAGGGACTTCAGCTCCCAGAATCCCAGGAGCCATTGGCCAACATGGGACTATTGGCCAACATGGCTGAGGCTTCTGGGAGCTGAAGTCCCTCGGCCCTTAAAGGGGACAGGTTGCCTACCCCTGCCCTAGGGCAACCTTATCACAGTTTTTCTTGCGAAGATTTGTTCAGAGGAGATGTGCCTTTGCCGTCTGAGGCTGAGAGAGTGTGATGCCATGGGTCACCCAGTGGGTTTCCACAGGTAAGCGGGGATTGGAACCCTGGTCTCGAGTTATCCAATGCTCAAGCCACTGCACTATGCTGGCACTCATTTAAGCATGACTGCCTGGCATTTCATCCCTCTGTTACCCCATCTTTTAGCTGCTTTTAAAATGTCCCAGTTATTCTCTCCTTCTCACACTTTCCCCCTTTGTCCTCAGCTTACTTCAAATGCTGCAAACTGAGTACAACCTGCAAAAATAGTTTGCAGTCAGTTAAGTCAGCAAGTGGGAGAAATGGGGCAAAATATTGTCCTTCCTGGGAGGCTCAGGCAACAGTAAATTGCTGCAGACTCCTAGCTTGTCTGTTCCTCCCCATTTGTAACCTTTACCATCTTGAGAACACTCCCATATTGCTTGGCCATGCATGTTTCAGTTTTCATGTAAAAAGCTGGATGGTATGGCTATGTAAATTCCATTGATTCAATGGCTCTACTCTATAGACAAGAGATCAAACCCTTTTTCTTCAAAATAATGCAGCTTTCTTGGCCAAAGAATAACTGTTTTTTCTAGTGTTAGTAGTGAACGAGATTCTGAAGAAATGGGATGTGGTCTTGTGGAAGCTAGCAAACAGCAAGGAAGGAGCACGTTTTTGTTGTTGATGATTTTGATATTTTGTAAAAGATTGATTTAAATATATTTGATAACACTGAATTAAAATGTTAAGAAAAACAGTATTCCGGAGGAGTGTAATATTTGAAAACAAAGGTCCTCAGCTATCCTCACTGTGAATTACTATTTAGCTAACAGAAAGGAAACCAAGTGATACTTATTCTAAAGCTGGGACAAGTTCACTGAAAAGATAAAGGGAGAAATGTGTGTCTCAATATTTCATTTTTACATATCTGAAGTAGCACAATTCCCATTTTGTGAACCTTGTTAGTGGCCCTTTACTCAGGGACAAGGCCCTTTCTTTTGTAGGAGAAGCATGGTGCTATACAGAGGGGGCTACATGTTTTGGGTTAGCCTTGGCCATCAAATTAGTGGATCCCTTCACCGTCAGCAGGATGGCATCGATAACCACCCTTTCTGAAATATCCTCTGCTACCCAAAGATTACAGATAGAGAAGCAATTCTATATTGGTGGTTGGCCTATTGTGGGGCCTCTTTTACACTACCCAATTACAGTTGGCCCTCCATATTCATGGACTTTTTATCCACAGATTCAACCATCCATGGTTTGAAAATATTACAAAAAGATATAGATTCCAGAAGGCAAACCTAGATTTTGCTATTTTATAGAAGGGACACCATTTTACTACACCATTGTGTTTAATGGGACTTGAACATCCACGATTTTTAGTATCCACAGTGAGTCTTGGAACTAAACCCTAGTGGTTTAAGAGTCCACTGTATAGCGCTATGATTCTGTTTCAGCTGCCATAGTTCCATCCCATGGAATCCTGGGATTTGTAGTTTGGTGAGTCTTGAGCTTTCTGGCTTGGAATTCTAAATCGCTCTCCCTAAACTGTAGATCCCAGCATTCCATAGGATGGAACCAAGGCAATTAAAGTGGAATCATAGTGCTATAGTGTGAAAGGGCCATGGGTGTGTAGATTCAATAAAGATGCATGTCCAGGACTTTGACCCCAAATGGAGTTTCTCTTGTCCAGTCTCCATCAGGAGGACTGATGATCTTTAAAAGCAGTGGCATCACTAGGGGTGTGTGGTGGGTGCGTACCACACCAGGTGACACCCTAAACGGTGTGTGTGTGTGTGTGTGACACCACTGTTCCTCCAACACCTACCTTTTGGCAGAAACAGTCTGTGGCATTTAAAATGCTTTAAGAGATGGTGAGAGTAGAGTGAAGCTCAGTGGGAGGAGAAAGGAGAAGCCCCAGAATTTTTAAAAATTAAAATTTCAAAATTTTAAAAAATTTTGAAATTTTTATTTTTATTCTTTTAAAAAAAATTAAAACATCCCATTTTAAACAAACTTTCAATATATGTATATGTAAATACTTTTAAATTTTACATATGATATTGTAATTTTAATTTTAATTTTGCTAGTTGTTTATGTCCCAGCTATTAGCCTTATATTCAGGGGTATATAGTAATTACGATGTATGAGTAGCATTAGTGCAAAAAAGCATTACTAAGGATTCTGTATGATGTGAAATGAGAGGAAGTCAATGGGGGGGGGGATGACACCATGAGTTACCGCACCAGGTGACACCAACCCTAGGGATGCCACTGTTTAAAAGGAGTAGAGGAAGAAGAAAATAGTGACATGCTGATGCACAGTGTTTCGGTGGGGGTATTATATTGATGGCCTTTAGCTGCTTTTTAAATATCTGAGTTGTACAGGTGTCCTGCAGTAGAAAATATATTTAAGTAGCCTTAAAAGAAATATACATTCCTGGGATGGAATTAAAAGAAATTGTCCATACATTTAAGAAGAGAATGGCATAACCAACACGTCTAGAACAGCATTCGATGAGTTCTGTACATTTTACTCAACTTGCACAAAAACGGCCCATCAACACTGTGTTCCCAGTAGACCTCTTTGCTTGTCTTCTGTGTTCAGAATTGAAACACAAATCCATTTTATGCATTTCTATTCAGACGTTAAAAGGATTAGATTACTGAGGAGTATTCATAGGCAGAAAATTCTGAGATTATCCAAAATCTTCCCCCTCACAACAGCACAAAAACACTTCTTTCCTGGTACACTTTTCTGTTCCAAGTCCATGTTCATAGGAGCATAATTGCTATAACACATTAACTTTCAAGATTACACCACAAAAAGGGTTAGTTACAGTTACAGTTACACCACAAAAAGAGTGAGTTAAGTTACAATTTAAATATAATTTAGTTACATCTTAGTTATTGGAGAAAGGAATTACTTGCACATAACTCATTATTGGTAACAAGTTACTTCCAAACTCAGCATCAGGCAGAACAAGGTGTGAGTAGTACTTGAGGGAAGAGTAGTATATGCCACAACATGGCCTGTGCTCGGACCTCTGTGCTTGGCCCATCATCATGACGAAGTTTGGTAAGCCAGTGCAAATGTTGATGGCCTAGGATGCATCTACACCAGGGACCGGCAACCTACGGCCTGGGGGCCGGTTAAGGCCCCAGGCCCCGGACTTACTGGCCCAGGCTGTAGGCTGCTGCCGCCGCGTGCCGCCATCAGGGCGCGTTTTTGGCCGCGCTTGCTGCGGCTGCCATTTTGGAAGTCAAAATTGTGGTCGCGACATGTTTGCGCATGCGTAGTACTCTTGCACATGCGCAAACGTGTCACGACCGGCATTTTGGCGGCTGCGTGCATGGGGGGGTTACGCGTGGCGGAGGAGGGTGCGCGCGCGTGCGCACTGCCATCCCCCCCCCTTGGCCCAGCCGAGACCTGGGCGACGGGAGACCGGCCCAGGTCTCAAAAAGGTTGCCTGTCCCTGATCTACACTGTAGAAATAATGCAGATTGGCACCACTTGAAATGCTGTAGCTCCATCACTTTGGAAACCTGGGGTTTGTAGTTTTACAAGGTCTTTAGCTTTCTCTGCCAAAGAGTGCTGGGGCCTCACAAAACTGCAAACCCCAGAATTCTGTAGGATGGAGCCATGGCAGTTAAAGGCTGCATCCACACTGCAGAAATATGACACCACTTTAACTGCCATGACTCAGTGCTAGGGTATCCTGGGGACTGCAGTTTTGTGAGACATTGTAGTTTCTCTGTCAGAGAGCTCTGGTGCCACAATAAACTAGAATTCCCTAGCTTTGAGCCATGACAGTTAAAGTGGTGTCAAACTGGATTATTTATGCAGTAGGAATACAGCGAAAAAGATTATAGCTACAGGGTAGATGTACCCTGCGTCAGCTAATGGCCTAGTTCCCTTTTTTTTACAAGATGGGGAAACATCTTGGGGTTTTGCTTTTTTGTCTCAGGTAGCTAAATGTTTAGGATAGATGTGCGTATGTTGTTGTTCTTCTATACCGTCAAGTTGTTTCCAATTTATGGTGACCCTAAGACAAACCTACTATGGGGTTTTCTTGGTGAGCATTGTTTAGAAGAGGTTTGTCATTGTCTTCCCCTGAGGTTGAGAGCATGTGACTCGCCCAAGGTCACCCATGGGTTTCATGGCTGAGCTGGGAATCGAACCTCACAGTCATAATCCAAGGTTCAAACTACTATGCCACTCTGGCTCTATTGCATCTTTGGGGGGTTGCAGACTGCCAGAAATAGTGCAAATTGAGTCCACTTTTAGGGTTAGGGTTAGGGAATCATGGGAACTGTATTTTATTGTGGCACCAGAGTTCTCTGACAAAGAAGGCTCAATGTCTCAGGGAAAAAAAAACATTTCCCATGGTTCCCTAGCACTAACCCTAACCCTAAAAGTGGACTCAATTTGCACTATTTCTGCCAGTCTGTGACCCCCTTTTATTGACTCCTGACTTCAGAAGGTATTTTTAGTACTCAGCTGTTGCTCTCTTGATACCAGAGTAAGGATTCCTGTTAAAGGCTGTTATTACACCTGTCCAGTGCCAGCTTGTGGCTGCCATTTCAGTAAAATGCTTTGCATTTTAGACTCCATCCATACTGCAGAAATAATGCCTGCCACTTTTGTCCCAGAGTGGGAATACACTGCAGGGCTGTCGTGCATGCCTATCAACAATGGATACACCTGACAACTTTTCTACCTACCTACACTGTAGAAATAACAAAGTTTGCCACCAGTTTAAGCGCTCCTATGGAATCCTGGGAGTTGTAGTTTGACAAAGTCTTTAGCCTTCTCTGCTAAAGAATGCTGGTGCCTTGTTGTCGATGTTGTGCCTTCAAGTCATCTCCGACTTATGGCGACCCTAAAGTGAACCTATCATGGCATTTTCTTGGCAGGTTTCTTCAGAGGAGGAGGTGGCCATTACCATTGCCATTGCCATTGCCATCCTCCGAGGCTAAGAGAGTGTGACTTACCCAAAGGCTCCATGGCCAAATTGGAATTTGGGTTTCCAGATCATAGGTCCACACTGCAGAAATAATCCAGTTTGAGACCACTTTAAGCATCCTGGCTCAATTCTAGGAAATTCTGGGGACTTAGTTTTGTGAGACATTTAGCCTTCTCTGTTGGAGATGCCACAACAAGCTACAATTCCCAGGATTCCCTAGCATTAAACCAGGGCAGTTAAAGAAGTCTCAAACTGGATTATTTCTGCAGTGTGTTTTGGAGCTTATTCCAACCCTCAAACCCCTACCCTACGCTGGTCTCACCAAACTACAAATCCCTGTAGGATGGAGCTGTAGCAGGCAAAAGTGGTGTCAAGCTGCATTATTTCTCCAGTGTAGATGCAGCCCAGTCTGTCATATGAGACTAAAAAACGGCAATTTTCCCCCCTTCTTAACAAGTTTTTTAAAGTTTTCAAATTGAAGGCAGAGGGTGAAAGCATAAATATTTCGTCCTGTTTAAGGGACAGAAGCAATACAACTTTTCCATGAAGTAAGAGTTTTTTGGACTGGAACGGACTGGGGGATACTGGACCTCTGAGTCGATAACATATACAGCAGGCCTTTGCAAATAGATAAGGGCTGAGAATGTTGTGCAATTTAATTTTAAGATTTGTATTTTTAACATATTCTATTTTAATTCACAGCTGTTTTTTTAAAATGGTTTGTTTAAATTTTATATTTATACATGTTAACGTTAACTTTTTAAATTGTATTGTTTTAAATCTGCTTTTCATCGCCTTGAGTCCCTATATTGGGAGAAAGGCAGGATATAAGAAAATAAATAATAATAATAATAATAATAATAATATAGCAGAGAGCCAGTGTGGTCCTAGTGGTTTGAGTGTTGGACTCTGAGACCAGGGTTCGAATCCCTGCTCAGCCATGTAAAAACCCAGTGGGTGATCTTGGCCAAGTCACACTCTCTCAGCCTCAGAAGATGGCAATGGCAAACTCCCTCTGAAGAAATTTGTCAAGAAAACTCTGTGATAGGGTCGCCTTAGGGTCGCCATAAGCTAGAAAAGACTTGAAGGCACACAACAACAACACACAACTGTATACAGGAATAGCATCACCAGAGAGCAGTTCCCAAACTCTTGTCTTCCAGGTACTTTTGGACTTCAACTCCCAGAAGCCCCAGTCAGCCTGGCCAATAGTCAGGAACTCTGGGAGCTGAAGTTCATAAAATTTAGAGGACCAAGGTTTGGGCATCATTGCCATAGAGTTTTCAAGAAAGAGAGAAAGAGCGACTCCATTTTGCGACCATAGAGAATCAAGGGCAAGAGTGTCTCCCACGTTTCCCGGAAAATCACGTGGCCTGGATCTCTATGCGTCCCACCATGGGGACCGTTGCTCCTCCCACTTCCGGTAGGCGTGAATAAAGGTATAGCAGTCTTTCTCTGGAGCTACTGTTGAGGAAAGCGGAATTTTTCTCCTGAAAGGGGATGAGGCCTCTCCATCCTCATCCTTTGAACAGAAGGGCCCTTTCAGGAATTGAAACTTGATTATTATTATTATTATTCCTGTTTGCCCAGCTTTATGGATTGTGGGGCTCTTAAGGTACAGCTTCACCTTAATTTAAGATAGATAATTATGTCTGCAGTAAGGAAACCAAAAGAAGACTAAAGGGGGTTGCAGACTGGCAGAAATAGTGCAAATTGAGTCCACTTTTAGGGTTAGGGTTAGGGTTAGGGAATCATGGGAACTGTATTTTATTGTGGCACCAGAGCTCTCTGACAGAGAAGGCTCAATGTCTCAGAAAAAAAAACACAATTCCCATGATTCCCTAGCACTAACCCTAACCCTAAAAGTGGACTCAATTTGCACTATTTCTGCCAGTCTGCAATCCCCCTGAGAAAGGGAAAGGCAGCCGTGAAAGAACTAGACAAGATTCCAAAGAGTCATGATATTTTTTAATCAGCATAGAAATGAGATGAATGAATCACTAAATAAGGTCTACAACAGATCAGATACCAAACTGAGCATTAAAGCACTTAAAAGGGTGCTTTGTTTGGGTATTCCTGCATGGCAGAGGGTTGGAAATGATGGCCCTTGAGGTCTCTTCCATCTCTTTGCTCGTCTAAGCTGTGGTGTTCCCCATCACCAGGTATGGATGTGAGAGCTGGACAGGAAAGAAAGCGGATAAGAAGAATAGCAATAGCATTTTCTTTTCTGTTTTCTATAAGAAAATCAATTCATTGGAGATGATGTGGTGCTGGAGAAGAGCGCTGTGGATACTGTGGATGACCAAGATGATCAAACTGAGTCTTTTCTACTTCAGAAACATCATGAGAAGGCAAGACTCATTGGAAAAAACAATAATGCCAGGAAAGGCTGAGGGCAAAAGAAAGAGAGGAAACTGCATGCTAGATGGATAGACTCAGTTAGGGAAGTCACAGGCCTGACTATACAAGACCTAATCAGTGGAGGATGGGGGTCTTGGAGATGTCTCAGCCACAAGGTTGCCATTGAGTTGGGGCTGACTCAAGGACAGTTGACAACAAAATGCCAAACAGTGTAGGAAAGATGGAGGGAAGTAGAACATGTAGATATTTTGAAGGAACCTAGAAAATGAAATGAGCCAGAAATCTCCCTGGAAGCCAAGATGACAAAACTGAGGCTGTCGTACTTCAGACACATCATGAGAAAGCATGACTCATTGGAAAAAACAATAATGCTAGGAAAAGTAGAGGGAAGTAGAAAGAGAGGAAGGCCACATGCTAGATGGATGGACTCTGTTAAGGAGGTAATGGGTATGAATTTACAGGAATTAAGCAGAGCAGTGGAGGACAGAGGGTCTTGAAGATGTCTAATCTACTGGGTTGCAATGAGTCAGGATCAACTTCAAGGCAGCTAACAACAACAACAATTATGTAACATTAATGAGAATTTTGGTGCTTCCTAATTATGGGAATAGAATATATTCCTAAAGTGTAGAATCTAAATAAATGAATGACCATTACAAATTATGTGCTCCATTCCTACAGTATTTCACTGGATGCCTCCACAAATTATAGGCTTGCTCCTAACAGTTGACAGCAACAACAAAACTAACAGTGGGACCCAAGGTGCAGCTGTATTTTCTTTCCTCAGTATCTGATCTAGTTCCTTTCTCAAAATATTTATTTCCGTGTGTCCTTGTTGGTGTCTTTCCCGAATAAGCTATCGGTCTCTGAAATGGAACTTTCCTGATTGAGCCTTCTCACATACCACAAAATCCACCTGACCCCAAAGTTCAGAGTCCATTCTTACTCTTATGGTTATGTGCTGACAAGTCACATATCACATGGTAACCTTATGAATTGGTCTTAATATAGGCTGTTATTATCTTTTTTTTCCTGGTGGAATATGCTTGCCTTCTAAAAACAAAAAGCATCTAAACCCTGAAGAAGGAATGGGAACACAGGTCTTGGAACCTGTGTACCACATGAGGGGAAATGAGGATTTGTGCAAAGGTCTGTGTATGGTGCTATGCTGTTTATAACAGAAATAATTCCTCCTACAGTGCCAGCTTACCAAACACCATGCGGTGCATCCTCATCAGCCAAGACAAGCGGCATGATCCAATTGTGCTACCGGATGGTACTACTGTAATTCTGGGCAGGGGACCTGAGACACGTGTCACTGATAAGAAATGTTCCCGAACACAAGGTATGTAACAGAGAATAAATACTATTAGCAAAGTAACAAAAAGGACTTCCAGTGGCCTATTTGCATTGTATCTGATCAAATTGTATCCCCGTATGTTTGGAGATTCCTTGCATGCTCTTTAACAGATTCCTGGTCTGTGATGCTCTCTAGTTTCAGTCACTAATTTCTAACTTTCAGGATTGCTAACTGCACTGATCCCTGACAGTTGCTTGTTAAATTTTCATGTAGTGCAGTTTGCAAAAGTTTTATTAAACATCACAGAGTAAGAAGTGTGGCTCTTTCAAAAAAAAATTTAATCAGTTGAAAAGTAATAGTTAGACAAATGCTATGCCCTGAAATACTCAAGAGTTTTTGGTCAGCACTCAGTGGCCTGCCCTGATGGCACTAGTAGTTGCTTTGACATTCTTAGAAGAAAAGCAGGCTACAAGTGAAGTACATTTTTGCCTTTCCTTTTTAACCTTTTAATGTCTTATCTACTCATGCCTTTCTGGTCACTCACTCTTCCTTTACTAAAAAAATAAAAAAGACTGCTACCATTTCCACTTCTGATTTTTCTAGTTTAGTGTTAAAGACTTGCTTTGCCTGAACTACTTTGCATGTGGAGTTTTAATTTCTAACAAGCCCTGTTCTCTCTTTCCATTCACTTGCAGTGGAATTGCTGGCAAATTATACCTACCGATCAGTTCGAGTCACACAGGTAAGATGAGGAAAATTCAGAATTACCTGGGTCTGAACAAGTAATACTATATTTCAGATGGAAACTTCTGGTCTGAGGGGACCAAGAGCTTCATCTGGGATTGTGGTTGCTGGTGGGCCACCCTCAGTGTCAGGTGGATAACTCTAGCTCTCCAGATATTGCTGGACTGCAACTCCTGTGATTCCTCTCCATTGGCTTGTTATGCTAGGGCTGATGGGAGTTTCAGGCCAAAATGATTTGGAGGGCCACAGTTGTCCGTCTGCCTGTGGGTCTCTGGGAGGTGGCTTTGAGGTGGAACTGCTAATATAACTGATGTGTTGACAGCGAGGAGTGAACCCCACATCAGTGGAGGAAATACACCTGCGTTGTGGTGACAGCACAACACTCCAGGAAGGAATGACTCTGTGCTTAGTGAACGGATTGTATCCTTACTGCATCCATTTTGAGCAAGATTCCAGCTCCTCAAAGAAAAACCTGCTACACTTCTTCAGTTCCAAACATTCCCTGAAAGAAGAGAAGGAGGATGATAAAAAGGCCCAGACAGCCAAGCGGATCAAGCCTTCTTCCCCTTCTGAGGATGAGGAAGATGACGATGATGTGACTGAGAAACTGAAGCAGCTTCAGGAGACGGCAGTTAGGGCAGAGCAGGCCCGCCCACCACCTCAGCAGCAGTCTGTCTCCAAGATGGCTCCCCAGCCCTGTGACTCCTGGGAGGACCATGGCAAGCTCCTGGTCTTCACGAAAAAAGGAGTGGTGCCTAGCACCAAAGTAAGACTTACTTACTTTTTTTTCCCCCTGGGGACTTAGCTGCCAAATGGCATTGTTTGTTGCTTAAGGAACCTTTAAGAGTAGAATTGGGAACCTGTGCCACATTCCTGGTGTCCTGGGCTTGTCAGTATTGGTCTGCATACCTAATGGTCAGTTGGGATCAGAGTTATAGATCAGCAGCACATTGATGATTTAAAATTTCTAGTTTAAGGGATGAGAGAGGAGTGTCAAAAAACTGATAAAGAAAAGTGAGAGAAAAAAACAGAAAGAAAACTGAGGTGATCATACCCACCTCTGGCTTCAGCTCCACTTGCTTCTATTGGGAGCTTTACAGATTAAGTGTGGACTTTTTTTCCATCATGGAAAAAAGTGTGTCTCTCTTCCCCCCCCCCCCCCCCCGCCCCATAAAGAAATAGGTCTGTGTGATTTCACTTTTTCGTAGTAGTTCTGTGAGACAAAGGAAACGAGCTGTGATTGACACCACTGTTGTGAGAGGAGCAAAACCTGTGTCACCCCAACAAGAAACACCAGTCACAAAGAAAGTGGGTTTAGCTCTAGACCAAGTTGTGCTACTGCGTATGCATCCCTTTTACTTATTTCTGCTATCAGCATTAACCCAAGCCTCACCTACTCTTAGGAGAATCATCACTGAATTCAGTGCAGAACAATCGGAGTTAGAGGCAGTGGTGTGAATTTTGGGAGGGTGGGAATTTGTGTACCTAAGAGACTACCTTGTCTTCCTTGTACGTGTTGTCACTCTTCAGGTTATCCTCCTGGAAAGTTTCCTTTAAGACAAATATCATGACATACTGAAGCAGTGCCTAACTGATTAGTCCCAGGACACCATCCTACTGATTCTGCTCAGTTAGGGGTGGCATCAGCATGATTGTATGTTACTCATTTTAACAGTAATTTTCCAAACTCTTGATGCAGGCTCTGCATTGCAAAAGGCATGGAGAAAATTGCCATTTATGGTTTGTCCTATGCCATTTCTTTGTAGACCCACCAAGATAACTTGTAGGCATACCCAATGGACCTTTTTAGCTAGCATAAGCCACAGAGGATGGAAGTGACATTTGGGGGGCATGGTAATTCCAAGAATTAGAAGATAAGGTTTGATGCCAAGCTAGATGAAGCCCCACAATCTGATCCTTTGTTGCCTTTCTGCCCAGGTGGCAGGCTTTGACCTGGATGGAACCATCATCACTACGCAATCTGGAAAAGTTTTTCCAACCAGCCCTGATGACTGGAGGTGAGCATCAGGCTGCCTGCTAAGAGTATAAGCTGTTCTAGTGTCAGAAGTTACAGAAATTCAGTAAGGCTAGGACTTGGGTTCAAATCTTCAGCCATGAAGTTCCTACTGTCAGTTGCTGTCTCAGCCTCACATTCCACATGGGTCTATTGTATGGATATGGGACGGAGGGGTATGGTAGAGAGCCAACTGTGTTTCATTCTAGACTACTTGGAGGAAAGGTGGAGAAAGGTAATTTGTTGTTGTTATGTGTCTTCAAGTCATTTCTGACTTATGACAACCTATCATGGGGTTTTCTTGGCAAGATTTCTTTAGCGGAGATTTGCCATTGCCTTCCCTGAGGCTGAGAGCATGTGACTTGCTCAGGGTTACCTAGTGGGTTTCATGGCTGAGTAGGGAATTGAACTCTGGTCTCCAGAGTCATAGTCCAACACTCAAACCACTATGCCATGCTGGCCCTCTAGAAAGGTAATAAATAATACTTAATATTGTAAACCAGTCTTCTCCTACCTGATAATTTCCAGATATATTGCTCTAGAAGTAATATCATCCCCAGGCAATTGCATGCTGGATGGGGAAGATGGGAATTGTACTCCAGTTCATCTGGTGGGCACCAAGGTAGGGAAGACTGTTGTAAGACAAGAAGGTAATAATTACTTTTTATCTGAACTATTAATCATGCCTCAGAAAGAAAGTTTGTGTTCATTCTTACTTTTTTCTGTTCTTAATTATATCTTGATTTTTAAAATTTTGTTTTTCATGAGGATCTGTTTGCCACTAGAGAATATCTTTTTGATAGAAACCTATACCCATTCATTCATTTATTCATTCAGCCAAGAGAACCAGTTATATAGTAGGATTCAGACTAGGATGCTAAAGGCTTAAGGTTCTCTCCATCTAGCACACCTGATCTTGGGCCAATCACATTTTCTCACCCTTGCCTGCCCAATAGGATTGTTACAAAATTAAAGGGATGAGGAGGTGAATCCTATGTATAGCCTGTGATCCTGGGAACAAGGGTAGTTTTTAATTAATGAAAAATTTAATTAATGAAAAATAAAAATTGTGGCAGTTGGTCTTAAATGTACAAGTAGAAAAATGTAATATGAGAACAAAGTCTGCTTACATTACAGACAAAGGGACTGAAACTGGGTCTTGTGTGCCATTTCCATATTGCATGCTTAGTATTGTGTCCACATGAGGACCAGAAGTGTGCAGGAATTGGCTTCAACCACTTTTATTTTACAGGATCCTGTACCCTGAAGTCCCCCGTAAGCTGAAACAGCTTCAGAGTGAGGGTTACAAGGTACAGTCCTCCCCCAGACCACTTGTTCCAGCCAGCATCCCCGCTCCTCACCTGTCTTAGTACTGTGTTCTTTCCTGTTGCCCAACCTCCCAAATTTCTTCTCCTCTTTCTTCCTTACTGCACGGGCAGCTTGTGATCTTCACCAACCAGCTGGGCATTAGCCGTGGTCGTCTCAGGCCTGAAGTTTTCAAAGCCAAAGTGGAAGCTGTGATTGAGCAACTGGGGATTCCACTGCAGGTGAGTTGGCGATTGACATGAGGTGTCTCCCAGAATGAAGGGAAGTAGCAAATTGAACAGAGAGGAATGATGGCATCAGGTACCTATGGCACAGCCACAGTGTGAAATAGTTACTACCCTCTATAATCCTGAACATGATGTGCTAAATCCAAAAAGTGGGTTATGTGTGTACTTGAGAGGAAATTCAGTGTTGCAATCTTAAGTATTGGCAAAACGTAAGCAGGAAAGAGGCGAGGATAGGCATGGAGACCAGAACATGCAAGCAATAATGTGTGGTTTATAAAGGGTCTTGGTGATGGTGGCACTTAAGTTCTGGTGCACCCTGCCTCATGCTCCCTGCCTAGGAAGACTCACCCAGCTCCCTCGTCAATTGAAGCCAAATTATGTGGTAATGATAATGGAGAGGATAAAATAAAAAATAAAGAGGAAACAGAATCCAGAATAAATGTACCTTCTCAAGTGGGGGCAGGGGGAGTGCAGCCCCCCTCCTCAAATCCCCCAAATGCTCCCAAACACTTTCTAGGAGCTATGGGGGCATTTTACAACTCCCCTTGGGCCATTTTAGATCCAATAGAGGCCTTCTGTGAAACAAAGTGAACCAGAGGGTAACATTGTAGTCATTTTATTGAGGTGTGTGGTCCTCCAGGATGTCCTAGGGAGCTGGTGTGGCTGCCTCATGGCCAACAGTTTCCCATCCTGTGCTGAAGCATCCCAACTTCTCATTCACTAATGATGTTTATTTATTCCCCTCCTTGTCATCACCAGTGAGGTGGGGCTCATTACTTGGAAGCAGATTTTCTGGATGTCAGCTCAGACACAGCCTTGATAATAGACTTTATTCAGGGTTACAGGTTGTTAAAAAATGTAGAATAAGTGCCCTGTAAATAAATGAATAATAAATAAAAGGGGTGCAGTGAAGAATAAATAATAAATAAAAGGGACATGGTGGCTCAGCAGTTAACTGACTCTGATGATTACAAGATCGGCAGGTCAGCAGTTCGAGGCCCAGGTGCCGCATGACAGAGTGAGCTCCTGTCACTAGTTCCAGCTTCTGCTAATGTAGCAGTTCGAAAGCATGTAAAAGTGCAAGTATATAAATAGGTACCACTTTGGTGGGAAGGTAACAGCGTTCTGTGCAGTCATGCTGGCCACATGATCACAGAGTCATCTTCGACAACACTGGCTCTTCAGCTTAGTAATGGAGATGAGCACCGCTCCCTGCAGTTGGACACAACTTGACAACCTTGTCAAAGGGGAAATCTTTACCTTTGCCCTTAAATAAATGAATAAATATCACTTTGTGTTTAATGCAAGGAAGGAAGACAGAGAGAGACAGCTGTGTCACCTTCACTCTTTCTTTGCAGGTCTTTGTGGCAACCAGTGCTGGAATTTACCGTAAACCTGTTCTTGGCATGTGGGATCATCTGTGTGAGAAGGTACTTCTGGTTTGGAGGATAGGGGAAATAAAGAGGTCTATGCTGTTGCATGTCTTCACTCTCTCTTTTCCTCCCCACAAGGCAAATGGTGGTTTAGCAGTATCTTTGCAAGAAAGTGTCTATGTGGGAGGTGAGTAAGAGATTCCATTCAAAGTATATAATAAAAGGTTGGGCATAAATGTATAGAACCTACATTTGCTGATTTGGTCAGAGCCTGAGAGTGAGGGAGAATTGGGCTTAGTTTTGTGCAGTTCACTGCAGAAGCATAGTCCATTCTGTTTACAAGGTCCAGCATTCTATATGATCATAGTACAGAGCTTGGTAACTTTTTAGGACTGTAACTCCAAAATGGTAGAGGATTCTGAGAGATGTAGGCCAAAAGTATATTTTCTGAATTTTGGCAATAATCTGCCACCAGATTATTTATTTTCTGGTTTCTTGTAAGTGAGCTGTTCATGTCTTTCCCCTGCCCCTCCCACCTCCATAGATGCAGCTGGGCGTCCGCCAAACTGGGCCCCTGGGCATAAGAAGAAGGATTTCTCTTGCAGTGATCGCCTGGTATGAAATAAATCTTACTACTCTCTTACTGCTAACCATGCCACACTTGTTGTATATAAGATAATGTGCATGGTTTGTATTGGCTTTGGAACACAGTAGTCTGAGGAACTGTTTTTTTCTTTTTCAAATGAATTGTTAGACCCCATGCTAACAGTACAGAAGGTTGAAACATTTTGCCAATAAAATCCAACTGTGAGGACTTCCTGTACCACCCACCACTATGGCCTCAAATCTGGCGACCTTCTAGATGCCCTCATGGTTCCAATGCAAGACTTTATTAATCTGTTCTCCCCTCTGGACACCACCATCCTTGATTATCTGCTGCTGCCACAGATACTGAAGCTTTTCAATATTCTTTATGTAACATTCTCAGAGGCTCAAGTATATAATACAAGAATAATGATTTATTAAACATCTCTCATAATGTCACAGATTACTTGCTTAATACATCTAAATCCTGACATTAACTCTGACTCATCTCTCACTCATATTCCTGACTCTGACCTGGCTCCAACTAATCTCTGTCTCTGACCTTGACTAGAGCCATGTCCGCACAGAGGAAAAGAAATATTCCCACAATTATCTATTTAAATGACACATGGGGCCAAAATGGGCAAAACATGGGTCCAGACTACACTCCAGGGTGATTTTCTAGCGTAAAAATAGTTTCCGTTTACTCCAAATCAGGCTGGAACCTCTGGCAAATCCCCTGAATGTGTGGACTGCACGCCGATATGGGGACAGGGGGAGGAACTTTGGTGGGTGAGCAGAAGAGGTCAGCAGTGTCCCCGCCCAGGGTTTCACCCAGTGTGGGGAGGCAGGGCTTCCGGGCAGGACTTCCAGTGGGACTTCTGGGGGATGGGGTCACAGGGAAATGGCCATGCGGGCTGGGAAAGTGGCTGCGCAGCTGTAGACATGGCCATGTGGGCTGTGGAGATGGCTGCCTGCCCCAGCCAGAGACCCCCCCAGGCCTGGGGCGGCACCCACACAGGCCCAAAGAGCACCTGTGGGGGGTGGGGTCAGACCAGCTGTCACCCCCCCCTTCTGGGGTATCACTCCCTTCTGGGGTATCACCCCCCTTCTGAGGTGTCACCCAGTGTGGTTTGCACCCCCTGCACCCCCCCCCCCCGTGATGCTACTGGGAAGCACTCTGGACCTCTTTCCGCCTGGAAATTCCAGCACACAGCACTGTCACTAGTTCACATGGTTCCTCTGGCCCACAAAGTGTTTTAATGGGACCGGCCAGAACAGGGGGAGAAGTGTGTGGACAATCCTTCTGGCATCGACCCATTGTCGCTGCCAGTTGTGTAGACAGCTCATCCCCCATTCTGAGGATTCTGGGGCCCAGTCCATAATGTCACAGAGGCTATATGTAGATTAGGACTTTCATGACCCTTACCCTTCCTGTCCCCATTGTTTTAGGAAGGTCCTGCTCCTCATTCTCATGACTCTGAACAGAAACATCCGCAGTACTATAAAATTGAGTGGTGGGGGTGGAGGAATAATGTCTTATGAAGAGAGAGAGAGATGCAAACTGCATGTACTCCATGTACTTTGTTGTGACCACGGAACATGTCTGTTCTCGTTGCCAAAGAACAGCCAGTTCTCATCTGTTCACATTTTTCTCTGGCTCCTTCTTCCAGATTAATATCTCTCCTTCTGTCCATCCTTGCAGTTTGCTCTGAATGCTGGGCTGCCCTTCTACACGCCTGAAGAGTATTTTCTGGGCTGGAAAAAGGCATCGTTTGTGTTCCCCAATTTTGACCCGGTAAGCAATTTCTCAGTCACTTCTGTAGCTGGACTGCTGTCCAAATTTGGCTAAGATATGTCACTTTTGAATAGTCAGAAGCAATCTGTACAGCAGTCCTGTAAGGTAAACAAGTATTACATTTCCTTTGTGCTATGTATGCATCTTGAGATTGCATACTCCCTACTTTCTACTCCTCATGCTGCACAGTCAGGAAGGATTATATCACCAAATTCTTGTTGCCTTCAGTCTGTATCTATGTTGTTGTATTAATTATGATGAATTATTATGATTATTATGATCAGATTCTCCCTCTTCCATTCCAGCGGACACTTGACCCCAAAGCACCTCTGTATGATCCTCCAGAGGCTTGTTTGACTTCACCCTCCCCAGAAATGGTTGTGGCTGTTGGCTTCCCTGCTGGTAAGTGATGACTGTGCCCTTTTACCTACATTCTAACTTATTTCCAGAATGCAGTGGCTACCCTTTTGGGGTCATGAGCTGCAAAATTAGCTCTTCCTCCAACCTCAGAATGACAAGACCCAAAATGAAAGCTATGGCCCTTCCCTGAATAAAGTTTCCAATGCACTTCATCCTGATTTCTGACCAGACAGCAGCCGTCTTACACAGCATACAATCAGAACCAGTTTCACTTGTGCTGGTTCAACTCTTTTCTTCATTGGCTCATGAAAAGGGTGGGGAATGAAACTTAGAATGAAATAATAATAGTATTATTACTTCATTACTAATTCATTGTTAATTAATGAATTATAATGAATTCATTATAGAATAACATATAGTATAATATAGTAATTATAATTAGTAATATATAAAGAGGTTTCTAGTCTGTGAGCCACAGCATGACATTGTTGGACTAGGACTCTGTGAAACCAGGATTCAAATCCTCAGTCAACCATAGAAAGCCACTGAGTGACCTTGGACAAGTTACATTCCCTCAGCCTTAGAGAAAGGCAGTGGCAAACTTCCTCTGAATAAATCTTGCCAAGAAAATCCTAGGATAAAGTCACCATAAGTCAAAGTTGACTTGAAGGCACCTAACAAGAAGAGAGTTCTGGTTGTTGACTGCCCTTGAGTCGATCCCGACTCATGGCGACCCTGTGGACAAGACATCCAAGGTGCTCTTCCACTACTAGTAGGACTCTGAAATAAAGTACCCATTGGGAAGTCTAATTGCTCCAGTGGCCATGTTGGCTGGAGGATTCTAAGGTTTGTCATCCATAAAAATAACTTTTTCAAACTCTAGGAAAGATCTAGAGAAGCTAGAATGAGCTAAAACTATTTCTGTCTCTTTTCTATAATGGGCATGGCAGTAGTTGCCAGTAGTCATGAGGCACAGAAAAAGGCAAGTCCAGAAAGAAAAAAGGAATACGTGTGGCTTTTGGGAAGATGCAAGGGAAAGAGGAACAGCTTCACAAAAACTTGCATTCAAATCAAGGATATCTGAAATATGTGTGTATTCTTTGAGTGAGATGTTTCAACTTCAGCTCCCTGAACTTCTGAAAAACCCCTTTGTCAATTCACCTTCTAACAGTAATGTGCTCTTTTTCCTGTCTCATTCCAGCAGGCAAGTCAACTTTTTTGAAGAAACATTTGGTCTCTGTTGGTTATGCTTATGCCAACCGGGTAAGGAGCTAAACTTTGATTTCATCCTTTCTCAATTCTGACAGACTAAGGCTGTTCCTATCGAAGTTGCTGCAGTGGTGGACAAGTCCCTTATGTAGGGCTGGCGAAGGTGGCCAAGGCTACCACCAAAATTCTATTTAGAATGTAGCATACTCTGAAGAAGCTCCACGTAGGTGCAGGATAACCTTACAAACTCTGTGTGAGGCACAGAGACCCCAAAGAAATCAATCTTACACCTGCATCTTTTTTCCCTTTTTTCCCCCCTTTGGTCACTGTGGAAGTTGGTATTTCCTTCTTCACTCCAGAATAACCAAAGGCTCCCCTTGGATTTAGCACTGAGCCACTGCAACCTTCACCATGGTCATTCTGTGGCTCATGGAGAACAGGGGCAGGGATCAGATGGAGAAGTGTCTAGCTGTGCCCTTTTAGCTAGGTATGAACTGACTACATCAGCTCTGGGGAACTGCAGAGGATCCTGGTGGATCTCAGTAATCATTTAATGTCAGCATACAACATAATAATTTCATGTCTGAGTACAGGTTCATAGCCAGATGTTTGTCTCTTGTTAGAGAAGGATGAGTGACAAAAGATTATTATTGGAACAAAAGGCCTGCTAGAGCCTTGACTCCAATCACAGTAGAGGATGGTGAGTTTGAATGAATCAAATTGCAGGCAGAAAAATAAGTTTAGAATCCTCTGCAGAAGAAATAATAAAGAAACATATTCCAGAAAGAAATAGCTTCATCCTTTCTAAATCTAAAATTAATCCTTCCTAGAATCAGAGGAATGATAGTACACGTGCTGGTAATCTTAAGGCTGAACTTCTGCAATGTATTAATCATCAGGCTACCTTTGTACCTTATCTGGAAACACCAGGTGGTTCAAAATAAAGCATCCAGACTGATTATGGATGCATCCGATCTTAAAATCATCCCACTGTCTGCCAATTAGTTTCTGGGCAAAGTACAAAGTGTTGGTTACCTTTAAAGCCCTACATGGTTTGGGTCCAGGTCAACTATAGAATCGCCTCCTTCTGTACAATTCACTTTGTACACTCAGGTCCTCTGGGAAGTGTTTGCCCCAACAGGCCAGGACTAGACTGGCAAGTTTCCCAGAGAACCTTTTATGTCTGCTGCCCCAGTCTGTGGAATGATCTGCCGGAAAAGGTACGACAGCTGAAAGCGCTGATTTTATTCAAAACAGTATTAAAGACATCTCTTCCAGCTGGCCTACTCAGGCAATTTTAAATCATGACTTTTTAATTTGATATTCTAAAGAAATGTGTTCTTATGAATGTATTTTAATAGCTTTATAGTATTGTATTTTACCTCTTGGTTTTATATGTTTCAAATTGTTTTGTATTTTAATGTTCTGTACTTTGAGGAGCAGTGAGAAAGAAATAAAATTTATTATTATTATTATTAAAAGAGAAATGGATGGGAGAGAGATACATAGCAACATGTCCTCCATCAAAGAGCAGACGGGAAGAGGTTGCATCTGGGCTGATTCTTTTTCTTTTGCAATAGCAGACAGTCAGTTAACCCTGACCGAACCAGACAATGTTATCTGCCCATAATGCTTTTGGTATAGATGTTTGCCAGAGAAAGCAAAAGCAAACAGGAAAGGAAGACAAAAGATCCTAATCCCTTCCTAAGCCATCATCCCTAGTGAACAAGAGAGCAGCAAGAACAAGTGCAGTTCTGTTTCTTTCAACAGTACCAATCCCCCAGCTCTCCACCAGCCATAAAATGGTTGGGGCAGAGGAGAGACTGCAGCGCCTCTGCAATAGGGTTGGTGAATGGCCATTATCTCTAGTATGGCTAGTTTAGTTCATTACACCTAGAGAGCACCAAATTGGAGAAGGCTGCTGTAATAAATGAAAAGGGAACATTACACTTTCCAGATGTATTGGACTTCATCTTTCACAGATTCATACCTTTGGCCATAGTGGATGGGACTGGAGTTGTAGGCTCTAAATTCTGGAGGTCCAAAGGTTCCCTCACCTCTGTTCTAATGGACTACTCTTTTCTTGTAACTTGTATTCCCACCCCACACAGGACACACTTGGTTCATGGCAGAAGTGTGTAGCTCTGTGTCAGGCATCACTGCAAGCTGGGAAGAGTGTAGCAGTGGACAATACCAATCCTGACCTAGAATCAAGACACAGGTGAGGCAGTGGTGTCCCTAAGGTTGGTGTCACCTGGTGTGGTCATTCATGGGGGGGATTTCTGGGGCACGTGAGAGCACGCTCAGAGATGGCCCCTGCATGGCTCCAGGGAGCAGCCAGCAGACCTCGGGGAAGGCCGGAGGGAAACCGGCGGGACCCAGGAAGGGCTGGGGACCTTCTGGGGTGTCACCCAGTACGGCCCATCCCCACCCCACCTCCGTGACACTACTGAGGTGAGGCTTCTCCTATCAGCAGATATGATCAGGTTACTAACCCAGGGGAGTGGAAGGGGGGTTGAGTTCTCTGGGAAAAAAATCATCCCTTTTCTCCACCCAGGTATATTGAGTGTGCTAAGGAGGTGGGTGTCCCCTGCCGCTGTTTCCTCTTTACTGCTTCATTGGAACAAGCCAAGCATAACAACAGAGTAAGTACAATAGGGTTTTTCAGTTTCCCTGTTCCAAAGAAACCAGGGCACTTGGCTGGAATCATGTAACACCCCACACCCCCAATCCATTATTCTAATTTCACTTCAGTCTGGAAAAATAAATCAAAATGCAAAGGATTTCCCCCCCTCATACTTTAGATGAGGCTTATAAACAAAATAAGAAAGCTAGTTTCCAGGCCACATATAATGCCTCTTTAAGACAAATATAGGCAAAGTACAGCTCTGGAGCCACATGCTTGTCCCTGCTCAACATTTTACTATTAAAACGGCCAATTGCACTTGCAGAAGTGTTAGAGGTGGAGAACAGAGTGGCCATTTAAAGGCTTTCTTTAAAAATCAGAAATGACCAGAAGCTCCAGGATTGCCTAAACATTGGTGAGAAATGGTAAGAGCTGTGTGTCAACATAATCTGGAACGCCAGTTCTTCTCCATCTTAATGGTCTGACTCCAAACTCTGTCAAAAAGGGATCTCTCCACTAATGCACAAGGCATTGCATAACTGATATTACACCCTTCTGTTGGTAAATTTTCTCTCTTCCTAAGGTGGTGAACTTGGGGTACACTGGTTGTTCTTGGAGTACACTGTCTGAAGGGCCTTGTGAACACATCTTTTTACCTCATTCCACCATTCATCTTTCATTTTTTTTAGTTACTATTAAGTTCCACAGTAAAATTTTCATTTATCCAGAGTCAGCTCACATCCAACCACTGAGACAGACATACAACTAAACACACTACTTACATTGAGGCCTGAACAGATATCATATCCCTGAAAGTGAAGTCTGCACTTTTGGTCCCTATGCCTAGCCACTTAAGCTATGGTACACATTCATCCACTTTTTCCAACTAGCCCACTATCTTACTGCCCATCACAGTACTTTGTATGAAATATTGTCTTATACCTTGTGTAGAGAGCTCTTTGGTTCTTTTTCAGTTTCGGGAGATGACGGAGAAGGGACATGTGCCTGTCAATGATATTGTTCTGAACACTTATAAGTGAGTTTCTGAATGTCCTTCAGCGGGAAGGGTGGCTTGCAGTGAAATAGGTGGTGTTGCTTCTGGACAACCATCTTCTCTCTATGGGTCTTAGGATGTGCCCCCTGCATAGTTTAGAATACTTGTTTTGGAGGAAAGCGCCAAAGATACAAGTTTGGAAATATTGCAAACTTAGCAGAATTGTTTTTCCGGTACTGCAACAAATAAGTATTTCCTATGCCTGCAGTCCAGCTTCACTTGAATAAAAACAAGCAGATATATTAAGTTTGGTATCCAATAAAGGAGGAAGAATCTGCTCTGAATAGAGCTGATCTGTGATGAGTTATATCTTTCCTATCCTAGTGGCTTTCAACTCTATGGAGTCTTTAATTTTATAATGGAGCTTCCCTCGTTTCATGAAAATCTAGTCCCTTGCCACATAACATTATGCAATTCCACTACTTTTAGTTTAGAATAAGATGACTTTAGGAAAAAGTTCTGTACCAGCTCCACTCACTATTGAAACACCTCTTGACTGGCCATCTTTCTTTCTGACAGGAGTAAATACGTGGCACCATCATTAGAAGAAGGTTTCTCTGAAATCCTCAAGATTCATTTTGTACCTACGTTCACAGACTCTCAAATGGAATCACTTTACCGTCAGTTTTCAGAAGGATGACAGCAAACTTACCAGTGCATCGGCACCCTGGCCCTACTATTTAACACCATGTCAGGCATGTCAGATCAGGTCCTTTGGAAATGCTCTGCTGTTGCAATTTAGGCATGATTATGGAGTGTGTGAGCTCCCCCTGCTGGTCAGAGGGAAACTAGTTTAACCCTAAAGCGGAGCAGGGAAGAAAAGCATATGATTTCTCCTTGCCTTTGGAAGATTTTTTTAAAAAGTAATGTGAAATAAAGTTCTGTAATCCAAATAACTGCTCTCTTCTCCTCTATAAATTGTCCTTGAGCTAAGGGGTTCAAAGGTACACATCCTATCAGGATCCTGCAAGTGTGATGTCTACCTTCTCCCCAGGACTAGACTATTTAAACGCAGATTATAGTCCTTCCCTTCCAGCAGAATAATCTCAGAATCTAATCCTCCAATGTCAAGACTTTAAACCAAATAAGGGAAGGTTCTCATGAGCAACAACATACTTGACTGCACAACAGTAATTCCCCAAAAGGTTTATTTTACAAAAAATAATAATAAAAGAACATCTATTATCTCACACACAAACACAGTCAGGTATCCAGAGGCCCTCAAGATGTGTCCATGGTCTCTCCCTCTGGGGGGGAAAAAAAGCAAAAATGAGGCTTCAAGAGGGAGGAGCACCCCAACCCAGGATTGCAGATATCTCCCTCATGAATTTTAAACCTTAAATTGAGGGAGAGGAAATTAGTACATAGTTTTAGCTTCTGTCAGGCTGTGGTTCATAAAATACCTAAATTTACTCAAAACAGTTTAAGAGCATGTCAGAGAAGGGAGCAAATGTGGCAAGGCATATTCAGATATAGCTATAGGAACTGAGGCAGGATATTTAAACATTGCTCTGCCTTGACAAAAGCACCATAATGTGTGTTGAAGTTCCAGCTGATAAACCACAAAGCATTCAGAAGAGCACCTCACAAACAAAACTAAGGACTCAACTGTTGTGTTGGTGAGCAGGCATCCTCTGTGATCTTAACTAAAGTGGAGCCCTCCTTTTTGCAAACACCTGCATTTTTTCTTGGCAAGACTGACTTTGCGTCAAAAGTAAAAGGATGGCTAGGCTGACCTCAGGGAAAGTTTAACCAATTATCCTTTCCCATCCCCTGTGGCCACACATTTACTCACTGAGTTCATTGAACATAAAGGCATCCTGGTATTCTTTCATGTACTGAGTGGAGCGTGACTCATCCAGAAATAGGGAGTACACTCGCTTGATGTCATCCACTTGAACCTCAGTGCCCTGTGGATGAGAACAGAGAGTGTTAGTGCTCCCTGCAGAAAACGCAGCAGTCAATGAAGGTCCTTACACTAGCTCTACAATAAGAGAAGGAAAACTACTATAACTCGAGGCAGGGAGCACTGCTAGCACTTAGACTTCAGAACTCAGTACTCCCAGCTTCCAACCATTTTCTGCTTTCTGTCCCTCAGCTCCTGCCCAAGAACATAGGAATCCTGAAGACCATTCTACTGGCCTAAACCATCCAACACCCTCAGTCCCTAACAGAACCTTCAAGTGTCCTTGCTGCCAATTCTAATCCAAGTAGTACTTTTTGAGCTTCCCACAATTCCTGACCAGTTCAAAGGACAATGAAGCCCAAGAAGTTCTTTGAAGTTGCAGGCCAGGCAGAGGGAGAATGAGCACAGGTTATTCTGCCATTAAATATAACCCAGAATACTGGAAACTGGTCCATATTTTTTAAGTTATCTGAAATTCCTCTTTCCAGAGGATTCTTCAGCACTGCCTCAGGAACACAGCTCACCTTCCTCTTGCGACACACCAAGTTGGCTGCTGTGATGAGCTGGATGGCATAGCGCAAGGAGGTCTCTAGTCCAATGCGAGTGAGCACTGTGTAGGCATCTTCATTCATTTCAACATCTTCCTCCTCACACCTGAAAGGAAAAATTGATGGCATTTAAAATCTTCCTCTTGTCCATGCAAGTAACAAATAAAAACAATAACTGTAAGAGGAAGATGGGCAAGGGGAAAAGAATTGCAATTCACAAGTTCTTCTTGGCAAAAAAGTACTACCTCACAGCCAGCATGGTGTGGTGGTTTGAACAACTCTGAAGACCAGGATTTTAACCCCACTCAGTCACAGAAACCCACTGGGTAACCTTTGGTAAGTCACACTCTCGGCTTCAGAGAATGACAAAGGCAACCCTCCTTTGAACAAATCTTGCCAGGAAAACCCTGTGATTAGTTGCCTTAGAGTCACTTTAAATCAGAAATGACTTGAAGGCATACAATAACCCTCACCGAATTTTGAGGATCTGCTTAGTTTCCTTGTCACTGTAAGGAGAGGTTGAAATGATGAGCATACGATCTAGCAGGTCAATAGGGATGCCATGGGGGCTCTGATAATTGGTGCCACGAATCCTGCGTCAAAGAAGAATGCAAGCAATGAATTAAAGAGAGCTACAGGGCTGCCAAATTGAAGCACTGGAAGTACAGAGATCTGAGGCAAAGGAGTCTAATACAATTGTATACACTGGGTGAGTTCTCAGCATTTGCTGTCATGTTCAGCTCAAGCCATGCCCCTAAATCTCATTATTCATTAATGCTGGCCTACAGTGCCCCCAAATCCCCTACCATCATGGCTACTGCTTGTTAAGCATAATGGGATTTGAACTACAAACACAACTGGAGACCCCCTTGGGAAGAACTACAATATACCATGCTCTTACTGTAAAACACCCTCCCAAACTGTAGAACTTGAAAAAGATACTTCAACTGTCAGAATCCTCAAGCCAGTATAGCCAATCTGGCTGGAGGTTCTGGGAGCCATAATCAGACAGTAACTTTAACCCAAGCTCTGCCCTACTATGCCCTTGCCTAACATCACATTGCATTTCACCTTGAATGGCCAGAGCAAAAGCTCATCTGTAAGAGATAACTGACCTGTCAGGGAACTATGATTACAGCAGGATTTTCAGTAGTGAAAGAAAACATTTTGGTGTCTTGACACAGCTTATTCTACTTGTGGTTGACGCAGAAAAAAGAAAAAGGCTGAGCTGTGTAATGTGCAGATCACAGAATCTGTGCCACCTTGGTGCAGAATTGTGATTAATTTCTTCAGACACTATTAACCCATACTACCATACGCAATTGCTTGGTGGATATTGTGCCATGATGATCAGGCTAACCTGGTGATGCCTCGATTGGTAGCCATGATGAGGACAGGTGCCATGTCACTCTCCAGGGCCCGGTTAAGGAAGGAAAAGCACTCTATATCAAGCATGTGGACTTCATCAATGAACAAAACCTGATGAGAAGAGGGAAGAAATCATACTAAATGGAAGAAAGGTTTACAATCCAAACCTTCAATAAAAGCAGTATAGAAAAAGTAGACATAAAAGTCTTAATGTAGCTTCTTAACACACAACTCACCCCTGGGATCACCTCGGCCTTGCCCTCCTCTCGCCATTCAGCTACCTTGGCATTGATCTGCTCTCGCACCTCTGACTTTATCTCTCCAGTATCACCTAGGGGCACACATAGGAAGGGGTGGCTATGAAGGAGTTACTTTCCCATATTGTCAATACACCCTGCAAATATAATCCTCCCAAAAGGAATGCATTACCTACCCAAACTCCAGGATGGAGTCTCAGGAGATTTTAAAATTATCAGATAAAAAAACAGTGCTGTCCACCATTTTAATTCGCCATGTTAAAATAGCCACTTTGCATTTCAAGCTGTGCTCTCAAGATCACTCAATACTGCTTCAGAATACTCAAAATAGTAAGAGTATGAGAGAGGCATTTATTTGCTACATTTTTTAAACCTGTCCTTCATTCAAAACTCAGTGAGGCACAATGGTTCTTCCTGCAGACCATTTTGTCAAGTTTATTTATTACTCATATTTCCACAGCATTCTAAGAGAACAGTGTCATAATTCTATGGACTCTTCACACCACAGGTCATTTTATCCTGCTTTTCTTCAGACTCAAACTGGACTGTCCATAATATGCCCTATTACTAATAGTAAGCCTTTGTATTATTACCAGTGGTGTCACTGGGGAAGCACAGACAACACCAGCCTTCTCCCCCTTCAGTGCAGGAGGGGTACATGTGTTCCGTTGCAGGCTGCTCTGTCTGGGGCTTCCTTACTAGGATATGTTCACATGCCGGCACACCCTCTTCCTGCACTGGGTGACACCATAGCTCAGGACATCACTGATTATTACTATAAACTTATATTTTTAAGTTAAATATGTCAAACACAAAGATCTTCATCTGGTTCTAAAAACCCTTGTTTTTCCATACAACCTAGCTCTGACCTTGCATTAATTTTGTGCTGCATCCTCTGCTGTTTAATATTTTGACTTTTGTTCTTTTTTGCAGAGTCTGCATTTGCATTAAGGCTATAAATGCATTAATAAATCAAATAATGCACATCCTAACTCCACAGTTATTGTTGTTTTTAAAATAAATTCCCTCTCTCAACTTAAACTTAAGAACCTAGAACACTACCAACTCAAAGTTGCACTAGCCCACATTAAAAAACATAGAAAGTGCACAATATGCACACATACAGCTCAGAGTATGGCTTTATTCCTATGGCATTTAAATGACACAACATATAGATCTTGCATCTTTTGCCTGACAGAACCCATCCAAGTTTCCAACACAGTGAAACTCTTTCCCACTCTCCCACCAGTCCTTCCCCATTCTCATACCAGAAAACAAAGCTAGGAAGCCCTGAGTGCGGCTATTGATGACATCAATTTCATGCAGCGAAACTGTGTGCACCACTTCCTTGCGCTTCTGTAACTCCCCATCAGGGCACTGCACAAATTTTGTCTAAGAGAGAAAGATGCAATTAAAGAACTGAATGCTCCCCGTGTTTGGCTCCCAAGCCCATATACTTTGAGCACTGTCTGGGGTAAAAAGCAGCAGAGTAATTAATACAAAGAACACTGCCTTTTGTTAATCTGGCTGGCAGTAACTCCAAATCAGCCTTTCCTCCCCTGGAGTCTTCAGATGTGTGGGATCAATGGCCATCCTGCCTGGGAATGATAGGTACTGAAGTCTACTACATCCAATGCACCAAGTGGAAGACTACTTGAAAGTTTCATGCAAACCTTTTCCCCACCATCCCTGCTATCCCATGGCCAGAATTCTAGTAAGGACATCCACACACTAAGTTTATCTTACTCATGCAGATGTCCTTTTTTGGGTGGCACGGGGGTTGGAATTCCCTTTGTCCCTGAACAGCATCCAAAGCCATGCATCCAGACCTAATAATAAGCCCCTGACATTGCACTGCGCAGCCATTCCACATTTCTTGGTGAGCAGGCAGGCTCAGAGTAGTATCTGGCTTCATCCTCCACAGCCAGACCCAAAATGATGACATCAGTATTGAGATCCACTGGGATCCTCCAGGTTATCACAAGTCCACTGCAAATCATGTCACATCTGATTATAGGGATGTACTCAGATGCTTCTTCAAGCCTACCTACTCACCAAGAAACACAGAATGGCCATGCAGGGCAGTGTCAAGTACTTATCAGTAGACTGGGTTGCCGAGGGGTACATTGTCCACTGAGATATTTGGGAAAGAACTGAAGATATTCTACATCCAAAATAAATGCTTTACCATTCAGCTGTGGGCTGTAAAAGCTGCAGTCCACCATATCTAACCTTGGGATCACTATACCCTAATGTACTTTGAACCCCTCCACCATACCTGTGAGCCCATAGCATCGTAGTCTCGTGCTCGGGTAAAGGAACGTCCAAGTTTGGTAATCTTCCCAGTAGCTTTGTCAATGGTGATCACATCTCTGTGGGAACAAAAAGGACTCTTAAGACTCTTTGCCCTGCTTGGAAGACACATCTTAAAGGAACAATCTCCCCAATCCCAAATGATGACTGCAGAAATATCAGATAACTTCTCTCAGGGAGTGTTAAAAGAAAGCTTTGGATGTTTCACTTTTTCTCTTTTCTCATGTTGGCTTGTGCATCTGCGTTCATTAAGCTTCCTCAATACTTATGGTAACAGGCCCTCTGTATCTGATTACAGGATCAGGTGATAACAAGCCCCTTGCTATGGAGAAAGAGTCCTGGGTTCTGCAAACCACCCAAGCTTACCCAGCCTGCACTTTTTCTTTGGTCAGTGACTCAATCATCTTGGTGCCCAAGTCGTAGATTGTTTCCATTTCAGTTGTTTTCAGGGTGAGTTTCCCCACCTTTGCACCCTGCAATAGGGAGGGGGAGAACAATCAACATCTTCCAGCAGCTGTTACTTTTAATAAACAGACCGTACAAAACAGTGCCATTATTACTAGGCAGATGAACATAGCCAGTTCTTCATGTTACATCTCAGGTTCTACTTACAGTACCAGTTGCTGGACGATCTATTTGGATCTCTACCACTTCCCCTTCAATTATTTCTGTTTCTTCCCTGAAAGTATAAGGGCATAGATAGTCAAACTAGTTATAGCAGATAAAAAAAGTAAAGCGCAGAATACTGTAAACCAGTAAGGCCCCGCTCTCTTACAAAACTGGAAACATACAACTGGAAAATCAAGGAATCCTGTAAACCTTGTTCATTTCCACTCCCAATCCAGAAAGCCTAAATTATTTTATTTGAAATTTTAAAAACCTATTATAATCACTTTTATCTGCAAAAGTAACATTAAAGACAAGATACAAAATTTAACATAAGCTGAATGCTACAAATCAAGAAATAAGCATGGGGTTTTTTTTGGTCAATTCTCATAACCTACTAGCTACCCAATGCCCCAGAATCTTGGTTGTTGGCTTCCTTACTTCTTGGCTCGTTTCAATCTCTGGCCCCTTCAGCTTTTCTTTCTTACTGAAGCTACTAAACAAGGAATTGGGAAGTGTGACTCTGCATATTGTTAAACCTCAAGTCATATCAGTCCTCACTGGTAGAACTAACGTTGAGGAATAAATCCAATTCGAGAGGGTCACATGTTTCCTCACCCCTGCACTAAACTCTAATCTACCCACAGAAAGCAAAAAGGCTCCAACCACTCCTCACTTGATGCGGACACCAATGGAACGTCGAAAGGCCTGAGTCAGTGCTTCTGTCTTGCTCATCTCCAAGGAGAAAATCTCACTGCCAGCAATGGCCGTGAAAGGAGTGTCAAGGCCCAGCGCCTGTGCCATTCCTGAGAAAGGAGAGCAAAACCTGCTTAACAAAGAAATGAGACTGAAGTGATAGCTAAGTCACTCTTTGCCTACTGATATTTCAATTCAAGAAGAGACCTAAAGTGGGGACACCCCAAATTTGTTAAGCGATTTCTGCTCAGAAAATCAGCAGACCTCTCCTGGTTTCTGGCATTGGATCCTTACCCATGGCAATTGCAGTTTTCCCTGTTCCTGGCTGTCCAGCAATCAGGACAGCCCGACCAGCAATTTTGCCCTCCTTGATCATCTCCAAGATCACGCCAGCAGCACGTCGAGCAGCTAATTGGCCTACCATTCCCTGTGATACCTAATGAGGGAGAAGAGAAGTAGAGAAATAGGAAGACCAAAGAGCCCCACATCTTCTCTCTTCCTTCATTTCCATTCCAGAAACACACATTATTTCCGCTTGTATGGAAAAGCCCTGCTTACCCTTTCCTCTTTATCTCCACTCTATAATGCTCTCTAATTGATCACTATCCCAATTTTCTCTACTCAATCTACAATCACATTGCTGTGTAAAGCTTTTAAGAATCCTTCAAGAATACTCATGACTTTCATTCTAGCTACTGAATTCACAATTTAATTCCCTTTTACATCCCCTATCGCACAAATGCAGAAAGAAAAGGGGCAAACTGGAGCATTTTCCAATGGTGACCAGCCTACTACTTTCAAAGGCAACTGGATGGATTAAGGTAATCAAAGAAGTGTAGACAGTGGTAAAAATAAGAACTCAGAAAGTTATCTACTTTACTTATCTCCTTCAGGCACAGCAACACAGGAGTGCATGACTGTAACAATGCCATACGTTTTTGGCCTACAATCCCCATCAGCCTTATCCTGTCTAGCCAATGGTGAGAGATTGTGCTAGCTATAGCCAAAAAGCATATGGTAGGCCACAGTTGCTTATCACCTGCAGTTGGAGATAGAAAAGGCAGTTAGCTTCCTGGCAATAGTCAAATTACAATATACAGAGAAAAGATTTCATAGAGAAGAGATCCCTCAAATATGTTCAGAAAAGATGACCCTTACACTACATATGTGTACCTTCTTCACACAAAAATGTTCCCCAAAAGTCTAAGAATCTTCACACTGCATGTAAATATACTGTAAATTCCTTGCACCTGATTCTTTCACATCTGATCTGCTCTTATGAACTACGCATGTTCTGATCTAGCAAACTATCCATACGTTTTTTCTTCCAAGTACCTGTCTGGGTTCCAATGTATCATCCAAGCCAAGCCCTCTGATGTGGGAGTGGGCACCTGTGAAACAGAGAGACAACTCAGAAGGAAGTTGGTGAATCTTTTACACAGAATTTGTAGCCACACACTACTGTCTTTTCATAAGGTGCTGATCTTAACTATCCATCTCCATGGAAATAACTGGAGTCAACCCCAAGAAAAGAGAACCATGGAAACTCACCAATGCGTTCAATCCGGGTGACATCCCGAACTTCAGGGACCTTGGTAGCCTGGAAAAAGAGCAAATAATAATAATAATAATAATAATAAGTTTTATTTATAGCCCGCCCCTCTGCTAGGCAATCGGGGCGGGTTACAGCATTTTAAAACAGCACAGTTAAAAACATTCTCTCCAAACATAATCCCTCCACCCACCCCTTAAAACAAGATTAAACCAAAAAATAATTAAAACAACACAAGAATAAATTAAAAACTCAATCCGGAGTCAGTGGTCAATGAGCAAGTTGTCCCTCTCCATGGACAGATATTATTCTGGGAAGGCCTGCCGGAAGAGATCCGTCTTTACTTTACAAATATTCAGTGAAATTTACCAGATCCCTAAAACTCCTTTCCCCAATCCCCACATGAATCAATGTTTTAGGGGAAAACATTTTATATCCACAGTTAAAATCAACTGGACACTCTAGAAAGAAGCTAAACCAAAACAACACAGACTCCCAAAATCAACAGAGAACTACTTCTAGTATCTCAATAACAAACATTTTGGTACATATACGAGCAAAAATATAAACACACGCACACGCACACAAAAAACAGGATTGTGTAGTGGTTAGAGCACTGAAGTGCCATATTAGGAGAATGGTTAAAGTCAGGGAAGATTAGGATTCAAATCCACCCTCCTAGATGGTTTAGAACAGAGCAGGCAGACTTGAGGCTTGTGTGGTCTACTTTATATTTTACTAGAATCACAAGCTCTACTACTGATGACCAAAACACACTACAGAAATAATCCAGTTTGAGGCCGTTTTAACTGCCCTGGCTCAGTGGTAGAGAATCCTGGGAATTGTAGTTATTTGTGGCACCAGAGTTCTCTGACTAAATGTGTCACAGAACTAGTTCCCAGAATTTCCTAGCACTGAGCCTGGATCATTAAAGTAGTCTCAAACTGGATTATTTCTGTAATGTGTTTTGGAAGTTAATGCAAAAGGTATATACTTTGAATTAAAGAATTCTAAATCCAGCAATTTGGTTAAAAATGAACTGATCTCACCGTTTTTCCACACTAAAACCTGGTCTTATTTACCTGCTCCCTCTCCATCCCAGCTTCCTTCATTTTAGCTATATAACTTGTAAGGAAGATTGTTGTGTTGTTACCTAGAAAGTCAGAATACCCTCTTATCTACTGCAAATCATCTAAAGTTTCCCACTAGATGCCCATCTATCTTATCCACATCAGCCTAGAACAAGGTATGAAGGCTAGGTAGAAGTGGAGGGGACAACAAATGTGGGTCCCCAACTGGGTGAATTTAGGCCCCAAACTCTCAGCAAGGCATACCTCAGAAGGATACTGAGGGAACACAGCAGGAATGGGGGAAATATAAATAAAATTATTTTTAAAATCTACAGAAGGGAGAGTGAGAAGTGGGAGAGGAGGGGATAAGAGGGTATGTGATATTTGGAGGGAATGCATTAGTAAGGTATAATGAATGTGATCAAATAAAATGTGGTAAAAATCTTGGAGAAGACTAGAGATGTTATGAATGATGAGTTAGAATGTATTTGATATTGGTGATGTTAAGATGTTACTGAAAATGATGCTTATACAGATGTTTTCAATGGTGAGCCAGTGTGGGGTAGTGGTTTGAGCGTTGGACTAATACTCTGGAGACCAGGGCTCAAATACTGGCTCAGCATGGAAACTTACTGGGTGACCTTGGGCAAGTCACACTCTCTCAGCCTGAGGATGGCAAAGGCAAACATTCTCTGAAGAAACTTGCCAAGAAAACCCCATGATAGGGTCGCTGTAAGTCAAAATGACTTGGAGGCACACAACAAATATTTGCTGAATAAAGGTATTTTTAAAAAAAAATCTACAGCAATCCAGATAGATCTATACAAGAGTGGTTAGCCTAGGAACCTATAGATGTAGTTAGTCTGCAACTCCTATAAGCTACAAAGCCAAAGGTAGGAGATGGACTCACCTTAAACTATTAATTTTAAATGGGTATATTTATTAATTTTATGTCTGGATGATTTTCACATCTCCCAGGTTTATGTATTTTAACCATATGTGTTTAGATGGTTTTATGTGTTTTACTCTATGTTGTATCCTGCTTTGAGCCTTGGGAAGAGGCAGGTAATAAATAAAATGTATTAAATTATGGGGTGACTTTGGGCAAGTCACATTCTCTCAGCCTCAGAAGATGGCAATGGCAATGATAGGGTCGCCTTAGGGTCAGAGACAACTTCAAGGCACACAACAGCGTCCAAATCCCCACTGGGTCATGGAAGCCCACTGGGCGACTTTGGGCTGAGTCATGCTCTCTCAGCCTCAAAGCATGGTTATGACAAACCCTTCTCTGAAGAAACCTTGCCAAGAAAATCTCAAGATAGTAGGGTCGCCATAAGTCGGAAATGACTTGAAGGCACACAACAACGGGACATACTAAAAGAAATGACAGTATGTGCCCATAGGGAAACATGGGGAATACTTGCCCAAAGGGAAACATTGGGGAATATTTGCCCATAAGGAAACATTGGAGAATACTTGCTCATAGGGAAACATTGGGGATGTGATATTTGGAGGGAATGCCTATAGGGAATCATTGGGGAATATTTGCCCAATGGGAAACATTGGGGAATAATTACCCATAGGGAATCATTAGGGAATACTTGCCCACAGAGAAACATGGCAGAATATTTGCCCTTAGGGAAACATAGGAAACATCTCCAATGTTTCCTTATGGGCAAATATTCTCCAATGATTTCCTATGGGCAAGTACTGTCATTTGTTTTAGTACGTCCCCACAACCACCACCACACAGAAGCATTATTGTATTAGTAATATTAATAATGGGACTCGTAGCCCAACAACATCTGGGAGGAAAACAAAATGGGGGGGGGGGGGTGACTATGGACTCCTTCCCCGCAACGGCTCCCCAAGTTTTCCCCTCACAAGTTCGGAGAAGAATGGATAAACTCGGGGGGCCTTTGCGTGTGGGGTGATCCGGGTCTTTTTCTGGGCGGGAAACGAAGCGCGCTCTCTCCCTCACCGCGGCCGTTGCCATGTTGCTACTGCTGCTCCTGCCTTCTCGTCGCGCGCCGTCTCCAAGCGGCAACTCACCCCACCTCCTCAACTGCTCCAGGAAGCCCAGAACGGAAACAGGAAGCGTCCTGGGCGCTCTAGCCCGCTTCCTCGTGAATATCTATGGTAGCTCGGTCCTCCCAGCTATTGCTGCCCCCCCCTCTCTATCCCCTTGGTCTGTCTCTATGCAGATTGTCCCACTACACTCTTAAAACGTTATTTCACTTTGACTGCTCTGGCTACCTCCTGTTGCATTCTGGGACTTGTAGTTTAGGAAGGGGCATTTAGAATTGTCAGCCAGAGAGCTCTTAGGCCTCACTGAACTACAAACCCAAAAATGCAACAGGAGGCAGTCAGGGCAGTTAAAGGGGAATAGCAACGTTTTAAAAGTGTAGCGCGGTAATCTATGACGAGTGAGCGCTTTCGGTCAACCGTCGTCTAATTGCCCATTAGCTCGGATCCAAAACACACTGCAGAAATAATCCAGTCTGACACCACTTTAACTGCCCTGGCTCAATGCTAGGGAATTCTGGGAACTGTAGTTTTGTGAGACATTCAGCCTTCTCTGTCAAGACGCAGGGGTAGGCAACCTTTCCCCTTTAAGGGCCGAGGGACTTCAGCTCCCAGAATCCCAGGAGCTATTGGCCAACATGGGACTATTGGCCAACATGGCTGAGGCTTCTGGGAGCTTAAGTCCCTATGGTTGCCTACCCCTGAAGAGAGATCTGGTGCCCCAATAAACTACAATACCCAGGATTCCCTAGCACTGAGCCAGGGGGGCAGGTAAAGTGGTCTCAAACTGGATTATTTCTGCAGTGTGTTTGGTACGGTCTGAACCCCCTGCAACCCCCAATGACACCACTGAGCAGAAGGAAGATTAATATGACAAAAGGGAACATCACAGGGAATAAAGCTACAGACATCAATAAGAGTAGCACTGAAAAATATTTTTGAGAGTGAACTTTTTTATTTTAAAATAATCACTGCTTCAGAGAAGCTATTGGTATTTCACAGAAACATTCCTATGTCCCTGAGTTTGAGGGTTAAATTATTTTCAGAGAATTCTGTACATATTCACCTGGAAGGTGTTTTCACATTGTTTAATGGAACTGACTTGCAAATAAATTTTATATAGGATACATTTTCCATGTATTCTGATTCCACTCTTCAAACTCAAAAGCTCCCAAAAAATTAACAAGTAATAAAACCACAAATACAATAAATAGTTATAAAAACGGCAGACCCCCCCAAAAAATTCAAATATTAAAATCAGAGCTTACGTTGAGACTCCTCTTTTAAGCAGCTTAGGAAAAAAAGGCTTCCACCAGGATCTGATAAAATAAAGTCAGCGCAAACACTCTACTTTGAGTGACTGCTTATCCTACCTCCAGCAGCAGAGGAATCCATAAAGCAGCTTCTAAGTCTCAATTTCCAGACATATATATGATAAATCCTATGCACATTTACTTGAGAATAAGGTGGCATATTGATCTCAGTTGCATAGTTACATAGTACCACATTGCAGTGTTCCAAGTTAACAGGTAAAAAGCAAAGACATTTTAATTTGGGGAGGAGAAGGCAACTATGTCCCTCCTGCTGATCTTAGAAATCTCAAATATTGTTTCATTTTCTACAGAATTTTTAAAAATTGTGCAGCTTTCTCCAATCTGAGGTCTACCAGATCATTTGAAATAGAACTTACATTAGACTGGTTAGCATGGTCAATGGTCAGAGGGGTATGAGTTGTAGTTCAAATATCTAGAGGGCACTTGATTGGGGAAATCTGTTGCAGAGAATAGAGTACATCTAACAAGTCATTTTCTACACCAGCGAAGTACAATTTTAACCAGCATGTTGGTCTGTTCCCTTCTCCTCCATCTATTTAAAGAGTCATATTTAAAAACAAAAGTCCAAATTCTCCAGAAAAAAGTACTGCCACATAAATACTACATGTTAAGTAGTGTAATTGCTGATGTCTCAAGTTTACTTCCTCAGAACTGGTTAATGTTGATTTCTTGATCCTAGGAGTAGAGTAAAAGCCAAACTCCATCCATTGTTCCTAGAACAAAGACTTCTTCCTTGCCTGTTCTTTACCTTGGTAGAGGGAGATGGAGATGGATTTTTTTCCTGAGGAATTCTTTTAAAAAGCTACCAACTCCACCAGCAGTAATTTTTTTCAGAAAAAAAAACTTCCAAGGGCATACTCTCTTCTGTATCCCAGTCATAAAATAATTGGCTACGGGCTAGTCGAGCTGCAGGTCAAATATCTCATCCTGGGCTACAATGTTCTCCTACAGAGAAAAAAAATATACATAATTATCAGTCATTTCCACAGCATCTCAAAGACTCATTTTGCACAGTCTTTGAAACATTCTTCTATCATCTAAGAAGCCCTCAAACTACAAATTCCTGAACTGGGACCCTGAGGTGTAACTTGCCCTGAGCAACTAGCCTTCTTTACATTACGCAAGGTCCAAAGCCAGAGCCAAATGAGAAAACGCTGAGTTGTAGGATCTAGTCTAGACTAATTATTTAAGGCTTCCATAATACAAGAAAGGGGGTAGAACTCAGGAAACTCTAACCCAGAAAGATTTAAAAAAAACCCGCAATTGAGATCCAGAATTCCTTGGCGTAAGACTTATCCACTACAAGTTACCCATGACAGCATGATCCTATCTACTACTGAACCAGCCTACTCTTAAAGAGTCTAGGAGGGCTTGTGGTCAGGAAGCTTAGAACACTGCTGATAAGTATGTCACTTATTCCTATCTTATAGAAGCAGAACTAAGGCTGAACAGTGAATTACCTATTAGGCAAATTACACCATTTGCCTAACAGAAATCTCTTTGGTATAAGAAAACTGTATGTGTCACTTATGGTGTGATAAGGACTGGAATCTTGTTGGGACACTAGGGAGTGTACACGTGGGCTAAAAGGCCTGTTTTTACCCCACCCTGGCATCATCCTGTTTAGACTATGTAGGCCTGAATAGACTGGATGCCATTTCAGCAGATCTGGCCCAAACTCACCCCAATCAGTCCTTAGGCTGGTTTTAAATTATCAGCTGTTTGTTTTCCAGAAAACCCAACACAACAACTGGTAGCTTAGATGGAACCATGCCGTCTCACCTGCCACCACTGACAATCTTCTTGTGGTCCCCCATCACAACCTCTGATGTTGAAAGGCTATGCCTGGCCATGTGAATGAAGCCAAGCACCCATTTCTGACCTTACACCTTCCTTTCCCGACGAGACTTCTCGGCCTCAAGAGTTTACCTATCTCTCTTCCCCACTCTCTCCTGCAGTTGCTGCGAGTGTTAGTTTTATGTCTGTGTTTGTTATTGTTATTGTTGTCTCGAAGAGACTATTTTAAACAGGTTTTAATGTATACCTTTAATAATTTTTAAGGGGGGTGGATCTCAGGATTGTTGGGATGTTTTTATATTGTACTGCCTTTTTGTATGGTATTTTAATGTGTACACTGCCCCAATTGCTCTGCAGAGGGGCGGGATATAAATAAATAAATAAATAAATAAATTATTATTATTATTATTACTACTACTACTACGGCAGAGGCTTACAAGCAGAACAGCACAGCAGCAATGGACAAGGCGGTGGCAGCGGTGGCTCCACATCACAACAATAGGAGGATATCTGAACACCTCCACTCGTTGCTGGACCAGACTAGGTAAATGCTGGGTTTGGCCAATTGTGCATTTGTGCCCTACTAGTGTAAGAACAGGTGTACAAGTAAATTCTCTCTCAGAGGTTGAGTAACTGTGGTTACAAGTGCAGCCAACCATTCCACAAATACACGCACAGGCCTCTCTCACACACTTCTGCCTTGATGTGAGAGCTCCTTGACCATTAAACAATGGGTGAGCTGAAGGCTATGGGCACCAACAACAAATTCCTATTTGGGAAGATCTCCGGGGCCCTATTCCAGCAGTGGGTGTGGCTAAAGGCACCAAGCAAGGGCAAAATGAAATAGGCAGGGCCACTTGCAATTCTTACACATTTAGACATGTTCCCATCATCCCACAGCCCATTCTATGCATGTTTACTCAGAAGTAATATTCAATGCAACAGGTGCAAAGTTTGAAAGTCAGAGCTCAGTTCTAGTCCTGACTACATAGAAGAAACCTGACTGCGACAGCTTCCTGGTGCATAAATCAGAGCTCAGTCTCTCACAGATATATTCTTGAGTTTTAAATAATCTCTTATCACTGACCAGAGATAACAGCAAAACAAGCCACAAGCTAGATATGGAATTCCTGTGGGACACAGCTAATCTGCCAGCTGGGGCTTCCTCATCCTGTGATTTAAGGAAAGGTAGGACTGTAGCCCTGCCCAAGTAAAGTCCCCACATACCCAGCCACCTTGCTGCTGCAGCCAAGGTATAAACATATCCATATACTGCAGGCTATAGCCCATGAGAGTGTGTACTGCATGGCTGTTGATGCCGGCCACTTTTCGTGTGAGCTCCATGGTGAGAGCCAGCTTGGCCAGCTGGGGGCTGGAAACACCAGGTGGAGCACGTGAGGTGAAGGCTTCAGCCAGGCGAGAGAAGGTGCCATATGAAAGGCGGGAGATGGAGTTGCGTAGAAATGGGTCAGCCTCAATCTGCCAAATAAAGAAAAGAGGGAAAGGCTGTAAGAGTTAACATGTGAGAGTGAACCAAATGAGTGAAGTGTGAATTCAAACATAGAGGGCCTTGTAAGCTACAATGGGAACTGTGCAACACCTCAAATGTTGCTGAACTGCTAAGTCCAGCAGCCTTAGTCAAAACAGCCAATGCTAAGGAATACAGGAACGCAGGGATCAGCAACAAATGGAGCACCTTGCAAGTCCCACTATGTCTTAAGAATTCATTTAGAACCATAAGTATGCTTGGATAACCAACACAGACCCTATCCAAGGGCTGATACGTGTTCTTTCTATTTTTCAAACTTCATCTATTGCTCACACAGTTTCTAGCTCATTGATGGCAAACATGTAGCTCCTGCATAAATTGCTAGTTTACAATTCCCATCATCCTCCCCCTGAGCTATGCTGGCTAAGGGTAATGGAAGCTGCAGATCAGTATATCTCGAAGGGCCACACGTTCCCCATTTCTGGCACAGAAAACCAAGGCTTGCTAGTCCCAGACCACCACTCTCCCAAACAGGTTGGCTAGGAATGGAAGCATCATCCCCTGCTTTGTTTGGAATCTATCTACTTTGGATACTTATACACAATGTACTTATCTGTCTCTTCTGCTGACTGATGGAACAGAGTGAAGGAGTTGATGACCATTTCTAATTATGGCATTTTAAGGAGCAAATGGACAAACAAAAGCAAATCCAGAGGAGGGCAAAAATGATGGAAAACAATCTGCAAATCAAGCCCTTTGAAAAGTAGTTCTAAGAGCTAGATGTGTCCTGCTTGGAAAGGAAAAGATTAAGCTGGGAGCTTTCAAAACAGCTGAAGGGTCGTCTTGCAGAAGACGGAGCAAACTCATCTCCCATGGTACACAAGGCAAAACTAGAATTAAGGAGAGGGAATTGCAGTGAAGGAGCTTTCAGCAAAAAATCACACACACATAAATCCAAGCAGGAAGTTCACACAAAACTAATTCTCAAATGTGGATCCTTGTGGATCCAGAGTAGTACCATCTATGGACAAATAGGAAGGAGAAGGAATGGGGAAACAGCAAGGTTTGCAGAAACTTCAAGGTTACTGGAGGAGGAAAAACCCAGGGTGGAGGGGGGAGGTTAGGGATTCAAAACAGCCCAATTAATACTGAGCACATCCAATGGTTACAGAACACTAATGCTCATTGGCAAGAAAAAGCAACAAATTAGAAAAGACAGGAGAGAAAAGGAGAATACAATGGAGTATCCTGGAAAAGGACACAGGTGGCTGGAACCCTGAACAGGAGCCTTCTAAACTACAAGAGTGCAACTCTATGATTCTATGATTCATACCTTCTCATTGATGACCCCAGCCTGCTCTTCCAGGATTGCAATCAGCTTCTGAAGGATCTGCTCTTTCTGTTTCTCATCCAGTACTCCTGGCAGCTCCTCTGAATTAACTGTAAGCAGAAAGAAATTTTAAGAGACTACACAGGTATGGATGATAAGACAAGAGATTAAAGGAAGGTAAAATTTACAGCAGCCTGGGTCTTGTGTTTTATGGAATGTCATTATTCCTTTCTTCAAGCCTGTTTCCTTCCCTGTTCACACCTAATTTTGGACAACCATGCCTCTCTCATTGCTTTTGTTACCACGTTACAAAGCATAGCCCCACTAGGAAGAACTGTTAAGAGCAGGAAAAGAAGATTCTGGATCCTAATTCCAGACCTTGGAAAATTAATTTAGACTATAGTTTCCAGATTCACCCATCCAGCATGACCACTGTCCAGGTTGGCTGAACAATTCTGAGAGGGCAAAAAAGTCACTTTTTCAAGATCTGGTCCAGGCAGGAAGAAGGGATACCTTTTTAACAGGATAAGCTTTTAAATCAAGTAAATAAAGCCAGTACCTGTTGTAGTGGATGGTGTATCCGTGGGAAGTGAGTTGATCTGATGTTTGGAAGAAGGTAAGCTTTTTGTTGCCACAGGGCTGATCAACTGTTGCTGTTTCACCAAATGGTCCAGTTTTTGGGCCACCAGTGTGTAAAACTCAGCACCCTCAGCATCAGCATCTGAAATAAAGCACAGAAAGCTGTGAAAGCAAAAAGCACAAAACCACATACAATATTTGGACTAGTGAAATACAATATTCATTGGAAAACAAGACAGCTAAGTGATTCAACACTATAGATAATACTTGTCCCATGACCAACTTCTGATTGGGGAAAGATATGCTAACTTTTGAGTTACACAGAATACTTCAAAAAGCAAGAAGGCAAAAAAGCAACCAAATCAAGCCAAATCAGAGTGAAAGAACTAGGTTGCTGTTAAAGTGGGCCCTCCACATTTGCTGGGGTTAAGGATGCAGTACCCCCATGAAAGTGGAAAAACCACAAATAAAAAAAAACTACAGTAATTTTTTAACTTGACATCTCTCTATGAATCCTTAGGTTCTCCAGTGCAACTGTGGTCAATATCTGCCAGAAGTTGATCACAGAATTGTGCTAGAGGACTTATAAATGCCTAGTCAAGTGTTCTCTCTAGGAATCTCTAGGTCCTCCAGCACAATGTCTGGTGAATGTTTACCATAGAGTTGCACTGGAGAAACTAGTGATCCCCAGAGTGAACATATTAATCAAATCCATGAATAATCAAATCTGCAAAAGTCGAAGACGCAAAAGTGGAGGGGCATCTGTACTAATTATTTCCCCACGACTTGGGGCATCTTTTGAGTTTAACCCAGGGGTAGGCAACCTTTTTGAGCCAGGGGCCGTGTTGCTGTCCCTCAGACAATTGGGGGGCCGAAGCACCAAAAATAAATAAATAAATAATTTTTAAAAAATTAAAAAAATTAAAAAATATGCATGCACACTCTCTCAGCCCCAGAAAAGCCATGGCAAACCCCCTGTGGAGATTTTGCCAAGAAAACCCCAAGAACAAGTAATAACAACAATAATCAATATCATCATGGCAGGCGGTGGCGGCAGTGGTGGCAGGACCGGCCTGGGGCCAGTCCAAAGGCCTCGGGGGGCTGCATCCGGCCCCCAGGCCTTAGGTTGCCTACCCCTGGTTTAACCATTACAGCAGTTAATCTCTAAGAATTAGTGATTAGATTAAGGTTTCTAGGTGGGTAAATTTTTGCTAACAGCAGCGGATCCTATATAAAAGTACAGCTTTTCATGTCCCTCCAAAGTATCCTCACTCTCCATACTCCCAGAGTACAGGTTAGGGTATTAGAGGATACATTTGGGAGAGACGTTCAAAAGAAATCACATTGGCATGTGCTTCTTAACAGCAGGATGGACAAAACACAGCTCTCCAAATACTGTTGGACTGAAACTCCTAGCATTCCTCACAATTGGCTATGTTGGCTAGAGCTGATGGGAACTGCACTCCAGCAATAGCTGGACGGTCACACTATACCTATTCCTACTTTAGATGCACTTCACTTTAAGAATCTGTTGGCCAAAAGCAAATATAAATAAGTAAACACTGTCAGACTGGAGACTGAATTCATGACTATACATTTTCAGACAGCACTACAACCCCCATCATCCGCCATCTGCATGGCCACTGACTGGATAAGAGTTGTACTCTAAAACATTTCAGGACACCAGTTTGGAGAAGAGTGGCTTTAAAATAAGGAATGAAGGGCATTAAAGGATAAGGCTAGGACTGCAACTAGCATGGTATATGGACAAGGATTAGAAATACCTGGGTTCAAAACTCAACTCACCTCTCAAGCTCAGATCTTGGGCCTATCACACACAAATTGAGCTTGGAAAAGTTTCTTTCTTCATTACATCCCTCAGAATCCCCAAGACAGCATGGGCCCATGGTGGCTCAGAAATTCTGGGAGACGTAATCCAAAAAGTAACTTATCTAAGCTCTGCTCAAAAACAGTACATTAACAGCATAGCAAGGTAACAATAAAAAACAAACTAAATATCTGGGAAAGTAACATACCATAATGAGTAACTGAATCCCTTATAAAACTGCCTCTGAGCCTTGCCAGCAAGGCAATAATTTATGGGTTTGCTTAAGGCTCTTAGCAGAGGACATAATACAGCACAGCAATGAAAACACTAGGCCTGCAGGTGGGGATACCAAGATTCAAATCCTTGTCCACAATGGACTTTGGCAAGATAAAACAACACTGTATCCTGACCTTCTTTCAAGGAACCAAGGTACGCATACTATACGATAACTCACTCCACCCATTTTGTTTTAAAAAAATTATCACCTGGGCAAGGCATGAGTCAGGATGCCTCTCACTAAAGCAAGTAGGCATCTGAATAAGTGAAAAAGGTCTCAGCCTTGTCTCTGGCATTTCCTTACCAGCTGCCTGGCCTTCCTGTTGTTCTGCTGGTTGATTTCTACAGTAGCACTGGACAAGAGGCAAAGTGTTTGGACGCTGGGGGGAAGCAAGGGGGCCCACTGTCTCCCCTGAGGCAGCTCCTTTCTTCTTCAGGAGATGCTTGAAGGAGAAACTGCGTTTCTGGCGGGCCCTTTCTCCATTTTCACCTCCTGCTTTCGGCCGCTTTAAGGAGTCCTTGGGGGCAGGCAGGTTGTCAGGGTTTTTTTGTGGGCTGGGTCGACGCCGCAACAAGCGCTTGAAGCTGGTGTGGAAGCCATGCTTTTTCTCCTCCACACGGTTAATTTCCTCATGGACAGCAGTCCAGGCTGGGCAATGTTGGACATGTTCATTTGGAGGTCTGCAGTAACAAGAAGGCACCCAAAAAAGGAGTGGTGAGAGCTTGTAAATGTTACCCTTTTCTACTACAGCTTCCATAATCCCCCACCCACCAAGACCACTGGCCATACTGGCAGGAATTTCTAGATGTTGTAGTGCAAAAAGACCCACCCACCCCCCCGCCAAACTGTATCCTTGGCCTTTTGCTTCAACCATCCAATCTCATAAATTTTATTTTTATAACAATAATAATAATAAAATTTATTTATATCCTGCCCTTGGGGACCCAATCCGGGTGGCTTACAACAATAAAATCACATGAAATATCCCAACAACAATCCCTCCCCCACTTAAAACAGTATTAAATCAGATAACAATTAAAATTACAAATTTAAACAGTTAAAAGTTAAAACAGTTAAAACACACTACAAAAGGACACATTGGCCTATGGCAATGTTCTCCCTCCATCTGTAGATGGAGCCACACAGAGAACACTGCAGGTGGGAATACCCAAGGCCGGGATAATTAATCTGGAAAGGCCTGCCGGAAGAGATCCGTCTTGACAGCCTTTTTAAAGCTGTCTAACGATGTTAACTGACGGATCTCATCCGGCAGGTCGTTCCAGAGTCTGGAGGCGACAACTGGGAAAGCCCTTTGGGAGGTAGCCGCAAGCCTCAATTTTTGAGGCTGCAGCAAATTCCTCCCAGAGGACCGGAGAGCACGGGGAGGATTGTATGGGAGGAGGCGGTCCCTGAGATAGCTTGGACCCAAGCCATTTAGGGCTTTAAAGGTAATAACCAACATCTTGTACTGGGCCCGGAAGCTGACAGGCAGCCAGTGGAGGGACCTCAAAACCAGAGTAATGTGGTCCCTCCTAGATGTTCCCGACACAAGCCTGGCTGCCATATTTTGTACCAGCTGTAATTTCCGAACCAAGTACAAGGGTAGCCCCATGTAGAGCGCATTACAGAAGTCAAGGCGTGAGGTTATCAGCACGTGCACAACAGTCTCGACATCCCTTACTTCCAGAAACGGGCGCAGCTGGCGTATCAATCAAAGCTGATAACAGGCGCTCCTGAAAGTCGCATTTACCTGATTTGTCATCAGGAGCAACGCGTCAAGGAGCACCCCCAGACTGCGAACACAGTCACTGGAGGAGAGTGTGACCCCATCCAGGACTGGAGGTTGCAACCCAATTCTTGGCTTCGGGGCCGCTACCGTGAGCACCTCCGTCTTGTCCGGATTCAGTTTCAATCTGTTTTTCCTCATCCAGCCCATTACCGCCTGAAGACATTCATTGAGAGAAGAGATGCCATTAGAATTCGAGGCCGACGAACAAGACATGGAGAAATAGATTTGGGTGTCATCAGCGTACTGATAACACCCAGCACCATAACTCCGTATAATTTCACCCAGCGGCTTCATATAGATGTTAAATAATGTCGGGGACAAAATAGCCCCTTGAGGGACCCCACAAGTGAGTCTTACTGAAGCTACTGTCCCCGAGCAGCACCCTCTGGGACCTACCCGAGAGGAAGGACCGGAGCCACTGAAGAGCAGTGCCCCCGATACCTAACCCCCTCAGGCGGTCCAAGAGGATGCTGTGGTCTATCGTATCAAAAGCCGCTGAGAGGTCTAGGAGCACCAACAGGGTCACACTACCCCTGTTGATGCTCAGACGCAGATCGTCGGTCAAGGCAACCATGGCAGTCTCAACCCCAAAGCCTGTCCTGAAGCCGGTTTGAAACGGGTCTAGATAATCAGTTTCATCCAAGACAGCTTGGAGCTGAAGGACAACCGCCCTCTCGATTACCTTGCTCAAAAATGGCAACAGAGAAACAGGCCTGTAGTTACTCATATCCAGGGGGTCCAGGGAAGTTTTTTTCAGAAGTGGCCTAACAGCCACTTCCTTTAGACAAGATGGAACATGTCCTTCCCTGAAGGATGCATTGATGATATCCGTGAGGAATCTCCTCAATGCATCCCCCCCCCCCCTCGGACGGCCAGCCATGATGGGCAAGGGTCGAGAGGGCAGGTTGTCTTCCTCACCTTACCAAGCAGCTTGTCCACGTCCTCGGTACTCACAGATTGCAGCTGATCCAGGATAACTTCATCGATGGAGTAGTCGCTGGACACCTCGCCTATAGACTCTGTCAGAACAGTGGCATCTAAGTCGGCTCTTATCGACATGTATTTGGTTTCTCACCCTTCTGACATACAAGCACTTCTAAAACAGCAACCCAGTAAATATATAAAAACTGTACATCCCAGCTCCACCATGTAAACCCACTGGGTGGCCTTAGGCAAATCACACTCTCTCAGCCTCAGAGGATGGCAATGGCAAATCCCCTCTGAAAACTTGCCAAGAAAATCCCATTATAGGTTTGCCTTATGGTAGCTATAAGTTGGAAACAACTTGAAGGCAAACAACAACAATCATCACAATGAAATAAGGAGAGCAATAAGAATAGTCGTAGCTGTGAGAAGCATTTAAAATTAAAGTCAGTAATTTTTCTTTCTTTAAAACTCAATAGCAGATAAAAGAACTAGGCAAAGAAAACAGTCTTCATTTGTACCCTTCCACACTAAAATAACAAAGCTGGCATCGAGTGAACCACACTGAAGAGGGCATTCCAGGGACAGGATGCCGCCATCATAATAGCCCTGACTGAAATCACCACTTTCTTTACTTTAGGGATCACCAGATTTAAAGATGTGCCTTCTCTGAAGATGACTGGAGAATTTTCAGTCTATCTTTGCTTATAGTTCATAAGCCCCCACATCACTCAACTTCCTTCCCCCTCAGGTATACGTGGCAGGTCACCTTTTTCCAAAGAGAAACCAGAAGAACACTCCTAGAGTTCCCTGGGGGTGGTGGGATCAGTCTTGTAGTTTCTTCTGAATTACATTTCTTCCACAGAATCCTAAATCCCAGCCCCAAATTTGACATTTCATGACTGTCTTCCCTTTCAGAGAAACCAGGATTTCTGTCCAAATCCCACCATTCAGTTTCCTGAACTTCATTTCCTTCTCTGGGGAGACAGAACTTCATACACACACGGACAAACACCACCAGTTACCTGTACATGTAACTTTGGGGGTCATGGTAGCCACGGCCGATGTGGCCTAGAGCTCCTGCCCCTCCATTGTGGACAGTCCCTTCCAGAAATGCTTCGAGCACCAACCGTGTTTCTTCTTCGACTAGTTTCCTGTGGGGCAGAGGACTCTTGGCCATGGGCAGGTAATACTGGGGAAAAAGGCTGGCACTCAGCAACAGGAGAAAAATGTATCTCCCTCAGATTTACCATCACCCCTGGAAGAAGAAAATGAGACAAAGCACACAATATAGTTACTCTTTCCCCCATCATCCTCATATTTTGGGCAACTGAATGCCACACAGAGTTAGTTATTCTCACACTAAGGGCCTTTTAGCCATTGCCCGCCCAACAAGCTGGCATGAATCATATGATTCCAGAAGCCATCCAGTACAGCTGCTTGCCAAAGACAAGGCTTTCTGTTCATCAGCCCTCACAGTTAAACTCACACAACCCAGACCCAATTCATGCCTCAAAGATCACTGTGGAGCAGAAAATAATCAAAATAAAATAAAACAAATACCCCCCTCAGATTTCTCAAGTGAGTGAGTCAAGCCACAAAGCTAGATGGTAACTAAGGTCATAAGTCACTGGTGATGTGACCAGTTGTGTTGTTTGTCTTTAAGTTGTTTCTGACGTATGGCAACCCTAAAGCAAACCCGTCATAGGGTTTTCTTGGCAAGTTTCTTCAGAGGGGGTTTGTCATCCTCTGAGGCTGAAAGACCCAGTGGATTTTTGACCTGATGCCCTGTCAAAATATGAAATTATAGCATTATATTCTACTGTAACTGCCATGGCAACATCCTATGGAATTGTAGGCTTTGTCAGTTAGTGAGACACTACAGCTGGGAGGCTAAAAATGCTAAATCCCCATTCTAAACTACAAAACTACTCCCATTATTCCAGAGGATGTTGACATGGCAGTTAAAGTAGAATATAGTGCTATAATGGTGTAGTGTGAAAGGGCCCCTGCTGAACGCCCCTCCACCCCATATATGACACTCAGCTAATATATGGTCACCCTATTTTAGTTGTTCTGATCTGTCCACCTACTAGAATAAAACCTACCGTACTTCATTCATCCCTCTTGACAGCTACCCCATACTATACTGTATATGCCCTATAGAAGTTATAGCAAGGGCGGGAATCATGCGGCCTTCCAGATGGTGCTGGACTGCAACTTCTAGCATACTTCTCTATTGGCTATGCTAGTTAAGCCTGCTGTGAGTTGCAGTCCAACAACATCTGGGGGGCTGCATATTCCCCTCCCTGCTTTATAGCTTCAATGCTAAGGCATCAGACCTAAATGCAATATAAATTGCAAACTGTAAAGTCCTGTTAAGTACCATTTAAAAACAAACAAACTTACAGGAGTCTCTAAGATAGTTTAAAATGGCAAAACCTATACATTCTAAAAAGATCAGAAAATACCATACAGATAAAAACAACTTTATTTCACAATGTTAACATTATAATTTAATACAGTGGGCCTTTGGTATCCACTGGGGTTTGGTTCCAGGACCCTGCAGTAGATACCAAAATCTGTGGATGCACAAGTCCCATTAAATACAATGGCATAATAAAATGGTGTCCCTTATATAAAATGATAAAATCAAGGTTTGCTTATTGGAATTTATATATTTTTGGAATATTTTCAAGCCATGGATGCAGGAATTGGTGGATAAAAAATCCGTGGACACGCACGGAGGGCCAATTGTACCCTCTAATTTAACAATTCATAAGCCGCTCTGAGACTATTTCTAAAGAGTGGGGTAACAATAAATAAATAAATAAATAACCCTTACACTTCTTAATAAATTTATTACTCTTACCCTTCATTTAGACACACTTTCGCACACTGGTAGTGCAATCCTATGTCTGTCTACTCAGAAGTAAGCCCCACAGCTTAATAGGATTTACATGCCAGGTTAAGTATTTACAGGGCTGTAGCCCCTGAATTACTCTTTTCAAAGTTTTTACTCTGTCTTTTCCCATTCATTAACCTTTCTCTGATCTCCCCCAACTCAAACCACCCTTTGGGAGCTGCATCTACACTGCAGAATTAATGCAGTTTGACACTGCTTTAACTGACTCAACACTCTGGAATTCCGAGATCTGTAGTTTTGTGAAACATTTAGCCTTCTCTGTCACAGAGCTCTAATGCCACAGGAAACTACAAATCCCAAGATCTCATAGGATGGGGCCTTGACATTTAAGGCGGTATCAAACTGCTTTAATTCTGCAATGTGGCAGCAGAGTGGGTTAAAAAAATCCAACTGCTCATCAGTCTCAGCTACAACAGGCCCACTTAATGAATGGCTGAATGGTGAATCAATATAGATTCAATGGGGGGGGGACTGTATTTGGGACTAACAGTTGGGTTTTTGAGCCCTGAGATCCCCATGATTTTAGGGACAAAGTGGGTCGCCACCCTCCTCCAGCCACAATCAGTCCCCAAACAGGAGAAAAGCTCAGCTACTCACTTGGAAACTTTTTTTGTGCTCCTTCAGAAAACTTTCTAAACTTCAGTGTCAGTTTCTGCACATGCGCTGTTCGCTCTCCGCGGCCAGAATAGGTTTCATTTCCTCCTCCTCCCGCTGGAGAAGGCTGGGGGCGTGGCTCTAAGAAGCCCCGCCCAGGATGAGGTCTTGCTTGGCTGGTGGCCAGAATGACCAGTCGTCCTCCTTTTCCAGGACCTGTCCTCCATTTTCCAGCCTTTTCTGTCCGGGGAGGTGTTCTGTCATGTCCTCCATTTTCAGCCTTCTGTGTAGGAGGAATTCCACCATGTCCTCCATTTTGAGCAGGACCAAAAAGCATGGATTTCGATTTATATGAGTGAAGGTGACCACATGTCCTCCTTTTCCAGGACCTGTCCTCCATGTCAGCCTTATATCTGGAAGGAATTGCACACTGTCCTCCATTTTGAGCAGGATTAAGAAGCATGGGTTTCTGTTTATATGAGTGCAGGGTGACCACATGTCCTCCTTTTCCAGGATTTGTCCTTCATTTTCAACCTTCTGTCCAGGAGGAATTCCACCATGTCCTTCATTTTGAGCAGGACTAAGAAGCATGGATTCCTATTTATATGAGTGCAGGATGACCAGGGGCCCTCCTTTTCCAGGACATGTCCTACATTTCAACCTTCTGTGCAAGGAAGAATTCTACCATGTCCTCCATTTTGAGCAGGAACAAGAAGCATGGATTTTTATTTATATGATTGCAGGTGACCACATTTCCCCCTTTTCCAGGACATGTCCTACATTTCAGCCTTCTTGAAAGAATTCCACAAAGTCCTTCATTTTGAGCATGACTAAGAAGCATTAATTTACTTTTATATTAGTATTTTAATTTTATTTTGTTTTCTTTATTTATTTATTATATTTATATCTCGCTCTTTAGCAATGCTCTCAGAATGGCTTACAAATTGTTAAGATATATGTATATATGTATATATATAAGATAACCTCATATATATATATATATATATGTCTGTGCCTGGCCTCCACTCCACCAAATGTAGACTGAAGTCTATGAAAGCTCATGCTGCCAATTTCTTTCTTTCAGTAGTCTCAAAGCTGCTACAAGATCTCTCTAAGTACTGATTCTACAGACTAACACCTATATCTTTGAATTCTACAAATTTTTAGTTAATCTGACAGTTCCTTGCCCTCAGGCATCTAAAAAGACATGACACAAAATGAGGGGATGGAAGTGGGGAAGGGGATCAAGTCCAGCAGGTACTGACTTGGGTTGCAGACTGCCAAAAATAGTGCAAATTGAGTCCACTTTTAGGATTAGGGTTAGGGTTAGGGAATCAAGGGAACTGTAGTTTATTGTGGCACCAGAGCTCTCTGACAGAGAAGGCTCAATGTCTCAGAAAAAAATACAATTCCCATGATTCCCTAGCACTAACCCTAACCCTAAAAGTGGACTCAATTTGCACTATTTCTGGCAGTCTGCAACCCCCCTGAGCGATCTTCTCTCCCTCTGAGGCCAAGGCAATGGCAGTGGCAATTGGAATGGAGGGAGGGCCCTTCTATTGCTGGGCTAGCTTTTATTTTGCAATGTCCTACATTTTTCTTAAATGCCCTGCATTTTGTGGTGCCCTCTCTTCCTTTGCGATTAAGACATTTGGCCACACTGCCAGGGGCAGACCTCTGTTGCTAACTGCCCTGGAGTCTACCTTGACTCATGGCAACCCCTTGGATGAGACATCTCCAAGACCTCCCATTCTCCACTGCTCTGCTTAAGTCTTACAGATTCATGTGAAAGGGGTCTAGGAGTCCTAGTAGACCACAAGTTGAACATGAGTCAACAGTGTGATGCGGCAGCTCAAAAAGCCAATGTGATTCTAGACTGCATCAATAGAAGTATTGTGTCTATATCAAGGGAATAGTGCCACTCTACAATTCAAAAAGGATGTTAAGAAGCTGGAGTGTGTCCAGAGAGGAAGGCAACCAAAGTGGTGAAAGGTCTGGAAACCATGCCCTATGAGGAGAGACTTATCAGGACCTTATCACACAGGGGAAATCCCATACAGAAACGGGATTTAAAAGGTGGGGAAAACCTGCAAAAGCGGGTAGATTTTCACACACGTCACTTTTAAACTGTGCTTAACCCTAACGGAAAGTAGTCAAAAGCCGCTTCCGGCAGGCCTTTCCTGACTAGATTTCCCAGCCTCTGGAGTTTTTTTAGCAATTCCCTTTTGCTTGTTTTATTATTTTTTGTGATTTTTATATGTTTTAATTGATATATGATTTAATATTATTTTAGGGGTGGGAGGATGAGTTTTGGGGTTTTAGACTGTATTTTAGGTTGATTTATATTGTATGGAATTTTTAACTGATGTAAGCCACCTACCCCGATTGGTTGACAGAGGGGCGGGATATAAATATTATTATTATTATTATTATTATTATTATTTTCGGGATTTTCCAAAAGTAAAAAGAAGCAGCTTTTGACTACTTTCTGTTCGGGTTAAGCATGGTTTAAAAACGCCATCATCTGAAAATCTACCCACTTTTGTGGGGTTTTTCCTATTTAAAACCCTGTTTCTGCACGGGATTTCCCCCGTGTGATTAAGGGGGGTTGCAGACTGCCAGAAATAGTGCAAATTGAGTCCACTTTTAGGGTTAAGGTTAGGGTTAGGGAATCATGGGAACTGTATTTTATTGTGGCACCAGAGCTCTCTGACAGAGAAGGCTCAATGTCTCAGAAAAAAGACAATTCCCATGATTCCCTAGCATTAACCCTAACCCTAAAAGTCGACTCAATTTGCACTATTTCAGGCAGTCTGCAACCTCCCAAAGTCCTTAGGGAACTGGGTATTTTTAGCCTGGAGTAGAGAAGGTTAAGAAATGATAGGATAGCTCTGTTTAAATTGGGGTAGGCAACCTTTTTGAGCCGTGGGCCAGGTTGCTGTCCCTCAGACAATTGGGGGGCCGAAGCACCAAAAATAAATAAATAAATAAATAAATATAAATATATATTTTTTAAAAAAAAATTTTTAAATTAAAAAATTAAAAAATATGCATGCACACTCTCTCAGCCCCAGAAAAGTCATGGCAAAACCCCTGTGGAGATTTTGCCAAGCAAACCCCAAGAACAAGTAATAACAATAATCAATATCATCATGGCGGGCGGCGGCAGTGGCGGCAGGACCGGCCTGGGGCCAGTCCAAAGGCCTCGGGGGCTGCATCTGGCCCCGGGGCCTTAGGTTGCCTACCCCTGGTTTAAATATTGTCACTTGGAGGAAAAAGGGTTGCCATAGGTCGAATTTGACTTGAGGGCAGTTAACAACAAAATAAAATTATATCTCCTGGAAACTGGATTTCCCATAAGCATCTGGTTAGCCTCTTTGGGAAGCAGGGGACAAGACAATTGAACCAAGTCTATGTAAAAGTGAAATCTTTAATTCACACAACAACTGTCGGGGTTTCAATAATTACCATAAAAGATTCACTAAAAAGGCAGAATCAGTTGTGCTTTATTTGGCATTGCAGTCATTATTTTCACAAGTAATGTTAGCAAATACAGTTTGCATGCTGCCAATAGAATTGGGAGCTTGCCTACCTGTGGTGTAATGCCTCTTTAAATCGACCGTGCTTTTATTGCAGCCATATAGTATATAATGGGCTGAGGCTCCTGTGTTTGCAAGGCCTTGTTCACAATGCTGTATGCTGGAGTTCATGAAGAAATAAAGCATGCCTCTACTGCCTTTGGAATTTTATCAGCTTGTGAGTCTGTCTTATTTAATTGCAATAGCAGACATTACACTGCCACTGGAAACCACTCCTGCCCCAGCCAGGACTATTAGAACATGTAAGATCTGTCCTGTACTTTCTGTAGCATTGCAAGTATAGCTTTTTTTTTTTTTGGGGGGGGGGGGGGCTGAAGATGACTTTAATTGAGGTGAGAAAAGTGCAACAATGTCCTGGTTTACAAGTTTTCTAGTAATTGGGATGTATCAAATTTGCTGTGTACCACATTTCAGTTCCTATCTCTTGTAGAATAGTTTAAGATTGTAGAATAGCTGAATAGATTGTTATAGAATAGCTGAATAGCTTAAGATTCAAATTTTAAATAGTGTTCCCCTTGACATTGGCATCACTGGGGGTGGTGGTGTATGTGTGCAGGGAGTGCAGCTTGCATTGGGTGACACCCCTTTGGTGCAGGAGAGACAAATGCGTACCATTCGTGGGTGAAACTCTTTGCACCAGGTGCCACTCTAGTTAGTGAAGCCACTGCCCCATGGCCCTTCATAATAGCTTCTCTTGATGACAACAGTCTGTATCAGAGCTTCTTGGGCTACCTGATATGAGGGACTACCAATTACATTTTTCCAATGTGCCGACCGTACTTGTGCCCCACTGACTATAGTTCATTCTTTCTTTTTAATTTAGTCCTTAGACAAGCATACCTCAAATTATTCATTACAATCTTCTCTGTTTTACAAATTTCACCTAAAACAAGCCACTATATAATTTAAAATCATGGAATCATAGAGTTGGAAGAGACCACAGAGCCATCCAGTCCAACCCCCTGCCATGCAGGAACTCTCAATCAAAGCACACCCGGCAATGCCCCATCCAGCCTCTGTTTAAAGACCTCCAAAGAAGGAGACTCCACCATTCTCTGAGGGAATGCATTCCACTGTTGAACAACTGTTACTGTCAGGAAGTTCCTCCTAATGTTTAGGTGGAATCTCTTTTCCTGTAACTTACATCCATTGCTCTGGGTCTGTTCTCTGGAGCAGCAGAAAACAAACTTGTTCCATCCTCAATATGACATCCCTTCAAGTATTTAAACAGGGCTATCATATCACCTCTTAACCATCTCTTCTCCAAGTTAAACATACCCAGCTCCCTAAGTCCCTCTTCATAGGGCATGGTTTCCAGACCCTTCACCATTTTAGTCACCTTCTGCCTCTGGACACGCTGCAGCTTGTCAACATCCTTTTTGAATTGTGGTGCCCTGAATTGCACACAGTATTCCAGGTGGGGCCTGACCAAAGCAGAATACAGTGGCACTTATTACTTCCTTTATAGACGCTATACTTCTATTGATGCAGCATAAAACACATTGGCCTTTGTAGCTGCCACATCACACTGTTGACTCATGTAACAGTGTGATGTGGCAGCTAAAAAGGCCAATGCAATTTATCATCGTAGTTCTTGTCTTCATGTGTTATTGTGAGTTGAAAGCTTAAATGTCCGCTTCTTAGTTGACTTCCCATCCTCAGTCATCTGAGTAGGATCGTCTCTTGTTCTTCTTTTTCCTCCATAAACGAATCCTAATTTAACTTAGGTTCCTCATATTTCAACAATCAAATTATCAAATTTACAATGTAATTTTTACATTTGCATCTCGTTTTAAATTTGCCATCTTAAATGTTTAACCAAATTCTTTTCCCCATCCCCTGGTTCTTCCTTGATTATGACTGTGGTTTATCCTTACATGATAAACTCATCTATTTGTTTGTGAAAGTAGCCATATAGTTTACATTTCTTTCTTTCCTGGAAACACTCCAGGGACCAGTAGCCAATGGCTCAGGGACCAGCACCAGTCCAGGGACCACTATGTTGAGTAGCACTGGTCTATATAACATGTGTTATATGTCTTGACTGAAGGCCTAAGCAGATTGCCAGAAATAGTGCACATTAAATTGAGGCACTGCCCTGGCTCAGTGCTAGGGAATCATGGGAACTGTATTTTTTTCTGGGACATTGAGCCTTCTCCGTCAGAGAGCTCTGGTGCCACAATAAATTACAGTTCCCATGATTCCCTAGCACTGAGCCAGGGCAGTGCCTCAATTTAATGTGCACTATTTCTGGCAGTCTGCTTAGGCCCTGAGTCACTGAGCACTTGGTGGGTTCTGTAGGTATGATTTCCATTTCTGTTCTCTGCTTGGGCCACACGATCTTACAGGTGTTCAAGAATAAAGCAGTATGGAGCAACAGAGGCATCTGCCATGAGCATAAGAACTTAATTAGAGCCCTGCTGAATCAGATATATGCCCTTGATAAAAAGCCAGGTATCTGTTTGTTCAGAGACTTAATGAAGGCACCTGGATAGACAGAGTGGCACCTCTGAAATTTCGCATTGGCCCCTGTCTGCTACTGTTGAGCCAACCTGACACAGATATTTAGAAAGGAATCCAGGCACTTACAAGGCACTAAGCTTAAATTCTGGTGGAAATAATTATTAAGGCTAAAATTACCAAGTTTATAGAAGAACATGTCTGGCTAAAGAAGAATCAGCATGGCATCAACAAAGGGGGGTTGCAGACTGCCAGAAATAGTGTGAATTCAGTCCACTTTTAGGGTTAGGGTTAGAGTTAGGGAACCATGGGAACTGTATTTTATTGTGGCATCAGAGTTGTCTGACAGAGAAGGCTCAATGTCTCAGAAAAATAACAGTTCCCATGATTCCCTAGCACTAACCCTAACCCTAAAAGTGGACTGAATTCACACTATTTCTGGCAGTCTGCAACCCCCCAAAGACAAGTCCTGCCTCACAGCATAATCCTTAAAGTGTGGGTGCTGAGCCATAAGATGCACTATATCTTTGCTAATCTTGTGAATCCCAATTTAGGAGGAAATACAGGATATTAGTTGTTTATATAAATAAATGCATCCTATATATGCCTAATCAGAAGTAGACTCCACTAAGTGCAATGGGACAAATTCCAAGGTAAGAAAGTGTAAGATTGCAAAGCATTTCACAGTAATACTCCCATCTTAAACAAATTTTGATTGATACAACTTTCAGAATGGTAGCCCTGGTAGCCTGTTGCTGCAAACAAGGAGTCTTGTGGCACTTGGCAGGCCCCATGCAAAAGTTCATTTCATCAGCTCTGTAGTGTTTTTTCTTTGTTCGCAAGTATCTGCACATACATGTATAGATGCACGTTCAACACAGAGAGATACACAATGCTGCAAAAAGAAATATAAACAAACTAGAATTGCTGACATGCCAAAAATATGATGTGTAACAATGGGGAACCTGAGGTACCCTCAACCTCGCTTTGTAAACTTCACTCCCTTTTCTACCTGTTCTCCCATCTTTTTTTCTTATTAGGAGGTGTGTTGGGGAGGGGAGCAGAGAAAGATTAAGATGAAGATGTCAAAGACACGTTAGTCTGGAAAATCAGTATGCAAAGAGATCTTGTCTTTGAGACTAAGGGCCTGAACAGACTGCTAGAAATAATCCATCTTGAGACCACTTTAACTGTCCTGGCACAGTGCTAGGGAATCATGTGAACTGTAGTTTATTGTGGCACTAGAGCTTTCTGACAGAGAAGGCTCAATGTCTCAAAAAAACCAAAACCTCTACAATTCCCAGGATTCCCTAGCATTGAGCTAGGACAGTTAAAGTGGTCTCAGACTGGATTATTTCTGGCAGTCTGTTTAGGCCCTAAGGCTGCAACCACATTGCAGAAATAATCTGGTCTGACGCCGCTTTAACTGCCCTGGCTCAATGCCATGGCATTCTGGGAATTGTAGTTTTTGTGGCCCCACAGTGGAGCTTCTGTTTAAAGACCTCCAAAAAAGGAGACTCCACCACACTCTGAGGGAGTGAACAGGTCTTTCTGTCAGGAACGTCTTCCTAATGTTTAGGTGGAATCTCTTTTCGTCTAGTTTGAATCCAGTTGTTCCATGTCCTATTCTCCGAAGCAGCAAAAAACAAGCCAGCACTCTCCTCAATACGACATCCCTTCAAATATTTAAAGAGGGCTATCATATCCCCTCTTAACCATCTCTTCTCCAGACTAAACATACCCAGTTCCCTAAATCGTTCCTCAGAGGGCATGGTTTCCAGACCCTTCACCATTTTAGTCACCCTACTCTGGACACGCTCCAGTTTTCAACATCCTTTTTGAATTGTGGTGCCCAGAACTGGACACAGTATTCCAGGTGGGCCTGACCACAGCAGTATACAGTGGCACTATTACTTCTCTTGATCTAGATACTATACGTCTATTAATGCAGCCTAAAATTGCATTGGCCTAAAATTGCATTGGCCTTTTTAGCTGCGGCATCACACTGTTGATTCATGTTCAACTTGTGGTCTACTAGGACTCCTAGATCCTTTTCACACATAGGACATTATCACACGTGGCCCAGAAACTGAAAATAAAGTGGAAATGAGGCATCCCGAAAATAAACGGGAAATAAACCTTGTTTCCGCAAATGTCATTACCTTCATTGCGAATTTACAGTAACTGCATTGAACGTCCACACACAAGAGGAAAAAAAACCGTAAATGTAGTAGAAATGAGCCTCCTGCACATGCGCAGATAGAGGAATGCTCGCGGGAACCATGGGTAATGACGGAGAAATGCTCCCCAATACGTATTTGGTTATCACACTTACGGTAAATGCGTAATCACCCTCATCACGCAATTGCATTTCCTCAAGAAACCGAATTTCAAAAGATCGCGTTTCTGTCCACTTTCTGTCCAGTTTCTGTGCGACGTCATGTGAAAACACGGGCCAATAATCCGGTTCCGGTCGGGATTTTGTGTGGATTTTGTTTGGATTGGGCCCCGTGTGATAACGTCCTTAACCCTCCCTTCTCCAGGCTAAACATACCCAGTTCCCTAAGTCCCTCCTCATAAGGCATGGTTTCCAGACCCTTCGCCATTTTGGTCGTCCTCTTCTGGACAACATCCTTTTTGAACGGTGGTGCCCAAAACATAGTGTAGATGCACCATCTATCAGTCTCAGAGGAAAGCAATGGGAAGCCTCTGAAGAAATTGTGGCAAGGGAGGCGGGGTAGGTCACACAGCTGCAGGGAGACCCATGAAACAGGGTGAACAGAGGTCCTCCTTTTCCCAGACATGTCCTCCATTTCAACCTTCTATCCAGGAGGAATTTCAAGTTGCGCTCCATTTTGAACATGATGAAGAAGCATGGATTTACATTTATATGACTGTTTTTAGTTTTTGTTTGTTTGGGGTTTTTTTGGTCATGTCCAAAGATGTCCAAAATGGACTTTTGCTTGGAGTTTGCCAAGGGACACAAGACATTTTTCTCTAAGGTCCTACATTTGGCAGTGCCTTGTCCTCCTTTGTAGTTGACATTGGGTCACCCTGCCCATTGCCTTCCTCTGAGGATGACAGAGGGTGCATCTACACCAGGGTACCTAGACATCCTCCTTTCCCTGGCTATGTCCTACATTCCAGCCAGGACTATATTGGCAATGGTTTCCCAGAGGACCTTTTCATCTGCTGCCCCCAGACTGTGGAATGACCTGCTGCAAGAGATTTGACAGCTGAATACGCTGATGGCATTTAAAACAGCACTAAAGACACAGCTCATCTGGCAGGCCTTCCCAATCAGTTTTAAATCATGACTTTTTAATTGGTATATTTTAAAGAATGAATTATATGAGTATATTTTAATTATTTTTATAGTATTGTATTTGAACTGTTGGCTTTGTGTGTTTTCTTTTTTAATTGTGTTTTGTATTTTAATGTGGTGTACTCTACTTTGAGCCTTGAGGGAAGCAGGAAAGAAATAATAATAATATTAATAATAATAATAATAACAACAACAACACACCTGTCCAGGAGGAATTTCAAGATGTCCTCCTCTCTGAGCATGACTTAGGGCCTTTGCAGACTGCCAGAAATAGTGCAAATTGAGTCCACTTTAAGGGTTAGGGTTAGTGCTAGGGAATCATGGGAATTGTTTTTTCTCTGAGCCATTGAGCCTTCTCTGTCAGAGAGCTCTGGTGCCACAATAAAACACAGTTCCCATGATTCCCTAACCCTAACCCTTAAAGTGGACTCAATTTGCACTATTTCTAGAAGTCTTCAAAGGCCCTAAGAAGCATGGCTTTACACTTATATGAGTGCTTTTTAGTTTTTCTTTGGTCATGTCCTCCCTTGAAAGTCCTACATTTGGCAGTTCCTTGTCCTCCTTTGCAGTTAGGACATCCGATCACCCTGTGCAAGATCCCTTAGCATGCCTAATATAGCATTTGATGTGAATTTGCATTGACAGGAGTGTGTGTTGTTTTGGGGTTTTTTTTAGCTTTTCTTTGGCCATGTCCTCCTTTTTTCTTGAAGGCCCAAAATTTGGCAGTGCCTGATCGTCCTTTGCAGTTAGGAGGACATCTGGCCACCCTGCCATGGAACCCCTGACCATTTCTACAGAGTAATGTTCCAGGAGTGAAAATAGGAGGAAGGAATATTAACAACCTAAGATACGCAGATGACACCATAATTCTTGGTTTTGTTTTGTTTTATTAAGATTTTTGCATTACAAACATAAACATAGCCATTTGGCATGCTTGCAAACAGAATAAAAAGAAAACATTAAAGGGTAGCTGTGTTGGCCATTTAGCAAATTCAAACAAAGATCCACCAAACAGTGTTTGCAAATCCTGGTCTTTGCAAATCTCCCAATATCCACATGGCCAGAAGGAGGAAGGGCCAGCCTGCAAAAGATACCCTCCACTTACCATCTTAATTAAGGACAGAAACATCAAAATGCAGGCATCTGACTAACATCTCCAATTGTTTTTCTCCTGTTTGGTTTCTAACCTCTTCTTGCCTGATGAAGAAGCCAGTGGAGCTTTGAAAGCTTGCAACAAGTATATTGTGCATTTTGGTTGGCCAATGAAGGTATCACTGTTTAGAATAAAAAGAAGTTTGTTAAACAGAACAGAACTGGCCATTTGAAGATGAAAAGCTCCTCATGCCAATAATAGTTACTCTTCTTCATTTTTTTTAAATCACTTCCAAATACTCTGTTGCAATTCTTTTCTCAGCTTCCTCTGGCCTTCGTTTCATTTTAGAGATTTGTGAGAACAGAGAAGAAATATCAGATGTCTGGATGGAATCGTAACTTTGGATGGAATCGTAACAGTAAGTACTTAGGCTGCATCCACACTGCAGAAATAATCTGGTTCGACACCGCTTTAAGTGCCCCTGGCTCAAGGGCCTTTACAGTACTGCCAGAAATAATGCAGCTTGAGTCCACTTTAACTGCCCTGGCTCAGTGCTAGGGAATCATGGGAACTGTAGTTTATTGTGGCACCAGAGCTCTCTGACAGAGAAGGCTCAATGCCTCAGAAAAAAACTACAGTTCCCATGATTCCCTAGCACTGAGCCAGGGCAGTTAAAGTGGACTCAATTTGCACTAGTTCTGTAAAGGCCCTCAATGCTCTTGCTCTGGGGCCACCACAAAGTTACAATTCTCCAGAATGCCATAGCATGGAGCCAGGGCAGTTAAAGCGGCGTCAAACCGGGTTATTTCTGCAGTGCGGATACAGCCCTAGCTGTACAACCTACTTGACAGACTAGGACACGATGCCAGTCACCGCAGCCCAGCTTAACTAAGCCAGTAATAATACTAATAGTAATAATAAGGGAGGCGCTGGCTTGAAGAAGGGGAGGTTTTCCCCAGGCTGGAAAGGGAAGTGACGCTTTGCAAGGGTTCCCGGAAGCCGCTGGGTCCTGTGTGCGATTCCTGTGTGTTTTCACTTTTTTTGCTCCCGTCTTAATAAACCCAAGTTGCTGCAGAAGAGGAAAAAAGAGAGAGAAAGGTAAAGAGGCTCAAGGAGGAGAGAAAAGGGCTCTTGGGTCTGGAGGAAGAGGGATCTGCTGAGTGGGAACATGGAGGGGGTCCCTCAATCTCTAACCCTCCCAAAAAGTGTGGGGTCTGCCCCCCCACCCCAAAAAAGCCCCAAGTCTGGGCAATGAAGGGCCCCCCAATCCTCCATTCTTGATGGATAGCACTCAGATGTTTTCCATCTTCCTTGGACTGCGCCATTTCAGGAGTGTTTACTCAGGAGTTGTGAGTAATGAAAGGGATGAAAGGATTGGGGATCCCATGTTGCGGTTGTTGTTGTGGTTGTTTTGTTGTTGTTGTTGTGTGCCTTCAGATCAATGAATTCTTAACTTATGGGTACTCTTTGTTGTTGTTGCTGTATGCCTTCAGATCAATCAGTTCTTATGGCTACCCTTTGTCGTTGTTGCTGTTGTTGTGTGCCTTTAGATCAATCAGTTCTTAACTTATAGTGACCCGTTGTTGTTGTTGTTGTTGTTGTTGTTGTGTGCCTTCAAGTCTGTGTCTGACTTATGGCGACCTCTATCATGGGGTTTTGTTGGCAAGATTGGTTCAGAGGAATTTTGCTCTGGCCTTTTTCTGAGGCTGAGAGAGTGTGACTGGCCCAAGGCCCCCCAGTGGATTTCCCCATTGAAAGAGTAATTTTGTTGTGTGCCTTCAAGTCTGTGTCTGACTTATGGCAACCCCTATCCTGGGGTTTTCTTGGCAAGATTGGTTTAGAGGAATTTTGCCCTGGCCTTCCTCTGAGGCTGAGAGAGTGTGGCTGGCCCAAGGTCACCCAGTGGGTTTCCCTATTGAAAGAATAATTGTTGTTGTGGGTCTTCAATCTGTGTCTGACTTATGGTGACCCTATCCTGGGGTTTTCTTGGCAAGATTGGTTCAGAAGAATTTTGCCCTGGCTTGTTTATGAGGCTGAGAGAGTATGGCTGGTCCAAAGTCATGCTGTGGGTTTCCCTGTTAAAAGAGTTATTTTGTTGTGTGCCTTCAAGTCTGTTTCTGACTTATGGTGACCCCTAATGCAAAGGTATAATGGGGTTTTCTTGGCAAGATTTGTCTAGAGGAGGTTCGCCCTTGCCATCCTCTGAGGCTGAGAGAGTGTGACTGGCCCAAGATCCCCCAGTGGGTTTCCCCATTGAAAGAATAATTTTGTTGTGTGCCTTCAAGTCTGTTTCTTATGGCGACCCCTAAGGCAAACCTATCCTGGGGTTTTCTTGGCAAGATTAGTTTAGAGGAGGTTTGCCCTGGCCATCCTCTGAGGCTGAGAGTGTGTGACTGGGCCAAGGTCACCCATTGCCAAACCAAGAATTGAACCCTGGTCTCCAGAATCATAGTCCAACACTGGAACTAATACACCACACTGGAGACCTTAAGGTGACCCTCTCATGGGGTTTTCTTGGCAAGATTTGTTCAGAAGGGGGTTTGCCATTGCCTTCCCCAAGGCTGAGAGAGTGTGTGGGTTTCCCTGGCTGAGCTGGGATTTGAACCCTGGTCTCCAGAGTCCTAGTCTCATACTCAAACCAATACACCACACTGGCGACCCTCTCATTGGGGGATTTTGGACAAGATTTTTTCAGAAGGGGGCTTGCCTTCCCCTGAGACGGGGGGCGGGGCGGTTTGCAGACTGCCAGAAATAGTGCAAATTGAGTCCACTTTTAGGGTTAGGGTTAGTGCTAGGGAATCATGGGAATTGTATTTTTTTCTGAGACATTGAGCCTTCTCTGTCAGAGAGCTCTGGTGCCACAATAAACTACAGTTCCCATGATTCCCTAACCCTAACCCTAAAAGTGGACTCAATTTGCACTATTTCTGGCAGTCTGCAACCCCCCTGAGTGTGATTTACCTAAGGTCACCCTGCAGGTTTTTAGGCTCTGGTGGACATTCGAATCCTGATCTCCAGAACTGTAGTCCAACGCTGAAACCGCTATACAGTGGGCCCTTGGTATCCGCTGGGGTTTGGTTCCAGGTTCCCCTGTGGGCACCAAAATCCTTGGATGCTCAAGTCCCATTAAATACAATGGTAGAGTCAAGTGGTGTTCCTTATATAAAATGGCAAAATCGAGGTTTGCTTTGGGGAATTAATATTTTTTGAAGTATTTTCAATCCGTGGATACTTGAATCCGTGGATAAAAAAAAATCTGTGGATATAGAGGGCCGACTGTACCATGTTGTGGACACTTTGGGGACTCTAGGGCACCCAAAGTCCCAAACCATCACTGCTGCCCTCTTGGAAAGAAAGTGAGGAAGGGAGCACGTAGGTTGGGATTTTCAGATGCTGGTTTGCTTTTTCTGTCCAAGGTAGACCAGGGAGGAGAAGGTGTTGTTGGGGAGCCATCATAGGAGGGTGGAGAAAGGGGGTATCGAGCAAACATCCCAAATGGTTGGGACTGAGGCAGTGGCTTCACTAGGATTGGCGTCACCTGGTGCGGTAACTCAAGGTGTCCCCCTTTGACCTCTTCCCATACCATCCCACACCATACAGAAGCCTTAGCAATGTGTTTTGTACTAATGTTACTCATAACTCTTAATTCCTATATATCACTGAATGTGATGGCAACAGTTTGTGACATAAACAACAAGCAAAGTTTGAACGATACAGTTGGCCCTCCACATTTGTGGCTTTGAATTTTGCGGATCTGATTATTTGCGGTTTTGATTCCTATCTTCTCTCTAGGAATTTCTAGCTCCTCCTGCACAACTCTGCCAGAAGTTGACCATAAGAGTTGTGCTGGAGAACCTAGAAATTCCTAGAGAAAATATTTCTTGTAAATGGATCAGAGCCTGTAAGAGCCTGGGCTACCACTCAAAGCCAATTGGAGGGCACTGGTCATTGCAATCCAAAAAAAGTAACTTTCCCAAGTTCTGGTGAGGATGATGAGGTTTTGTCTGCATCAGGATCCACATTTGCAGAAATGAGTTTGCTATTGGTATAGGAGTTAACCTGTTTGCCCCTTTTCCTCTGCTATGTCATGTACAGTTGTCCCTTTACATCTGCAGTTTTGATTTTTGCAGATTTGGTTATTTATGATTTGATTAATATGTTCTCTCTAGGAATCTCTAGGTCCTCCAGCATGACTCTATGATCAGCTTCTGGCAGATGTTGACCATAGAGTTGCTCTGGGGGACCTGGAGATTCCTAGAGAGGTGTTCTCTTAGGTAAAGAGAATAGTGTTTTTTATTTGCGGTTTTTCCACATTCACGGGGGTCCTTCACTCCTAACCCCAGCGAATGTGGAGGGACCACTGTACGTTTAAATCACAATATCATAGCAGAGCCTAAATGTATTTATGTATACATAATTTCATGTGGCTAAAGTAACAATTGGATCAAAATATATATTTTAAAAAAATAAAAATTAAACATTGAAATTTTAATTTTTGTAAAAAAAAAAACCCTGGGGCCTCTCTTTTCTTTTCCCACTGAGCTTCACCCCACTCACACCATATCTTCAGCATTTTAGAGGGACACAGATGAATGCCACAACCCGTTTCTGCTAAAAGGTAAGGTGTTTGAGGAGCAGTGGTGTCACCCCCCCTTCACTGGACAAGTGAATTAGGACGTCAACTGGTGCGTCTGCACCCCCCCCCAAACACACGCACCACTAGTGATGCCACTGGATTGAGGTCTTGAGGAGGAGTCCAGTTGCTCTAACTGGCCTTGGGATGGCCTGGGGAACCTGCCCAAGTGTGCCAGTGGTACCCACCAAAGCTGAACAAGGTAGAATTCCTGCTTTATTAAAATCATAAGCAACTGGGGAGATCCTAGCCTGGATTTCCCCATTTTGAATTTCACCACTGTCATGATCTGATGCCAGCGTGATGCAGTGGTTTGAGTATTGGGTTTTGACTCTAGAGACCAGGGTTCGAATCCCTGCTTGGTCATGTCAACCCACTGGGTGACCTTGAATAAGTCATACTCTTTCAGTTCCAGTGGATGGCAATGGTAAACTCCCTCTGAAGAATCTTGCCAAGAAAATCCTGTGATAGGTTCTCCTTAGGGTTGTCATCAGTCAGAAATGACTTGAAGGCACACAACAACAACAGCATGATCTGATGGGGAGGCCTGCCTTCCCCCTTCAGTCCCTCACTCCATTTGTAATATTGTAAATACGTGGGACCTGTTCCTATTTTGGGTGCTGTTTAGGATGCCAGCCATACCCTCCTCTAGGGCTGCTGCCACACTTCAGAAATTAAGCAGTTTGACACCACATCTACTTCCATGGCTCAATACTATGGAATCTTGGGATCTGTAGTTGTTGTGGCACCAAAGTTCTCTAGCAGGGATGGTCAAATATCTCACAAAACTAGAAATCTCAGGATTCCATAGCATTGAACCATGGTGGTTAAAGTGGTGTCAAACTGCTTTATTTCTGCAGTGTGGCAGTAGTCTAAGACACACCACTCTATTTCTTTCCTACCTGGTTTGGTGCATTAAAGGTAAAGGTAAAGGTAAAGGTATTCCCCATTTACAAGGTTGTCAGGTCGTGTCTGACCGTAGGGGATGGTGCTCATCTCCGTTACTAAGCCAAAGAGCCAGCATTGTCAGAGACTACTCTGTGATTACGTGACCAGCATGATTGCACAGAATGCTGTTTACCTTTCCATTGAAGTGGTATCTATTTATCAACTTGCATTTGCATGCTTTCAAACTGCTAGGTTGGCAGAAGCTGGGACTAGTGACAAGAGCTCACCCCATCATGCAGCACCTGGGCCTTGAACTGCCAACCTGCTGACCTTGCAGTCAACAGAATCAGCATCTTAATCACTTGAGCCACTGCATCACCTAATGTATTACCAGCCCCTATAGTCAACCACTGCTCTGTGGCCACAGGACATACTCATTTCTCATTGGGTTATGGGGAGGGGTGCTATTATAAATCCTCCACAAAGACGTCTCACATTTCTGCAAACTTGCAGTGGTGTGGGGGTCAAATGTGGTGATGCCTCCTTCCCTTTGTGTATGAATGGTTTTGCTTTGGCTATGTCAGAATCCACTTTGGAAATAGAGGTAATGTAAGGATTAGAAGTAGACAATACACTTGGCGGCAGTAATAGAAATGTTGAGTATTAAAAGCATCACAAGCTAGTTAGTAGTTAGCAGTGCTGAACACCAGTCATCCACCTCCATCCACTGATCAGCTTCCATACTGTCATAATTGCACATTAGAATAATAATTCTATGCCAAGAATATCTACCAGCTATTGCCTCAATTAATACCTGGTCTTATTTGAAGTGGGTTCAAAGGGGGGGGAAATCCATATGTCGCTCCAGAGGAGGCACACCTATATACATGTGCTCAGAACAACATAACATGGACAAATGAATTTTTTGCATATGTACTTGGGATTGCTAGGTAGTTGTTTACACCTTTGGCTCATGCTTTTGATTAGGATGGTGCCTTCTGCTCTTATATTCATTGATTGTGCACAATGAATGATAGTAATATCAATGGATTGACTGAAAATCAAAGAATGTGAGCTAGTTCACAGATCTCAAGATTCTTGGGAATCAACAACTTCCCAGCACTTTTGAATCTTCTGATGCCATTTCGGGCCCTTCAGTACACAAGTAGGAAATCTTAACAACAAACCAAATAGTACATGTTGAAGAAGTGGGTGTCACCTCTTCCTGGGATTAGTGTCCTGCCTCAGCTTTATAAAGATTGATGATATAGTAGACAACAGGGGGATATTGATTGACACTGGCTCTTTGTTCCTTTTCAGGTTGCACCCTGGAGTGTTTTCTGCTGTTTGGCCCATCTGCTGCACTGCCATGCTGCAGGCTGTATCTGATAAATCTTGTGATGTGGCTGTCAACTAGCTGAGTCTCTTCCCCACTGTGGGGAGAAAGGTGAGGTGACATTTGAGGAAAACTGACTTTCCTTTACATTTTCACCAGAGCTGAAAACTGGAGGATGGGGAAGTACCATACTGTATATATTTGAATATAAGTCAACCTCATGGATAAGTCGAGGGCAGGTTTTGGGGCCAGAATTAAGGATTTTGATATGACCTGTGGATAAGTTGAGGGTAAAACCTAGGGGCATTTAACAAAGGATCTGAAGAATGAAGCAAAGGAAAACAGTGTCCAAGAACTTACAAAATTCCTGCAGGCACAACTGTTTGTGCTTACCCTAAAGACTGGATGGATGAAAGAGCAGAGGGAGGTCAGTGCTTCCAGGACAGATTTCACTCTTGCCTTTCACTAGGCGGTGGTTTCTTTTTTAAAAATAAAAGTTAAAGTACAGTACTTGCATTGCCCCATGGATAAGTCGGCTCAATTTTTTTGGGTGGCACTGAATAGGTGTGGGAAAGGGGCAATGAGGCATTGGGTGGAAGAGAAGGGAAAAGAAAGCTGGTAGTAATGGATAGATATGGGAAAGAATGGGTAGGTATTATAATTGCTGGGTACAATGAGGTCCAAAGGTACTCTGTGCCTTCACATTTTTGGGCAATAAGGAAGCATTGGGAAGTTACAATGGACATATGTGTGTATATGTGTTGACATAGGTCTGGGCAAGTGAGAGAACTACCCTCTTTCTCCCTTGCTAACAACTACCTTTCCTTAGCATTAAAATGTCATGGACCTCAGGCCAATGGTGAGTGTGCCCAGAGGCAAAAGTAGATGGGACCAGCCCTTCTCTTTTTCTCTCCCCTCCTCCTTCTCTCTTTTTCTTTCTAGTTATGAAACCCCCTTTTCTCTCTTTTTCTCCTTGACGATTGGGATGCAGTGGGAGAGACCAGTGGCTGTTGCCAATCGCATTGACTCTTTCAAAGGGCTTTTGAAACTAAGCTGAGGGCCACATGTGAGGCTGGCCCACAGGTTGGCCATACTGACATCAGAGGTAACATGAGAAGAGTCCTACTGAACTGGCCCAAAGGTCTTTTTACTCCAGTGATGGGCAGTATATGACCTACAAGTTGTGTGGCCCTTGCTTAGATAGAACTGACTGCAATCACTGCCATCCATGCAATGGCTTTTCCGTTGTTCTTCTCTACTTTAAGGAAAGGAAGTAGTGTCTCTCTGCAGTCTTACCTCAACCGCTATGATATAAAGGGACAGTCTAGCATCCTGCACTATAGAGAACCACTGCACTTTCTGCCAAATTTTGGCAACAGGATAGATGTGAATGGTGGCAGGACCTCCTGTGAGTTCAGTGCAGTCCTCTGCCTTCAGCTTTTAAAGATTTCTTGGCTAGTTGCCCTTATAACATTTCGTGGCAGTGGCTTCCTGACCTTTAATTACAGAAGTAGTAATGTGAAAAAATACTTTACTGAATCCATTTGCCCATCAGTTTTGTAAGGTGAACTATATAAGAAGAGTTCTGATGTTATATATGATGGGCATTCTTGAGGCCAGCCCTATCATTAGGCAATAATAATAATAATAATAATAATAATATAATAAAGTTTATTTATACCCCGCCCAATGGGGACCCAATCAGGGCGGCTTACAAGTTTAAAAGCATAAACCAGATAAAACATATAATACAGATAAACCCACCCACCCCCCTTAAAACAATATTAAATCAAGCAAATTTAAAATCAACATGAATTAAAAAATTAAAAATTAAAATCTTACACAGAATAACTAATGCCTAACTGAATGATCCCCTCCATCTAGCGATGGGGCCACGTAGGGGGATCATTAGCGGCAATTTATGTCCGGGATGGGGGGGGTGACTAGTCCGGAAAGGCCTGCCGGAAGAGATCCGTCTTAATAGCCTTTTTAAAGCTATCCAAAGATGTTAATAGACGGATCTCTTCCGGCAGGCCGTTCCAGAGGCTAGGGGCGACAGCTGAGAAAGCCCTCCGGGAGGTTGCCACAAGCCTCGATTTCTGAGGCTGCAGCAAATTCCTCCCGGAGGACCGAAGAGCGCGGGGAGGATTATATGGGAGTAGGTGGTCCCTGAGATAGCTTGGACCCAAGCCATTTAGGGCTTTAAAGGTAATAACCAACACCTTATACTGGGTCCAGAAACTAATAGGCAGCCAGTGGAGGGACCTCAAAACCGGAGTAATGTGGTCCCCCCGAGATGTTACCGCAACAAGCCTGGCCGCCATGTACTGTACCAATTGTAGTTTCTGAACCAGGCACAAGGGTAGCCCCATGTAGAGTGCATTACAGAAATCGAGGCGTGAGGTTACCAACGCGTGCACCACGGTCTCAAGGTCCCTTACTTCCAGAAAAGGGCGCAGCTGGCGTATCAACCGAAGCTGATAACAGGCGCTCCTGACCGTCGCATTAACCTGATTCGTCATCAGGAGCGACGAGTCGAGGAGCACCCCCAAGCTGCGAACACAGTCACTGGAGGAGAGCGTGACCCCATCCAGGACTGGAGGTTGCAACCCAATTCCTGGTTTCGGGGCCGCTACCGTGAGCACCTCCATCTTGTCTGGATTCAGCTTCAACCTGTTTTTCCTCATCCAGCCCATTACCGCCTCAAGACATTCATTGAGAGAAGAGATGCCATTGGAATTCGAGACCGACGAACAAGACACGGAGAAATAGATTTGGGTGTCATCAGCGTACTGATAACACCCAGCACCATAACTCCGTATAATCTCACCCAGCGGCTTCATATAGATATTAAACAGCATTGGGGACAAAATAGCTCCCTGAGGGACCCCACAAGTAAGGTCCCTCTTACTGGAGCTACAGTCCCCGAGCAGCACCCTCTGGGACCGGCCCGAGAGGAAGGACCGGAACCACTGCAAAGCAGTGCCTCCGATACCCAGCCCCTGCAGGCGGTCCAAGAGGATGCCATGATCTATTGTATCAAAAGCTGCTGAGAGGTCTAGGAGCACCAACAGGGTCACGCTACCCCTGTCGATGCCCAGACGCAGATCGTCGGTCAAGGCAACCATGGCAGTCTCAACCCCAAAGCCTGTCCTGAAGCCGGTTTGAAATGGGTCTAGATAATCGGTTTCATCCAAGACTGCCTGGAGCTGAAGAGCAACTGCCCTCTCGATCACCTTGCTCAAAAATGGCAGCAATGACACAGGCCTATAGTTCTTCATGTCCAGGGGGTCCAGGGAAGGTTTTTTCAGAAGCGGCCTAACCGCCGCTTCCTTTAAACATGATGGAACATGTCCTTCCCTAAAGGATGCATTGACAATATCCGTAAGGAATCTCATCAGTGCATCCCCCCCTGGCTGGCCAGCCAAGATGGGCAAGGGTCGAGAGGGCAAGTCGTCTTCCTCACCTTACCAAGCAGCTTGTCCACATCCTCAGCAACACCGTAAGACAGCCACCTCATACAGTTGACAAGAGCTAACATGGAAGGGAAGGAAATTGTCCATCCTTTAATTATTATTTTTCTTACAGCAGGTGCCAAAATAACCTGGCCAGCTTTGGGTACTATGCCTCATGATTTAGAGGGGCATGACCTTTCCTGTTCTGTCTCAGACAGAAAATTGTTTTTATCTGGCCCTCTCAGGAACTAACAGGCACAGGCAAGAAAAGGCCATTTATCACCACCTCTGACATAGTTAAATAAAGCCACATCTTAGTAAACAAAGCCTCTTAAGAACAAAGCTCCTTCTTACAAAGTTTTTTAATGCTTGCCCAGCCTCCTCTTTTCTTCCTCATCCTCTATGTAGCTGGAAGTTTTTTAGCAGCATTGTCAGGATGGTGAAGAAGGATTGAAGAAACACAGACAGATGTTCAGTCTAAGTTGCACAAGCATGTCTGCAGTAAATAATGCAGTAAAGCTTAAGCTGGGAAAGAATGGGTTTCTAGTTTAGCTGATCCTACTGCATTTGTGTGTGCCTACCTACAAGAGACACACTAAACAGCAGCTGCCTCCAGAACACCTTATTGAGCATGTAAGAGCATCAATACAGAAGCAAAAGGGAAGAGCAGATAAGCCTGCCTCACCAGGTATCCACAGAGACATACTGTGTTAAAAAAGCACAAGTCTATATGTTTGGCCACCAAAATGGAAGTCATAAGAAAAGGAGAAGCTGGTGAAATAAAATGTCATCCCTGGATGCGTTTTGGAAGAAGCATTCAAATAGTCTCTAGAAGGATTAATGTTTCTGTTTATTAATGCAAGGCTTACCTGGACTGATTGTTTCATTTCACATGTGAATATTAGTTGTTTTGAATAAAAAGTGTGCTGAAACATGGTTAAACTTCTTTTTTTGTGGTGTAGGGAACAATGCCTATTCCGTCCGTGTTATTTCTGCCTACAGTATCAAATGTTCTGTTAAAGAAGTAATTGCAGCTACAGTGAAGTAAAGCACTCCCCTACGCACAGATATAACGGAGGGAAGCAGTAGTAGTTTTGAGCCATTTGCCACTAAGATGGAAAAGGATTAGGGAAACAGATGGGGGATATGTTAGGTTAGCTGAATTGCCTCTTTGTCCTCCTGATTCCAGGGCTGGCTATGCAATGTTGCTGTGGCTGATGACCTGAGATGGCCAAAACAGGCACTGATGAACCTCAGTTACTACTGGGTAAGCTACTACCTGCCCTGCCAACTCACTACTAAATGAGCAATGGAAATTGAAATTTCTGTTTCATTATTGGTCTTCCATCTTTTCCCACCCCCTATTTTTTTTCTTAAAAACAGAAGACGGGGAGTCAACTTCACAGGTCAAAGACGAATGGTCAGAGGCAAGGCCAGAGTCTCAGAGTATTGTGAAAATTGAGGTGGTTTGCACAGACGATGGAGAGAGCTCTACGCACAGCGCTGGTGAGTTGGAAGAGGAATTGGTTTTGGGGTCCAGGATCTGTTTTACACTACACAGCTATAGCACTTTAACTACTATGGCTGCATCCTATGGAATCTTGAGATTTGTAGTTTCGTGAGGTATTTACATTTTTCTGAGAGAGAACCATAGTACTTCACCAAACTACAAATCCCACCTTTTATTGGATGAAGCCATGGCAGTTAAAGTGTTTGTTGTCATTGCCTTCAGGAGGTGTTTGCTACTGTCTTCCTCTCAGGCTGAGAGAGAATGTGGGATTCCATGGCCAAGTGAAAATTCAAATGCTAGTCCAGTAGTCAGATCACTACACCATGCTGGCTCTCTAGTTAAAATAGTATCAAAGTGCTATAACTGTGTAGTGTGAGAATGATACGGGTATCAGCAATCTGGAGAGGCCTGGCAAGGCCTTTTATGTGTGGGAGAACTAATAGTACTGTTGGAATTTAGGCCAAGAATGTGTGTACAGTCGGCCCTCTGTATCTGTGGATTCCTTATCCATGGATTCAACCATCCACAGCTTTAAAATATATATAAATTAAAAAAAAAAGCCTTGATTTTGCCATTTTATATAAGGGACACCATTTTACTACACCATTGTATTTCATAGGATTTGAGCATCCATGCATGGATTTTGGTATCCACAGGAGGTCCTGGAACCAAATCCCAGTGGATATCAAGGGCTCACTGTATTTGTTTGTTGGTTTGAACTTTGTTTTAAAGCCTGGTTTTCCATCAGAATTTTAAAAAGTAATTTGCAAACATAGGGCCTTTGCAGACTGCCAGAAATAGTGCAAATTGAGTCCACTTTAAGGGTTAGGGTTAGGGAATCATGGGAACTGTATTTTATTGTGGCACCAGAGCTCTCTGACAGAGAAGGCTCAATGTCTCAGAAAAAAAAATACAATTCCCATGATTCCCTAGCACTAACCCTAACCCTTAAAGTGGACTCAATTTGCACTATTTCTGGCAGTCTGCTAAGGCCCACGATTCCCAAACCAACCCATCATAATACACAGTGGAAACCAATAATAATGGTAGCATTTCACAGCAACATTTAGAAACTAATAAACCAGTTAAAAACATTTTAAAAGCCATTCTAAGAGCTATTGCAGTGTAAGAAAATGGAAACATAGTTTATTTCATCTCTGAAGTACATTAATTTGGTGCTAAAAAAATTGAGAGGGCCACCTTGAGTGTCAGTTTTGAGGAAAAAGGTAAGATTCCTTCAGCTGTGTCTCCAATGATAAGATTGAATTGATTCATCTACTAAAAATATGCCTTCAGTTAAACAGGCAGCAGGTGTTAATTTTAAAGTGTGTGTATGTGTGTATTTCATACAGATAGGACCTGAAAATGTTGCTTTGGTTGAGCAGAACTCCCAGAATCCTCCAGCCAGCATGACTGGTAGTAAAACACTTTCCCAAACTGTGGATATAGGTATTAATAAAAATTTGTAAGTGGTGAATACCGTGGATAATCTGTTGCAACAGATGTACCTTGCCTTATTTAAAAATGAAACTTTCTTTCTGTGGGAGCATCCACACTGCAGAAATAATGCAGTTTGACACCATTTAAATATCCTGGCTCAGTGCTGTGGAAGCCTGGGATTTGTAGTTTGTTGTGACAAGAGAGCTCTCTGACAGAGAAGGCCAAATATCTCACAAAACTACAAATCCCAGAATTCCATAGCATTGAGCCATGGCAATTAAAGTGGTGTCAACCGGGATTATTCCTGCAGTATAAATGCAGCCTTTATTACAGTTGGGTTTTCCCCCTCACATGAACATTTGTATAGCAAAGACTAATATAAATAAATAGACAAGTTAGGATACCTGGCTCCCATCAGGTATTTTGCACTGCAGCTTCCATTTGCTCCATCCAGCATGACTGAGGTGATGGGAGTTGTCATCCAAAACATCTGTTGCTTATCCCTGGACTAAAATGTTCTTTGATCAATCAACTTAGAGTTTTATTTAATTGTCTGACAGACTACTACATCCTCTTCTTCTCATTCTCATTCTCATCATCCCACCTTTTTCCCCTGTTAGGGACTGAAAGCAGCTTGCAACAGTTTAAAAAGGGCATAGTTAAAATTTTACAAAATGCAAAAGTTAAAAAATTATTCAAGCATCAATTTAAAAAAACCAGTTAAAAACAATCCATTTAAAAAAACCACCACAACAGAAATAACAAATAGGAAGTCCAGCACATTGTTTTGGGGGTTATGAACTTTTTACAGTCAGTCCTCAAAGGGTATCAAAACAGAAAGGTCTTCACCTGTATATGGAAGGACAGTAAGGAGGGTGTCAGTCTAACCTCATGTTATGATCAATTATATTTGTTAACCTTTGTCATGCTTTGTAGGCATTTTAAGTAGTGCTTGTGATCCAGAGGTAGGTGTTGTTATCTTAGTGACCTGTCTTCTGTCCCTCCCCTTTCTCTCTCCACAGCGGAGGAGCCGACCCGCAAGCGCAAAAAGGGTCCTGCCCCCAAGATGTTGGGTGACGAAGTGTGCAGCGTGTGTGGGGACAAGGCTTCAGGGTTCCACTACAACGTCCTCAGCTGTGAGGGCTGCAAGGGTTTTTTCCGGCGCAGCATCATTAAGGGGGCACAATACACCTGCAAGGGCAGCGGGCAATGCAACATGGACTTGTACATGCGTCGGAAGTGCCAGGAGTGCCGCTTGAAAAAGTGCCGGCAAGCAGGCATGAGGGAGGAATGTGAGTAACAGCAAGAGGCAAGGGCTGGGATCTGATGTGTGTCAGTGGTGTCATTAGGGGGTTGCAGGGCTGTAGCCCACACCAAATGACACCCCAGAAGAGGGGTGACACCCAGTTGGGCCCTCCTCCTGCTGTGGAGTGAGAAGGGCCGAGTGGTCCTCTTCTGCCATCACTGTGGCAACAGTCTCCTCATGAGAAGCTTGTGCGGAAGCAGCGGAGGAAATTGCCAAGCAGTCCCCTCCTGTCTTTGCTGTGGTGGCAGTGGTCTCCTCATGTGGAGGCCAGTGCTGGCACAGCAAAAGAGATGGCTGTGTGCACCCTTTTGGCCACCCCCTCACCCCCCTGGCAGCACTCCCTATACTGGGTGACACCAAGGGTGGGAATGCCACTGTGTGTGTACTGTGTGTGAGAGAGAGGGAGAGAGAGAGGTTTTGGCAGGAAGAGGGAGCACAAAGAACTTGGTAGGTTCCACATGGATCTCAGATAGGGTTTCCAGTTCAGGATTGTCTCAAACCCTGAGGTTTTAGAACTAAAGCTTGGGACCTAGTGATGGCCTCTGGTCATGGCATTAGGTGCTATGCATTAAGTACCAACTACAGTTGCTCACCTTCTTGGGGAGAGGTGATAAGGAACATTTAATCTAGGGATGCAGTGGCTCAGTGGTTAAGATGCTGACTCTGACGATTGCAATATCAGCAGTTCAAGGCCCAAGCACTGTGTGATGGAGTGAGTTCCCGTTACTAGTTCCAGCTTCTGCCGAACTAGTAGTTCAAAAGCATGTAAAAGTGCAAATAGATAAATAAATACCACTTTGGTGGGAAGGTAACAGCTTCTGCTGGCCACATGATCACAGAGTTGTCTTGGACAATGTTGGCTTTTCGGCTTAGTAACGGAGATGAGCATGGCCCCTATGGTTGAACACAACTTGACAACCTTGTCAAAGGGAAAACCTTTACCTTTTTTACTTGCTTCTAGCCAGAAGGTAGATGCAGAGCCATGTGGAGGGTGAGTCCTGGTGCTACAACAACTGAGAGGGGAAGAGGAGGGTAATCCTGCAACAAAACAGTGAATCCTTGCAAATTGTAGCAAGCTGCTGTGCACTAGCTGAGTTGGAGATTTGCACATAGCCCAGTCTCCTTGGCTGGAGCTGAGCCCACCAAAATGGGAAAATCTGCATCCTCACCTCCCACCTGAAATTGACCCATGAAAACTGGAGATTTGAGGCTAGGTCATGAGATCTGGCAACCTTAAGCTCAGATCTCTTTGAATACAGCCATAGTGTATTGGTTTCCATCCTACAGAATCATAATGTGGAAAAATATTTTGGGGTACCATAGTATACAAAATCCCCCAGCTATTAGGGCTAGTAGCCATGCTGGCTTGGAGATTCTGGGAAAGTAGGTTAAAAAAATCCCATACTCAGCAGAATGCCCTTCAATTGAGATTAGATTTGTATCTACTAATTCCTTTTTACTCCATGCCAAAGATTTTTCTTTTAGACAAAAAAATTCTGATTGATAAAATTCCAAGCACTGTTTTGTTTTTAATGCATTTTAAAATGTTCTGTTGTTTTAACTTACATTTGATTATTTTAAGTGTTCTAATTCATTCAATTGACAGTAAAATAACCCCAAACAACCTGGTTGTTTTAATTATACCACTCTAAAATCTTTATATGGAGCCATTTGGAATTTTTTGTGAATAAATGTTTTAAATTGTTCACTTTAAAAAAAAAAAAGATTTATATCATTTCTTTCTGCTAGAGGAGCTTTCAGGCCAGTTTACCAATTCCAAACTGACACTGCAGCATAGTAATAAAATGTTAGCAGAAAACAGTTGTAAAAACAGAGAAAAGCTATATGGAAAAACCAAACTTGGTTTGTAAAAAACAAAAGTGAGAAGGAAAACCAGCTCAAAGCAGTTTATGTACCAATTCAAAGCAGTTACTGGCAATTAAAAGGTTAGGCAAACAGGATGAACTTGGCCTGGTCTTTAAAGAAATAACAATGATGGCATTGGATGAATCTTTCTGGGGAATGAATCCTGAAGACAGAGAAGTTTTCCAGAATTTATTCCTAGTTTTCTGGAAAACTTATTACCATGTAGCATGGACTTTTAAGGTATGCTTTGGTGATTCCAGCTCATTTTAGTGAATCCCCTCTCTAGGTGTTCTATCGGAAGAGCAGATTCGCAAGAAGATCCGGAAACAACAGGAGGGTGAAGGAGCCTCAGGTGGGGAGAGTGGTGGAGGTGAGGTTCTTCGGGTGCCTCCCCTGCCCTGTGATCCAGCTTTGCCCCAGCCTGAGCCAATTCCTCTCACACCCCAGCAAGAGGGCATGATCCAGCAGCTTGTGGCAGCACAACAGCAATGCAACAAGAGGAGCTTCAGTGACCAGCCCAAAGTCACGGTAATTATATGCATTAATGGTGGAAGGAAACAAGATTATACATGAGAAAAATATCCCAGAGTTTTGATCTTTGGGCCTGGTTTAGGTCCTTTCTTCTCCTGGAATCTTCAAAACTATCTTGCTGTAGCTATTAAAAACCTACTTTCTGCCTGAAATTGACATGGCTGATAGCAGCTTTAACCAAGAAAGCTGGACTGGCTCATTTGATATTTTGGCTTACAACTCCAATCAACTCCCCTCCACCTGCAGCATGGCCAGTAATAAGGATCAAGGAACAAAGTTATGAAATAACTATTTACAAGTAACTAGTTACATGCAGTCAAAATCTTTAAAATAACTTAGGGCCTTTGCAGACTGCCAGAAATAGTGCACATTAAATTGAGGCACTGCCCTAGCTCAGTGCTAGGGAATCATGGGAACTGTAATTTATCGTGGCACCAGAGCTCTCTGACAGAGAAGGCTCAATGTCCCAGAAAAAAATACAATTCCCATGACTCCCTAGCACTGAGCCAGGGCAGTGCCTCAATTTAATGTGCACTATTTCTGGCAGTCTGCAAAGGCATTTAGTTAAAATAATTAAGGTATAAACATTACATTAGTTATACTTTAACATGTGATAACTTTAGTCCCACTCTGGTTAACCAGCTTTTAAAGTTACAAGGGTTTGGTCTTACTAACAGGTGGAGGAGGAATATTACATGATTTGTGTGCTGGGTTTTGCTATGCCTCATGCTCCCTTGTGAATACTGAGCTGACAAAAGGATGGAGAGGAAGAGAATACCATAGGTCAGCAGTATATAGCATTCAAGTGCAGTGTTGTTTTTAAAGTAACTAAAAGTATTAGCTATTTTAGTTACTTTGGGGGAGCAAGTAAGCAGACTGTCACCTTTTTAAAAACTGAACCTGTTAACTGTATTTAACTAGCCTGCTGGGGCTGGAATAACAGTGTCTTATTACTTTTGAAAAAGCTTTCCAAGTTCTGTTTTGGAAGCTAGGACCTTTAGAGTGCCAGAGGTTCACTACCCCTATTGTAAGCTTTGCAATGACACCAGTAGATTGTACTGCCCCTTCCAGCAAGCCAGAATTTTCTAGAATTTTGCTGCTTGCTGTCTCCAGGGTTCTCTTTCCAGTAAGTAGGTTCCTTCATTAGCTTGGTATTGGCATCATGCTGAGCTGAGGCTATGGAACTATGAGGAAGAGATGAAATCACTGAAGGAAAACCTTTGCAGCCAGACAAGATGGAAAATATGTTTTTCCGGCTTGTTTGGAGGAACAGACAGGAAACTGGATCCTAGCCCTACCCTCAGTCGCATCTGTCTTTTACACTTTCATGCTGAACCCATAGTTAGTGCTGGATCATCATGAACTTGAACATCTTGTCTGACACCACAGGGTGGGGTACTCTTTCTCTCATTTATCATTTATCTCCTTAGAGAGCCAGCATGGTGTAATGGTCTGAGTGTTGGACTATTACTCTGGAGATGAGGGTTCAAATCCCTGCTCGGCCATGAAAACCCAATTTTTTTTGTCCACAAAGGACTCTTAATAGTTTATACACAAACAATTTTTAAAAAGACAGTCTTTGCTTATGGTCTAAAAAAACGATACAGATGAAAAAAGGGAAGAGAAGGGAAGAGGAAAAATGCAAGTAGTCTGTCACTGGGGCTGATGGAGAAACCCTGTTTCCCATTTCATCCTCCTCTGCCTGCTCTTGGTAGCAATTGAGAGAGGACCTTAGCCATTAGTCACAGTAGGTCCTACAACTGGAAGTTGGACTCCACAACATCTGGAGGTTTCCTACACATGTGTTCCTTGTGTATACCTGACTCCCCATAAAATTTGGATACGGCAAGTTTGGATGATTATAACTTGGCTTAGTAAACCAAGATATAAACAAGCTTTTTTATTTTTATTTGTTTACATGCTGGTGGATACCTAACTCAGGTCACAGTGAAGCCAGGAAGGCTCTAACTGACCAATGTCCCCCCGCCCCCAAATTGGTAAATCATGGTTACCACCTTTAGAAAGAACCAAGGCATTAAGCCATGGTTTGAAATGACCTGAAAATCCTGGCTTGTTCCAAAAATAAAAGCAGAACTGTCTGAAAACAGCCAATGAATCTTATGTAAAACAGAGAGTGAGTCTTAGGTTGTATAAAACATTTTATTAGCCCGATGTGTTTGGGCTTCAGGAGAATGCTCAGGGAATTGGGAAAGGTTAGAAGTGCCCTAGGATCTCATTTGGAAGGAATCTCCAGCCTCTTTTATTTTAAGTACCGTATTTTTCGCCCTATAACACGCACTTTTTCTTCCCCAAAACGTGCGTGGGGAAGTGAGTGCGCCTTATAGGGCGAAGGGCCGAGGCCGCGGGGAGAAGGAGCCCTCCTTCCCCCCGCGACCTCAGTCTTTGAATGGGCTGGTGCTGGGATTGAAGCGATCCCAGCGCCAGCCCATTGAAAGACTGAGGCCGCCGGGAGAAGGAGGGATCCTTCTCCCCGCGGGCTCAGTCTTTGAATCGGCTGGCGCTGGGATCGAAGCGATCCCGGCACCAGCCCATTGAAAGACTGAGGCCGCCGGGAGAAGGAGCCCTCCTTCCCCCCCGGCCTCAGTCTTGGAATGGGCTGGTGCCGGGATCGAAGCGATCCTGGCACCAGGCCATTGAAAGACTGAGGCCGCCGGGAGAAGGATCCTTCTCCCCGCGGCCTCAGTCTTTGAATCGGCTGGCGCTGGGATCGAAGCGATCCCGGCACCAGGCCATTGAAAGACTGAGGCCGCCGGGAGAAGGAGCCCTCCTTCCCCCCTGGCCTCAGTCTTGGAATGGGCTGGTGCCGGGATCGAAGCGATCCCGGCACCAGCCCATTGAAAGACTGAGGCCGCCGGGAGAAGGAGCCCTCCTTCCCCCCCGGCCTCAGTCTTGGAATGGGCTGGTGCCGGGATCGAAGCGATCCCGGCACCAGCCCATTGAAAGACTGAGGCCGCCGGGAGAAGGATCCTTCTCCCCGCGGCCTCAGTCTTTGAATCGGCTGGCGCTGGGATCGAAGCGATCTCGGCACCAGCCCATTGAAAGACTGAGGCCGCCGGGAGAAGGAGCCCTCCTTCCCCCCCGGCCTCAGTCTTTGAATCGGCTGGCGCTGGGATCGAAGCGATCCCGGCACCAGCCCATTGAAAGACTGAGGCCGCCGGGAGAAGGAGCCCTCCTTCCCCCCCGGCCTCAGTCTTGGAATGGGCTGGTGCCGGGATCGAAGCGATCCCGGCACCAGCCCATTGAAAGACTGAGGCCGCCGGGAGAAGGATCCTTCTCCCCGCGGCCTCAGTCTTTGAATCGGCTGGCGCTGGGATCGAAGCGATCCCGGCACCAGCCCATTGAAAGACTGAGGCCGGTGGGGGGGAAGGAGGGCTCCTTCTCCCGGCGGCCTCAGTCTTTCAATGGGCTGGTGCCGGGATCACTTCGATCCCGGCACCAGCCCATTCCAAGACTGAGGCCGGGGGGGAAGGAGGGCTCCTTCTCCCGGCGGCCTCAGTCTTTCAATGGGCTGGTGCCGGGATCGCTTCGATCCCGGCACCAGCCCATTCCAAGACTGAGGCCGGGGGGGAAGGAGGGCTCCTTCTCCCGGCGGCCTCAGTCTTTCAATGGGCTGGTGCCGGGATCGCTTCGATCCCAGCGCCAGCCGATTCAAAGACTGAGGCCGCGGGGAGAAGGATCCTTCTCCCGGCGGCCTCAGTCTTTCAATGGCCTGGTGCCGGGATCGCTTCGATCCCGGCACCAGGCCATTGAAAGACTGAGGCCGGGGGGGAAGGAGGGCTCCTTCTCCCGGCGGCCTCAGTCTTTCAATGGGCTGGTGCCGGGATCGCTTCGATCTCAGCGCCAGCCGATTCAAAGACTGAGGCCGCGGGGAGAAGGATCCCTCCTTCTCCCGGCGGCCTCAGTCTTTCAATGGGCTGGCGCTGGGATCGCTTCAATCCCAGCACCAGCCCATTCAAAGACTGAGGTCGCGGGGGGAAGGAGCCCTCCTTCCCCCCGCGACCTCAGTTCAATGGGCTGGTGCTGGGATCGGAGAAGTTCTCCGATTCCAGCACCAGCCCATTGAACAACCGGCCTCCGGCTAAAGGGAGGAATCCTTTTTTCTTGGATTTTCCTCCTTTAAAATTGGGTGCGCCTAATATGCCGGAGCGCCTTATATGGCAAAAAATACGGTATTGCTTGGTCACTTTGATTTTGCTTTAACATCAATTTGTGGTTGGTAGAAAGGTGGAATGTAAAATTGATTATTTAATTGTCTGTTCACCACTTGCAGTCTTACTGATTATGGCAGGGTAGGGAAATTTTGGCCTGAGGGCTGTATGCAAGCCCCAAGGTCAGGTTAATACAAAGTCCCTGTGCTAGGTACCCTTGAGTCCCTGATCACTTTCTGTTTGGAAAAAAAGTCCTGCCTAGGCCTTAAACAAAGGTGATGGGGTGTAAAAAGGTCCCAAAATGCTGCAAAATGACCCAATTCTTTGATCAAAATTTGGCCTATTTCTTTTCAGTTGGGCTATGGGTGAAAATGAGGTGATTTGGCTTTCTAATGTCCCATGGCAGGGGAATAATGCAGGTACTCATCTCTAGCAGTTGCCCATCTCTGGCTTACAGGGACTCTGGAAAAAAATGGTAAGCTCACAAGGGGAAGGAGCCATTGGAATCATGAAGAGGCTATGCTGCATAAATATCTTTCAAGAAATTGATTTCACTTCCCCTTTCTTTCTCTTCCGGTATCTCTTGCATCTTCTGCTGTGAATCATCAGCCCTGGCCAATGGGCAGTGACCCCAACAGCCGGGAGGCCCGCCAGCAGCGCTTTGCCCACTTCACGGAGTTGGCTATTATCTCGGTGCAGGAGATTGTGGACTTTGCCAAGCAGGTGCCCGGTTTCCTGCAGCTGTCTCGGGAAGACCAGATCGCGCTCCTGAAGGCGTCTACCATTGAGGTCAGCAAGAGTGGGATAGAGTCTCTTGTGTTTCTCCCAGCTTGTAGTTTAGGAATATACAGTCCGAAACTGAGTATATCCCTGACACCTCCAGCAGAAAAGGAAAAAAGGCAATAAAAATGATCAGGAGATGGAAATAACACTCTTTGGGGTTATTTAGATTAGAAAAATGATAAGTAGAGATAGTATATACTAGAGTAGGGGTAGGCAACCTTTCCCCTTTAAGGGCCGAGGGACTTCAGCTCCCAGAAGCCTCAGCCATGTTGGCCAATAGTCCCATGTTGGCCAATAGCTCCTGGAATTCTGGGAGCTGAAGTCCCTCGGCCCTTAAAGGGGAAAGGTTGCCTACCCCTGTACTAGAGTTTCCAGATGAAAAGCAAGGTAAGGCTCCTGTACCTTTTACAGTGTGTTGAAGAAGGAATTTCAGTAGATATTTGTTGTCACCCAAGCTACACCTGCTAAAATTTCCTCTCCCACACAACCATTAGAAGTGCAGGAATCTGTCCTGTTTTTCACTTGGCAACTCTGTGATAACAGTGTACAGAATTAAGCATGATGTGGAAAGAGTAGGTAAGGAGAAATTTTTCTTCCTCTGTCATAATAATAGAACCAAGGGTCATCCACTAAAACTGAATGGTGGGAGATTCAGGAAGATAAAAGCACAAAGCATAGTTATAAGTGTGGAATTCACTGTCACAATATATAGTTATGGCTGCCAGACTGGTTAGCTTTGAAAGGGAGTTGGATAACTTCATGTAGGTTAGAGTGCTAGTATTAGAGTAAGCTAGTATCAGAGGTGACATACTTTTATCACTTTCTGGGAAATACAAAACAGAGGGCTCATGTCCTGCTTGCTGGTGGGCTTCAGGTAGCCAACCAATTGTGTGAGCAGAATGCTTACTTACATACATCTTGGGTCTGCTTCCATAGAGTGAGTGTTTGCCCACAAACTAAGGGTCTTTCCAGACTGCCAGAAATAGTGCAAATTGAGTCCACTTTAACTGCCCTGACTCAGTGCTAGGGAATCATGGGAAGTGTAGTTTATTGTGGCATCAGAGCTCTCTGACAGAGAAGGCTCAGTGTCTCAGAAAAAACTACAGTTCCCATGATTCCCTAGCACTGAGCCAATGCAGTTAAAGTGGACTCGATTTGCATTATTTCTAACAGTCTGCAAAGGCCCTAAGAGGTGATTCCAGAGTGAATGCAATCTGAAATAAATTACAGGGTGTGTGTGAAAATGAAGTGAAAAAAGGAGAGCTGCTCACTCATATATGTCTGGGCTGTACAGCTTCAGATGGCAGATGGGGGCTCATTGGAATGAACCCTGCACCCGCACAGACCAACAGACAAAACTAGCAAATCAAGTAAATAAGGTTCCAGCCAAGAGCTGAATACTAACTTTCTTTGAGCAGTGATCTTTGCTTTAGCAGAGCAAACAGTGTAGTCTTATGAATCTTAAGTAGTACAGCACAGTTTTACCAACTCATTGAGAGCTAAGTTTTACCCTAATATTATGGTAGGAATGGAAAGGGAGTGACTAATTTGTGATACATATTTTTACTGTTCTTGTTGTATTCTATCTTGGTTCTGTTTATGATAACCAGGTAGGGTATAATTTTTGTTAGAAAGAGATTTTTTTTCTTCCTCAACTTTGGCTGGAGAGGTTTTACTGCTTTTGGATGTAAAATCATGTTACGAATCCTTTCAGTTTGTGCAAACAATACATGTACCATGTATGTGAGGCACTTTTTCAAGGGGTGCGTGTTTCACACCTGCCTGTCTCTACAGATCATGCTGCTGGAGACAGCACGGCGATATAACCATGAGACCCAATGCATTACCTTTCTTAAAGACTTCACCTACAGCAAGGATGACTTTCACCGTGCAGGTGAGCTGGGAAAGGGAAGAGGGAAATATGGAGGGTGAAGAGATCCAGAGTATGTGTTGAGTATATGTTTTAAGATCCACTTCCAGAAAATTCTTCTTGATTGGGTGTGCCAGAAGAAGGCTATAAAGAATCAAGAAGGAAAATCAACATTATCTTTTTGAATTACTTTTCAGGTATGACTGTAACTTTCTAATTTCACAAAGAAAGGGCACCCCTTGCTTTCACTTTAGGTTAAGCTTGCATAGAAATACCCTGGATTTTGTGCAGTATTTTTAAGCTGTCTCTTGTTTAGAATAGCTTTCTTTGCTCAGGAAAGAAATTTTGTTATTTATATCTTTCATTTATATCCCGCCTTTTTCCTGGGATGGGACCCTCTGAAGTTCCTTTTCCCTCCACCCCCAAATATTATTTTGACCAGGGGTCAGCAACCTTCCCTTACCTGGGGCCGGTCCCTTCCAGCGAGCCCTTCTGGCAGGCCGGGGGGGAATGGGGGCACGCGTGCTCATGTGCGTGCACGTGGCCCCTGCCGCCGCCACCGCGCACATCGCGGACGCCATTTTGTTTGCCAAAATGGTGGGCGCAACTTGTTTGTGCATGCGCAGTACTGTTGCGCATGCGTAAACGAGTCGCACCTGCCATTTTAGCAAAACAAAATGGCGGCCGCGATGCATGCGGCCAGAACGTGCGGTGGTGGTGGCGGGCGGCAGTGGCAGCGGTTGGTGGGGGCCGGTAAGCGGGGGTCCGCAGGCCGGATGCGGCCCGCAGACCGTAGGTTGCCGACCCCTGATTTTGACAGTCTTTTTGTATTGACATTTTACTTAAATAAAGGCCACAAACAAGCACATGAGGTCAACATCAAAGCAGTGCCTCCTGGAAGGTGAGATGATCAAAACTCCAGACACTTGTCAAGCACCGAGCCTCCTGGCAGCACAGCATTCCTGCAAGTCTCAACAGAGTCCCTATTCCCCACCCAAAATAATCTTCTCACTATCACTTATTTTGCAATGAAGTTGGTAAAGCTTGAGTAGACTCTTGCTGAGTCCAGAATTTACATGTTCTTGTTATGTGCCTTTAAATAGACTCTGGCTTATAGCGACCCTATCATAGGGTTTTCTTGACAAGATTTATTCCAATAGAGTTGTCATTACCTTCCCCTAAGGCTGAGAGAATGTGACTTGCTCAAGGCCACCCTATGATGTTCCATGACCTAGCAAGGATTTAAACCCTAAATTCCCAATGTCCTAACCAAAACCACTAAATCAAACTGGATCTCATTTCCAGAAGTAGTATTTTGACTAAAAAATATAACTAACTTTTAGTTTATAGCATCTGTACCCTTTTAAACAGCTGCAAAGATATTTGAAGCAGCTTAACTCACTATTAAAAAAAGACAAAATAGTCCTTGCTCCTAGGCTCATAATCTGAAAAGACGTGATGCTTAAGCAAAGGCAGGAATTGTGTCATTGGACAGTCACTGTTAGTGTTACCCATTTTTGGCTAGCTGGATAGGACAATGTATGGAGGTCCACATAATTTCTACCCCTGCATTAAATGAAAAGGGGATGGGTAGGAGAAAGCAAAAGAAGAGAATTTAGGCTCAGGTGTTCAGTATTATGAGATTCCCCTGGGGAGATCTCAGCAATTGAGTTTTCCATATTTTTCTCAACAGGTTTGAAAATGTTAGGAGTTAGAAGCAGGGGCTTTTAAAAAGTGCTATTATATGGGGATTCTAATTTGTATCCAGGATGACAGATCTTTTTGCATGGCTGGCTAACATCAGAATTTAGCCTCCTTTGGTAAGTGATTCACATCACTCATCTCTTCGTGCATCAACAGTAATTTTTTCATTTGTCAAGTGAAAGGGCATCATAAAGATGGCTGAGTTTCCTTGTTTGGTGTGTTCCTGGGTTCATTTCTAGTTCTCCTCCTGCAGTGGTACACCTAGTATGATAGAAGTGCCACTTACAGAGCTGGGATCCAACCAGGATTTTCTTGCTAGGGTTGATTTGAGCTCTTCCACATGCCTGAGTGTGTATCTGGGGTCTTTTGAACAAGATAGGAGTGTGCCTGTCTCAGATCCTCTGGCTTTGCCTCTGCCTTCCGATATCTGGTCCCCTGCAGTTGTCACCCATTGACCCTGACCTTGGACCACATCTTGGATAACCTATTCTTTTGGAGCCTAACTCCCAGAATCCTCAACCTCTGTGAATTCTATATGTCGTAGTCTAAAAAAGTAAAATCTCCAAGCTACCAGATCTTGCTCTTAGTTTGGACATGGTTTTATGACCTTTCCATTTTCTTTCATTTTTGGTCTCTGGTTGAAGTTCCAGTTGGTTTCTAGGAAAGGTTTGCTATACAGGTTGCCAGCTGCTTTCTGGGCGCAGATGCAAGAGTGGGTGTTTTCACTTTAAAGCCCTACTTGGCTTGGGCCCAGAGTACATACAGCAGGGTTGGGCTGAAGACAGATCTTGATTTACTAGTAGAATTTCAGGGTGATCTTCATTATGTAATCAAAGACTAATGATTCTCAATTACAGTGGTACCTCTACTTACGAAATTAATTCTTTCCGACAGCCATTTCGTAAGTAGAAAATTTCATAAGTAGAAGCAAATTTAACATTGAAATGCCCTAATCCGTTCCAGGCCCCCAGATTCAAGCTACAACTCAATACAAATGTATAATATCACAAAAATTATCACCAAAATATCAGAAGCCAAAAATACAGTCCTGAATATCAGAAGCCACAGAAGCCAAAAATACAGTCCTGGAGATCAGAAGCCACAAATATCACAAGCCAAAAATACAGTCCTGGAGTTCAAAAGCCACAAGTCCTACCGTCCTGGATCTCAGAACCCACCAATTTCACTAGCCACACTTCCTCTCCTCTTTCGCAAGCCCAAACAGTGCTGCCTAGCTGAATTTCGCTAGGCAAACACTTCGTCTTTCGCTAGCCAATACAGTGCTGCTTTGCTAGATTTCGCTAACTAATGGCATGCCACGAAATTGGGAGAGCAGCTCGTTCGCGCCAATTTTGTAAGTTGGAACGCTTTCTTAAGTTGAAGCAAATTTTTTTGGGAGGCGCGTTTTGTAAGTCGAATTTTTCGGTAGAAGAAGCATTCGTAAGTAGAGGTACCACTGTATTAATCTATAGCAAGTGTGGTCAAAGTGTGGTCTGCAGGCCACATGTCACCTCAGGGCCATTTTTGCGGCCCTCAGGGTCCCCCCAGATGCCAGTGTTTTTAAAAAAACTAGAAGTAACCCAGAAATCACTTCCTGTTTTTTAAAAAAGTCCTTTCCTGAGCCTGCTGGGGGGATTGTGGTAAAAAAAGTGGCGAAAATAACCCCATAGCCCCTAGAGGGTGGGTGGATGGACATTTGGGGACAAAAATACTTTGTTTCCTTGTAATTGTGTTGGGTCCAGCCCTCTAAGGTCTCCCAGAGTAGTAATGTGGTCCCCAGTCTCCCACAGTTGCCCATCCCTTATCTAGACCAATAACAAAACAACTCCCACTACTTTAAATTATATTGCTGAAATTAAGAAAGCTTGGGTGTGGCGGGAAGGGGGGAGAAGAGTTAACCACAGTAGATGTTTTTAGTGGAAAGATGGTTACCTCTATACTGTACAATTCTTAGTCTTAGAACAAATTCTCCAGGTCAAACTTAAATGAGTCTAAGGGGGGATGCAGATGGGTGGCTGTGGGCCGCCCTGGGAAGTGGAGGATTGTGCAACGGTGGGCGCTCTGATGACGTCCTCTGGAAGGGGTTGGGGTGTCTGGAGTCCAGCCACCCCTCCCCTTCCCTGGCTCCAAGATGGCTCTTTGCGCCGTCTGCAGAGCCCCTAAGTGTTTTGTTTTTTGCACCAGGCGCTGACTGGTGGATCTTTGAATTTCCATACAGAAAACAGTAGCTCCTGCAAGCATGATATCTTCCATACTATTCTTCCTCTCCCTCAAGTTCTTTTGGGAAATTTCTTCTCTGCAAACAAGGCCAAAACATCTTACAGGTGGAAGTTTCCTTACTCTTAATCTACACCTTTCATCATAATATGTTTGCCTATCTCATAGACAAGGAAGATGTCTCTTCTGTTTCATTGATGCTCTGGTTTTCTTTCCCCCACATCTCTCAAAAATTAGGTCTGCAGGTGGAGTTCATCAACCCTATCTTTGAGTTCTCCCGGGCCATGCGACAACTGCAACTGGATGATGCCGAGTATGCCCTCCTCATTGCAATCAACATCTTCTCTGCTGACCGGCCCAATGTGCAGGATCACGGCCTGGTGGAGGCACTGCAGCAGCCCTATGTAGAAGCCCTGAGTTCGTACATCCGCCTCCACCGCCCGCAGGTGTCTGGATTGGGTGGAAGAATGGCAGTGGATGTTAAGAGTGGGTGGGCAGGGTGAAGTTGAATTCAAAGGGGGAGAGGTTGGGAGAGTTACTTTTTTTGAGCAACAATTCCCAGAATCCCCACAGCAACATGTGGTCATTTTGGGAACTGTAGTCTAAAAGATAACTGTTTCAAGCTCTGTTTGCTTCACATCATATCACCTCGGCTGTATGAGAAACAAGCCATAAAAAAGGAGGAAAGAAGGGCCATTCCAATTGCTACTTGCTCAGCAAGTTGAAACAGCAATGGTTAGTTTCTAGAGTTCTTGCACATGTATTTGTGTACAGATACATGTGGACACATGCACACAGCTTTACAAACCGTTTTATGAGATGAAGGAAGAGATCTCTCTAGAGCAGGATGGTGAGCCACGGTGACCTTCTTGAGGTTTTTGGCCTACAAGTCCCATCAGGCCTAGCCAGCACAGCTAGTGAGAAAGGCTTGTGGGAGTTTAGCCCAATAATATTTGGAGGGCCACAAATTCCTCACCTCTGTTCTAAAGCTTTATCTTTCATAGCTTTGTGATTTGGCTGGGTCCACGGAAATTCTTATTCAATCCACCTCCTTGGTCATGCCACCTTGGCACTGGCCAGGAACATAATAATTCTTAATAATAATAATAATATTTATTTATATCCCGCCCCTCTGCAGAGCAATCAGGGTGGCTTACAACATTACAATTTCCATACAGATATATTAAACAGAACATAAAATCCCGAATCCCACCCATCCCTTAAGAAGTAAGCGTTCTTATTCTAGCCCGATGGTGCTGGGCCTAGTGTCTCTCCCCCAGATGACATCGGATGGTAATGGAGGGAGGGCTCCTCTTCTTATTTTAGGCCTGATGGTACTCGGCCTAGTGTCTCTCCCCCAGATGACATCTTTTGTTCAGGGGTGAGACCTATCCAATAGGCTGGACAACTTCAGGTGGTTGACCTCTGTCCCCAAGCTCTGTTGCCTCTTGTCTTGTCAATGTCTTCCCTGCCCTCTTCTCCACCAGCTCTTTCCACTTTTCTTCATGTAGTGGAAAAGTGTGGGGTCTCTCTCTCTCTCTCCCTCTTCTTTGTCTCTGCAAGGGAAAATTACTTGGTCAGCATTTTGAAGAGGCCTTCCAAGCAACAGCTGAAGTCATGTGTGTGCCATGAAAGTAATCCTTCTGTTATCTCTGGTCACTGCTTGAAGATAAGAGGGATTCCCCTTTGTGGAATCCCACTGTTATCTCCAATTGGGGATCAGGGATACTAGTAGGATTCTGCCACCTGCCATACACCTTTCTGATGGGACTTATTGACTGAAGATAATAAAAGTCTTGGAAGTCTTTAAACAGAAGTTAGCTGTCTCTCAGGAATGCTTTAGTTGTGTATTCCTGCACGGCAGGGTGATGGACTTGATGCCCTTATGATCCCTTCCAACTCTTTGATTTGCCAATCCTATTCTTCCATATCCCACCAAATCGCCTAGCTGGGAAAGTGTGTGGTGCACAGAATAATCTTAGCACAAAAGAAAGGAAATATAAATCCCAACAAGAGACAATCTGATTTAACACAAAGAATTCAAATATATCTAGTACAGGCCATTTTAACAGCATGAACAACTTTTAAAAAAAATGTTGTGTGCCTCAAGTAATTTCTGACTTATGGTGAACCTAATGCAAACCTGTCACAGCGACTTCTTTGAAGAATCTGTTCAGAGAGGGTTTGCCCTTGCCTTCCTCTCAGGCTGAGAGGTTTTCTAGGGCTGAGTGTGTGTGAGACCCACCCAAGGTTACCCACTGAGTTTCTATGGCTGAGCAGGGAATCAAATTCCAGAGTCCTACCCCTATGGTCCAATCATGACACCACGCTGGCTCATGAGTAGTGTACAAAGGAGCTGATATCACTGTTCTGTGGCATCCCTTGCATGCCCCCTATGGCACCCCCTGACATTGTCTGATCTGTGGTGGGATGTGGGGAAGGCATTTGTAGAGAGGAATTGTAAAATGAGGCATCAGTGACTAACATTATCTCATCCTTCCCCACTGTTTCTCCAGGACCACCTGATGTTCCCTCGCATGCTGATGAAGCTGGTGAGCCTGAGAACCCTGAGCAGCGTACACTCTGAGCAGGTCTTTGCTTTGCGCCTTCAGGACAAGAAACTTCCCCCACTTCTCTCTGAGATCTGGGATGTACACGAGTAGACGTTTCTGGGGCTGAGGTGGGGGTATGCGTGTGAGGATGCAGAGTCACCTTTCTCCTGGCCCTTGGTGACATATTTGGCTCCCTGCTAGGGACTCTTTGTGGACCTCAGCACAAGACTTGGCAACGGGCAGAGTCTGTTCCCGCCAGAGGAACTACGTTGAGCAGGAGGCTACTGAGCACTTTTACCCTCCTTTCCTCCCTCCCCTGCCCTACTTGTATTTTCTCCACTACTCACCTCCCTGCTTCTGGTTTTGGAGAAGAGGGAGGCATCAGTCACAGTTCTGCTTTGGGTGGGAGTAGGAGGAAGATGCAAAGGGTCGTCTCCCCAAAGACTTATTTTACCCACGCCCCTTCTTTAACAGCTCCAACCCATGTGACATTCTAGTTTGACAATACCCACATGTGCCACCAACCCCACTAGAAAGGGAGAGAGTATTACAGTGCAAAATAAGAGGGAAAGGGTTGCCATATGCCTGATGTGTCGAGGGCAGATGCCCAGAAAAGTAGGGGGGGGAATAAATTCAGTCTTGACAAACCAAGTGTCTGGCCTGATCTCATGAGATGTGTGAACGGAGATTAATGATCCGTTGGCTATGCTGCCTAGGGGATTCTAGGAGTTGTAGTCTACCAAAATAATTTTTTCAACCTATGGTCAAAAAGAAGACAAGACCTCTGAGGAAAAAGCCACCATTAAGGAGTTTTGTTTGAGCTGAGATGGATTGGAAATCAGCCTGACATGGCATTTAGTGCATAGGGTGTATGTGTACATGCACATACACACAGATTTTTTTCCCCAACCTATGGTCAAAATGTAGTCTTAAGGAGTAGCAGGCCTCCAGAATTCTTGGATAGATATGGGGGACTGGGAGGAGAAATGTTTGCATGGAGGTAGTGATGAGAATATTGCCCTAGAGTAAACAAGTGTTATGTACAGTAATCGCTTAGTTCAGAAATCCAGGTCTCAGAGCTGAAAATGTTTATTTAGATAACTATAGGTGTTCTCCATAGATGTTTGTTGTCAGAACTAACCAGCAAGCATTAGCAAAGCTTAATTAAAGCACACATCATTTCAAATCTTAGGCAGGCTATTTTCTCATTCATTACAATATCAAAACATTCTTTTCTCTCCTCTTTTATCAGGGTTACCCCTCTCCTCTTTCTCCATATGTTCTCAAGAGAATTACCTTGGGTAGACCCACCAGTCTCCACTCCCTTTCCATCTACTCATTAATCACAAAGGAATGTGTGGTCAACTGTTCTAACAATTGACACACAACTATATGTCCCTTCACTTACCAGCAATGCTGTCTAATAGAATATATACTGGCAAACAGTAAGCAGGAGAAATAACCAATTTAACCCATCATTCCAAACCATAGCAAGTAGCTGAAAGACCCAGCTACTGATACCCAAGAGTCAAATAATTATGCAACCCTTCAGTGAGCAGAATAACACCCAAGTAAGGGCCTTTGCAGACTGCTAGAAATAGTGCAAGTTGAGCCCTAGAAATAGGGCAAGGGTAGGCAACCTAAGGCCTGGGGGCCGGATGCGGCCCCCTGAGGCCTTTGGACCGGCCCCAGGCGGGTCCTGCCGCTGCCGCCACCGCCCGCCCGCCATGATGATATTAATTATTGTTATTACTTGTTCTTGGGGTTTTCTTGGCAAAATCTCCACAGAGGTTTTGGTATGCCTTTTCTGGGGCTGAGAGAGTATGCATGCATTTTTTTATTATTATTTTTTAAAATTATTTTTATTTTAATTTATTTATTTCTTTTTGGTGCTTCGGCCCCCCAATTGTCTGAGGGACAGCAACCTGGCCCCTGGCTCAAAAAGGTTGCCTACCCCTGGGTTAGGGTTAGGGAATCATGGGAACTGTATTTTATTGTGGCATCAGAGCTCTGACAGAGAAGGCTCAATGTTCCCATGATTCCCTAGCACTAACCCTAACCCTTAAAGTGGACTCAATTTGCACTATTTCTGGCAGTCTGCAAAGGCCAAGTTATGGCCTCTCAGCCTACTCTCTCCAGGATTGTTGAGAGGGTAAAATAATTGGAAAAAAAAGCCTTTTACCATTCCTCGAACTCTGGGTTAAGAATAGAATTAATGAAGTGGGACTGAAGATTCATGGTTCTCAGAAAGGATTGTGTGGCAATAGAGTTCACTTACTGGAATGGCCCTTGAGACCATCCCCAACCTAAAGCCCTTTCACATTACACAGTTATAGCACTATAGTTCCATTTTAACTGCTATGATTGCATTTGAAGCAACCATGAGATTTGCAGTTTGTGGCAGGTTATTTGGAATTCCCTCCCAGAGATCGCTAATGCTTCACCAAATTGTGAATCCTTGGATCCCATTGAATGGAACCATGGCAGCAAGTGAGATCATAGTGCTATAATTTGTATAGTGTGAAAGGGCCCTTTTATGTTTTGTAGATGTACTGAATAGCAATTATCAGTTGCAGTCCATAGGCAGTCCAGCATGTCCGGAGGGTATCTATTTGGGAACGGCACTAGTATTTTGCCTTTTAAAAAATATTGTCCAATATAATATTGTCCAATATTGCCTCATTCTTGGATTAACCCTTCTGTTTCTCTTGCCTTGGAACTTCCCAGCTGTCAGTTGATGGGGGAAATCCAGGTCTGCCTGGAAAATGGGGAATTCCTCCTCATTCTAATATTGGTCACCAGAGGGCACCCAAACTCCATAATTCTTAATTAAGTAAATAGCTTTGTATGCCTGAAGTGGATGGTTCCACACACCCACAGCTGATAAATTCTAATTAAAAAGTACTTTTAATAATCCAGCCCAATCTATAGCGTGCCAAAGTAAATGGGGAAAAATACCCCAAAATTTCAGCTAGGGCTATGTCTGTCTATTCATAAACACATTGTGTTTTTAGGCACAAAATAATTAATACAAATACTATTTTGAAGTAGGATCCTCATTGGTTATATTCTGAACTTAATTTTGCTCAAGTTTTTGCAATTATTGTTTTGGGAATAGGAGGCAATTTGGTGAATACAAGAAGGGGAATATGACTAGGCTGTGAAAAACAAAAAGATAGAAAGAAAACAGGTCCATGGCCATGAGGACTAGAGCCTTGTAATGAATGGACCCATGAAATCACTGTCAGATGCCATCGTCTGTGTGAAATTAGAAGTCTGCTCATGCTATACTAGTGATCCCTCTTCTCGCCAGACTGCAGGAATTAGTTACCTTTTTGTTGCTAAGCCTAATTATTGTCACATCTCTTGTTAGTAAAACGTATCTTCAAAGTAAGATAAAATGGAGGGTGTGTATGTGGCTTAAGCCTTAAAATACACAGACAGAACATTCTTTTGCTTCTAATCTCTGCCCCCTCACTCTTATTAGAAAAAGAAATATACACTTCAAAAAGAATCATCTGTTTAGAAATAAGAATCTGTTTAAAAAGTAAAGCAAACTACACAGGTCAGCTATGTTTTTCAAAAACATTTCTTTATCATCAGGTATAATATACACTACCCATGAGATATCCTTTCAGTTATTTACCTCTCTTTATAATTAAATGTATTTATTTTAAAAGTTATATAGGGCTCTTCAACAGAGCTTCCTGAGTGATTTGTTAAAAATATAAATGGCACAAATAAAACATATATTTAAAAGCCTAGGAGAACATCTTTGCCTTGCACCAAAAGGATAACAATTTTGTAACCTAAATGTTGGATTGGTATCTGGCAGTCTTTGTGGAGAACTCCTATAAAAGAGGTACTACCACTGGGAAGGCTTTTTTTCTGGTTACCATCCACTTTATCAGAGACAGAGAAGAGTCCGAAGATTTTAGAGCATGGGAAGGTTGGTCATACAGCAGGCATTCCTTCAAAGAACTAAAACACACAACTATAAATCGACATCTGTAGGATGAAAGGTACCCCATTCCTGGTATATTAAGCTTTAAGGTGGTCCCTTAAGTCCCCGACACTTGCAGTTGTGCTCTAAAACAGGTCAGAAGTCAGTAAATGTTTTTCAATACAAAATATGTTTCTGTTAACCAGTGACATGAAACCTAGAGCAAGAAGGGGTAACTCTGGTCCTCTTAATGTTTTTGAATTTTCACTCTCATAATCCCTCACTATTGGCCATGATAGTCTGGGGCAATGGGAGCTGTAGGCAAAAAAATATGTAGGGACACAGTTGCCCACCCTTGGCCTCATGGCAATATTTGCAAGTTTCCAGTCTTCCAGGTCATCTCTATGTGCAATGCATTGCATGTACATGAATGTTTGTTTGTATGTTTGTGTTGATACATATGGGTACAGAAGGAAGGAAAATAGGGCCAGCTGGCAAGAAAATGGAAACAAAAAAAAAATGTGACTATTCTGTTTGTAGCAAGCAAAATGACCATTCCCCAAAGAAGTCATTGGCGATAAGGCAATCATCCTGGCTTTGTAGGAGAGGCTCCTGATGCCTTCAGGACTGACCATTTTATTGTGGCCTATGTGTTTGTAGATGTCATCAGAGTGAATTCACTAAGTGTTATCCTCAGCTGATAAGAAGGTAAGATAAAATACGATTACATAAAAGTATGGGCCAGGAGGTTGAAGGTGAGGTTAGGAGGACTGAAGACAATACATCACAACAGGCAAGAAGTATTCATACATCAAAGCACAGATGAATGCAAGATGTAAAGCCTGCCCTACCATTTGACAGAATGAGGGTATCATTGAATATTGTACAATGTTATTGATGTATTTTGTTGAATTGTTACTGCTAGGGATGAGGAGAGGTGCATTTTCAGACTTTGTCCCTCATATCAAAATAATTTGGCTGGTCTTGGGCACTACCTTGACTGGGGTGTGGGTGTGTGTATTACTTGCTTCCCTGCCTCAGGCAACAAAATGTCTTGGGCAGGCACTGACAAGATGAGCTGAGATTACAGTTTACAACAGCAGCCATCAGGGTTGGAAACTTTACTGGTCTAATTCAACTATCATGTTGGGAGAGGTAGCCACCAGTTTAAGAAACCAATAGCCAGCCACTGCAGAGACTATAGAGAAGAGGGAGAAAGAATCTGAATCTCTCTAGATTATGTTGGATTCTAACACCCCTTAGTTCCAGCTAGCATAACCAGTGGTCAAAGATGATGGGAACTATAATCCAACAACACTTGGAGGGCCTTGGATCCCTGATGGTAGAGAGGTGTGGGGATATGGTAGTGGGACTGATAAATGCCTACATGTATATCATTTTACAGTGGCCATCTCTGATTCTCAGTGGTTTAACAAGATCTGTGCACAAGCCCTAATTCTGGTAACGAAAATACCTTCCTAGGCAGAATATGGTCTCATCCACCTTGTTGACCTCCGTGAAAATAGCTTGGTACCTCAGGTGTGGTGAAGGATCACAGAGTTTGATAAAATGATGTTTTTTGGACTGCCACTTCCAGAATCTTGCAACCAAAATGGCCAGGGGACATCCTGGCTAGCGGATGACGGGAATGGTAGTCCAAAAAAGTAACTTTCCCATGCTTTGTCATTTGCACTGTTGAAAGAAGACTCAGCAGCTAGGCCAGGTGAGGCAAAACCATCTTGTCTTTCACTTCAGGGAATGGAATACCTGGGCTACATAGGAGTAGGCAATGAACAAGGAAAGCCATAAAGAAAGAGAAACCTATTGGTAGCCAACTGCCAAAGGGGGAAAGGACAGGTGTAGGTGTGCAGTTGGTGAGAAGAAAAAGGAAGATAAAGACCTGATTTAAGGGCTGCAAGAGGAGGCGGCAGAGAGAGCTCTGTTAGAAAAGGGTTTTGTTTAATCAGGAAGAGGGGAAAGTAAGGCAAGGGTTTAGCTAGGGAAAACCCAGACCATTGTTACAAGGCCAGCTCTGAGCTCACCATTGACCTCTACTAAGCCAGTACCTGGATCTCACTGTTCCCAACTATAAGAAGAGGCATAACAATTTTGGAACATTCAACCTTTACTGTTTTGAACTTTGGTCTTTATCTTCCACTTTCCTACTGGGGCACAAGAAAAAAACAACAACCCTGATCAATTTTTAAAGGCTGCATCCCTATGCAACTGGAACAAGCCTCCTTGAGTACACAGCGACTTGCATCAAAGTAGTAATAAGTAGGTGGTTGGATCAGGTGTTAGCCATATTTAGACCACAGCTGTTGGAACCAATGGGACTTAATTAAATCAGCCCTAAGTCCCTAAGTTTTTAGTGGGTGAGTCTCTGTGACTCTGGAGACCAGGGTTCAATTCCCAGCCTGGCCATGAAATCCACTAGGTGACCTTGGCCAAGTCACATGCTCTCAACCTTAGGATAAGGCAATGGCTAACCTTCTCTGAACAAATCCTGCTAAGAGAACCCTATGATAGAGTCGCCTTAGGGTCGCCATAAGTTGGAAATGACTTGAAGGTACACAACAACAACAACAACAACTATTCTAAACATTATATCTGGATCAAACCAAGGAAGCACAGGCACCCCACACATCCACTCACTGAAGCTTATCATGTTAACCAACATGTAGGAAATGGTGTTAGTCTAGGGTTTCCCCCCCAAAAAAAATACCAGTATAGTAGTCACATAATTAAGAATGAAAAATATACAGCTGCTGGTGGTGGTGCTAGTACTACTATTTGTATAATCAAAAGGGTAACTTCTTTGAGTTGTGACCTTTTGGTTGGTTTTAATTAGAGTTCATGTTTCTTGAACTGGAACTTCCAGCAGCCATAACCAATATAAACAATGAGGAATCCTAAGAAATGCAAACATGGAGGGCTACATGATTCCCTCCTAGTCAAGGGATTCCCTTCCTGTTGTTGTTGTGTGTCTTCAAATCAATTTGACTTAGATTGACCCTAGACAAACCTATCTCAGACCTTCGTGGCAAGAGTTGTTCTAAGGGGTTTTGCATTTTCAGCTGAGAGAGTGTGACTTGTCCAAGGTCACCCAGCGGGTTACTTTTGTTTAAAGGCCTTTTTTCTAACATTTTGGGCTGTTTTAAGAAGAAGCACCAGATGAGATGTTATTTTATTTACAGATTTCTTGATGACAGAAATGCAAAAACAAAATGTGCCTATGGAAGAAGAGCTAAAGAGTATCAGATTTCTTCTATATGTAAAAAATATTATATTATTTTTATCTTGTTTTTCATTCAAAAAGGCTCCCAAAGTGTCTTTATATTAAATCAATTTTTAAAAAAGACAGTCCGTGATAACAGGTTTATAGTCTGAAAAGGAATGGAAAGAAGAGAAGAGAAAAGAAAGCAATCTTTCAGCAGGGCTGGTGGAAGAATGGCTTGCTTTCCCATCTCACTGTCCTGCAGTATCCCTATGGCAATGTTCTTGCAATTATACTTGAATCCTTATTAGGTCTTCAACCAGAAAAGAAAAAAAAGGTAGGAGAGACAACAGACTTGCTTTATGCACTGCTACGTGTGTGTGAAACATCCAACCAGATATGCCAGTAAGAGTCGCCAAGAGGGGTCCAGCCATTATGCCCAGTTTGAGTAAAGTCATGCCTACTGGAATTTGCTAGGATGTGCATGTAGAGAGATCTTGTAGCACCTTTGAGACTAAAGAAAGAAGTTGGCAGCATGAGCTTTCGTAGACTTTAGTCTACTCCACCAAAAGCATTTGAGGATGTAGTTTGTATTTTATTGTAGTTTATTGTGGCACCAGAGCTCTCTGACAGAGAAGGCTAAATGTCTCACAAAACTACAGTTCTCAGAATTCCCTAGCATTAAGCCAGGGCAGTTAAAGCAGTCTCCAACTGGATCATTTCTGCAGTGTGTTTTGGACCTCTCCCTTTGGACTGCATTTCCAAGCTCTGCTAAGCAGGCAAGACTCATCCAGGTGCAGCACTAGCACCTGGTACCTTTGGGCAACTGACCCCATGCCAGTGGTCATGCCAATTGGGGATGATGAGAGTTGTAGTCCAATACCTCTGGAGGATACCAGGTCAGAGAAGGCTGATGTAGACCTGGGCTCTTCCTGAATGAGGGGATGTCTTTAGCTTTGTCCCACCCAGCACCTCCTCTGGCAGATAGCTGTGTCTTTAGCCCTTCAGTTTCCTCTCTTGGCAGTCACACAGCATTGTGGTGCATTGATTGAGTGATAAAACAAGATCAACAGATATTCCTTCCCTTGCCTTTTGTATTATTTTAAGGCTACGCTACTCATTTGGCTTTCATTCTATGCCTTTAATCCTCTATTACTTTCCCAAGAACATTCCCCTTTCACTTTCTGGGAATCCAGGAAAGCAGGGGATCCCCCCTACATCTCTGCCCAAGTCTGCAAGGAGGGACTTTCCAGAGTATTAGGGTTGTAATTTCATTTCACTACACTACTTACCCCCTGATCTATGACATTATGATAGACAGCCTGATCAGGAGCAATAGCTGCTGGATGCACAGACAGATGGGAACACAGACTCCATCAGAGTGCCACCTGAGCTTCCCTAGCAAAGGTTTGCTGTATTTGCAACCATCATTAGTCCTGTACATTTGCATAATCTGCTACAGGTATGCGTCAGTCAACAGAACCTCTGGCAAAGAAGCTCCTTTTTACAAAGTCTCTTTAAACCCACCCATTACCCTTTGTCTTCATTCTCAGTCTAGCTGGAAGGTTTTTTTTAGTAGCTTTACTACTGGGAGGATGGTGAAGGAGGATTAGCAAATAACAGACTTTCAGTGCCAAGTTGCAGCAGCATGTCTGCAGTAAATGCAATAAAGCTTGAGCTGAGAAAGACTGTGAGTCTTCCAATACTACTGTATCTGTGTGAGGCTGCCTAAAACAGGCAAAGTGAACAGCAGCAGCCTCAAGAATACCTTACCGGGAATGTATGAACAGGAAAAGAAAGATAAAGGGATTAGCCTACCTCACCAACTACCTGCACCATGTAAAAAAGCATATATCTATAAAATTGGCAATGATAATGGAAATCATAAGAAAGGCATAAGTGGGTGAATGAAAAACCATCCCTGGATGCATTTTGGAGAAAGCCCTCAAGTTGTCTTGAGAATGTTCCAACTTTTTTGTTTACTTAAGGCATACCTGGCTTAGTTGTTTCATTTCACACATGCATATTGTTAGTTTTGCATAAAAGGTTTGCTGAAACATGTTGAACAGTTTTTTTGGGAGAAGGTAGGTAGTACAAGAACCTATTTTTTCCATTTTATTTCTACCTTTGGCATATTTTTTTCAGTTAAAGAAGTAATGCCCAGAAACATACCTATTTTCTTAATAGAAGTATACTTATACATTGATAAATCCCATTGTGGGAGAAAAGTGGGATATAAATCCAGCAAATAAATAAATAAATAAATAATGCTGCCTCAGAATGAGAGCCAGAAACTGGGAACCAGGGGTCACAGACTTCTATGTCCAAAAGCCAATGTACAGTTTGGGTGTCCAGAGTCATTCCAGATGTAGGAACCAGTCATCTCTAACCCAGAATGACTGTCCAATTGTGCTGAACTACAGACCTCATCCTGCCCAGACAGCCTGGCCAAGAGCAGACTTGCAACTCTGGGAGGCAGTGAACCCATACCATCTTACTGCAACAACAACAATAATTTGCCCCCAGATGACCCCAACATAGGGGCAATATGAAGGACATACTTTAAAAATGCACAATTTTCAGGATACTGTTGGTCACTAGGAGTGGCAGAGAGGGAACCAAAATGCATCCAGGGATGGAAAAGACAAGATTTTGTCTTATAGGAAGACCTTAGATGTTCCCATTCAGGAAAGCAAACATTATATTTGTATAAGCAGATGCAAATTTAAATATTATGGTTCCAGTTTAAATAGAAATAAAATATATGTTACCATGTGGGAAAGACTGGCTAGGTGATCAGTGTGCCTATTTGGTTGGTCTATTGTCCAGACTGTAATAATCAGTTGGCAACTTGAAGGACCCTACTTTCTCCATTTATGGTTATCTTTAAACTGGACAGCTCCTTTAGACACTGTACATATTTAATTAAAGGATTGTACTCTGTAAAAAAGAACACTCTACCAATCATTAGGTTGCAGCTACATTTAGACTAATGCCACTTAAACCAGTGGAACCTGAGGTTTGTTGTGATCAAGGTAAGTCTCATTAACTTCAATAGGTCTGCCTTTAGTTCATGCCTAGATGCCTGGATCCAAGCCAGTATGCACACTGGGAAGGACAATGTCTGGTCCTCCCAATGTTCTTGGAATGTAACTCCCATCAGCCCTAGCCCCCACAGCCAATGGTGAGGGATAATGGAAGTTTGACAACAGCTACATACCACATATTTCCCATCTATAATCTAGACAATAAGGAGACAGATGAACAATTAGTCTGGTTTGGCATAGAGCAGCTTCTTCTGAACCAGCTCCCTAGGTTGTTTCTTGAAGAGTGGGAGTTTACTGCAAGACTTGCAGATTTGCAGGAAACTGGGTCTAGATGAAGTCATGTTAAGTTATCTGAAAGGGGAAATAGAAACAGAAGATCTATTAGTAGGCAAAAGGATAAGACACATTTTGGAGACAGAAAACAACAAACATTTCACATATTTAATTTAAAATATTTAATTTAAGATGATGTGGGACATAGTGTTATTAATCAAATTGACAAATTTAGCAGGATATTTTTTATAGGAATCAAAATAAATGTCCATATTTATTTATTTCTGGCATAATAAGCTTAACAATAAGGTGCTACCATACATACATGTGTGTATGTATGTTTAATGTTGTAAATAGTACTGTATTTTGTTTGACTTTTTGTATGTGCTGTAGTAGTTTGAGTGTTGGACTATGACTCTGGAGATCAGGGTTCGATTCCCTGTTCGAGCATAAAAAATCCACTGGATGACACACTCTCTCAGCCTCACAGGATGGCAATGGCAAACCCCCTCTGAAGAAACTTGTAAAGAAAACCCTATTATAGGTTTGCCTTAGAGTCACTATAAGTAAAAAAAAATGACTTAGAGGCACACAACAATAGCAACAAAGCTTAATGCAGAGGAACTAAATATTTCTTCTGTTTTATTGCTTCACATTAACTATAAATTAACTTGGTTTTGTAATTTGCTTGAGTCTTATCAGTAAAATTGATTATCAAATCATGTTTGTGTTTTTCTAATACAAACATTCAATAAAATTTTATCAGAAACTGATCTGTCAGTTGACCAAATCTTTTTAACTGGCCAGATCAAATCAGATACATGGTTATCCCTCCTTCAGCATAGCCATATCTATGACACTGACAAAGGGGGGAAGCAGACGGGTGGCACGGGGCCGCCCCGGGAAGCTGCGGATCGGGGCCGAGGTATCCGCACTCCTCGGCCCCAATGCACCACGTCCCAGGCCCAGGAAGGAGCGCTAAAATAGCGCTCCTTCCACAAGGCACCGAAGGTGTGCCACAAAAGGCCTCCGGTGCACCTTCGGCGCCTCTTCTGCTGCAGCGTGTGGACGCTGCAGTGGAAGTGCGTTGTCGGAGCACCGGCCGTGTGGAGCGACGGGCGCTCTGATTACGTATTCGGGAAGGGGTTGGGGCACCCAGCGTGAGGCTACCCCTCCCCTTCCTGGCCTCGAAAACGGCGCTTTGCGCCATCTGCTTAGGCCCAAAGTTTAGAGATATTTTTTTTTAAAGAAAGCACAAACGCAATAGCATTTGTTAAATTTTTGTGCACAATTCACATTTATATTAAATAGGAACAGTGACCACATGCAGTGGCAGCTGTGGATAAGATTAGCCCTCTTCCTTTGTTGTAGTAATTCATCAATACATTTAAGGGGGGGGGGGCAGAAGATGTAGCCTTGGCTAAGTTCCAAATAAATATACCGTAATCTAACACTCCAAAGTATATTATTAAAACCAGGCAATGACAGAGTCAGCTGAAGCCATTTAAGGGACATGTTCTAAAGTTTGAGCAACATGGTAGAAAAGTCCTTTCCCTTCCCTACAGCAAGCAAATCTCTCCAGAACCAAGATAATGGGCCCAGATATCTTGATCCCATATTAATGTCCTACTCAGGGCCACCCTGTGTCATTTTGCCCCCAGAAGTGAATGACAAAATGGTGCAACACCCTCATTCTATGTACAAAAGCTAACCATTGAGTTATTCAGATGGTGAAAATAATCTGGGCTGAATCTTTGCTGTTCAGATGCATTCCGAATGCATCTGATTAAGTTTTTTTTTTGGGGGGGGGCCTGTTAAACCCCCCACTAACCCCGGGATAATAGATATAATTTTTCCCCTGGTTTTTTTTTTTTAAAGATCCGGACAGTTAGCAGTGTGAATAACTAATGTGAATAGACCCAAGATTAACCAGGATAAAGAAACTGTATGCCTTGAATGTGTTTCGAATATGTTAGCATCGCCGGCTCCATCTTTATTCGAATGCTGGCACGTGTGAGCAACCATACTCACAGAGATGCGCATCTATGTGAATCCAGAGTGTGGATAACAAACCTGGAATGCGTGGGTGAGATGATTTGCTTCATCATGCTAAAAAAGTAACACAAAAAAAAACCCCACCTACATTTAACTGACCCCCGATTGGCAGATGGGCTTTACTTCAGTACTGGTAGCAAGGCAATATCTGAATGCCCTGCAGCTGTTTTGATTTGGCCAAGATAGTCCTGATTCAATCTTGACTGTCCCAGATTTTTAGCTGCTTTTAAAATGTTCCAATTTCTCTCTCCTTCTCCCCCTTTCCCCTTGGCTTTCTTCAATTGGTACAAACTAAAAAGTTCAAAGTGTTAAAGTAGCGTTCACTCAACTAACTCAGTGTGGGGGGGGGGAGAGAGAAAAGGTGCAATCTTGCCCTTCCCAGTAGACTCAGGCAAAAGCAAACTGCTGCAGCATTTCCTAGCTTGTGTGTTCAACTTTTGCCATCTTGGCCATACTCTCCGGTTGCTTGACCATAAGTGTTTTGGTTTTCATTTGTGAAATATTTGAGGCTATGCATCTGACTGCCCTTGAGAGAGCAGCAAGGTTGCACAGAGATCATGTCTTGTAACACAAAAGTCTGTGCTCCTGTCTGTGTCCTTAAGCATCTGATATCTGAGGTAATTGCATCAATTTGCTCACTCGCAAAGAGAGATAGTATGGTATAGTGGTTGGAGTGTTGGACTATGACTCTGGAGACCAAGGTTCAATTTCTACCTCAGCCATAAAACCCACTGGATGACCTTGGGCAAGTCACATGCTCTCAGCCTCAGGGGAAGGCAATGGCAAACCTCCTCTGAACAAATCTTGCCAAGAAAACCCCTTGATAGGGTCGCCATAAGTTGGAAACAACTTGAAGGCATACAACAACAGAGTCGCCAGACCACACCCTAAACAGTTGGTCTCTTTCATGTTACACATGTATAGCACTTTGATACCACTGAAACTGTCATGGGTCCATTTTAGGAAATCTTAGGATGTGTAGTTTTATGAGGTATTGAGGATTCTCTATCAAGGGAGGACTTGTGCCTCACCAGACTACAAATCCCAGGATTACACAGAGTGGAATCAGTACAATTGGGGTATCAAAGTAGTATAAAAGAAATCCTAATCTGATACATTGCCTTTCCAAGGTGACCAGTCTAAACACACACATACCAACCAGTATGAAAATAATCAGACAAGTTTTAATTGGTTGGCAAGGGAATACTCTCCAACTGTCCCAGATTGACCAGGGCAATTCTGAATTATTCTTGACAGTCCCACTTTTTCAACTGCTTTTAAATGTAAGAGTTTCTATCTCCTCATCCCACTTTCTCCTTTGCCTTCAGCTTCTTACAGTTGGGCCTCTGTATCCACAGATTCTTTATCTACAGATTCAACTATCCACCTCTTGAAAATATTAAAAAATACATACAAATTCCAAAAAGCAAACCTTGATTTTGCCATTTTATAGAAGGGACACCATTTTTACTTATATTCTATTTAATGGGACTTCAGCATCCATGGATTTTGGTATCCGCGGTAGGTCCTGCAACCAAATCCCAGTGGATACTAAGGGCCTGCTGTACTTCAATTGTTGCAAGAGGAGTTAAAAGTGAAAATTTATTAGCTCTCAGTTAACTCAGCAGAGGAGAGAGGACAAGTGGGAGCAGAATCTTGCCTTCCCAGCAGGCCCAGGCAAAAGCAAACTGCTGCAGTCTCTCCTAGCTTGTGTGTTTTTCCTCATTAATAACTTTTGCCATCTTGACCTCACTATGATGCTGCATGGCCACATACATTCTGGTTTTCTTCTATGAAATGTTGGAGGATATACGGGGGGGGGGGGGGGGGGGATACATTGGAACAGGAAGGAAAATGTGAGATAACAGCCCATAATGTTTTGATAAGGTGAGCCTGAAGAACAAAGGCATTTGAGTTATAAAGGATCAACAGTGGTTTAACAAGGATCTTAAATGGGTCTGACGACAGGTCAGGTATAATAACAAAAGATGGGCAAAGTGCCATAAAAAGAGGAAGACGCTATATTCGGAAGTCTTTGAGGGACTTTCTGGTCCAGGACCATATTTAATTCTTCTCTTCTGCCACAACAAACCAGCCTTTTATGCATTCTGTATCACCAATTCTGCTTTCCTTTAAAGTGCATTGCTTAACTTCACAATCTATAGCTGTCTTTCACTGATACTGATCAACAGAGCAACATTCTCCATGGTTACTCTGTTTATGTTACCTTTTCCCAAACTCTGGACATCTTAAACATATTTCCTTAAGCAAATTCACTCTCACATCTTGTAATCTAAGATTAGAGGTTGGGACAGACCTTTCCCAAAAGCTCCTTTTTGGGCGACAGTCTCCTGAATTCTGCAGCCAGCACATTGGAAGTGTAGTTTAAATATTTTTTTTTAAAAAAGAAGCTTTTCCAACCTCTGGGAAGAGACTGTTGAACAGTTTAAGAGCAAGCATAGGAAATAATTAAAAGAAGAAATATCTGGATTCAATTTAATCAGAGAAATTTTAAAATAATTTTAGATAGTAAACTAAATATGCAAAAGGATGCACATGGATAGTTTCCTGTCCATGGCCTATGTCCTCACAATCTGTTCCAAAACACAATCCAGATGGGAGTTTGAAAGTAACTGATTACAAATAATAAGTAACTTATAGTCAACGAAGGCATGACAGGGTCAAGTAATGTCATGCCACTACAATGGTGATGTACCATCACATACTTTTCAGTGTAACTGTTACTGTTTCTACAATATACTGTTACAGAGTGCATGTACGTGGTACTCTTGTTTCTTTTATGTAACTAAAACACAACCATTTTAGTTATTTCTGAATGATGAGAAAATAAAGAGTTCCTTTATAAAACTTTTAACTACAGTTGGCCCTCCATATCCACGCATTTTTTATCCACAGATTCAAGCATCCACGGTTTGAAAATATTAAAAAAATAATCCCAAAAGCAAAGCTTGATTTTGCCATTTTATATAATTTACACCATTTTACTTCCCCATTGTATTTAACGGGATTTCAGCATCCACGGATTTTCATATCCAAAGGGGGTCCTGGAACCAAACCCCAATGGATACCAAGGATCCACTGTATAAGGCAGGGTAGGCAACCTAAGCCCCGGGGGCCGGATGTGGCCCCCCGAGGCCTTTGGACCGGCCCCAGGCCGGTCCTGCCACCGCCACCGCCGCCACTCACCATGATGATATTGATTATTGTTGTTATTACTTGTTCTTGGGGTTTTCTTGGCAAAATCTCCACAGGGGTTTTGCCATGGCTTTTCTGGGGCTGAGTGTGCATGCATATTTTTTTTTAAAAAATTAAATTTTTTATTTTATTTATTTCTTTATTTATGGTGCTTTGGCCCCCCAATTGTCTGAGGGACAGCAACCCGGCCCCCAGCTCAAAAAGGTTGCCTACCCCTGGTATAAGGTCTAGCCTGAAAAGAAGGCACTCCCTCCATCCACCATCATCAGGAGGAAGAGAAGGCTGGCCAACTCCATCGGGCCTAGCCTGAAAAGAAGAAGGCCCTCCCTCCATCCACCGTCATGTATGTTTTTAATTTGTATCATTTGTGACCTTGGACAAATCACACTCTCAGAAAGGCAAGGTCATACACCCCCCCTCCAAACAAATATTGCCAAGAAAACCCCATGATAGGGTCACTTTTGGGTTGCCATAAGTCCAAAACGAAGGCACACAACAGCAATGTGGTACATAGTTTGGACAAAGAGATGGGCTTGTGTCTCATTTGTTAAGATTGTTATTTAACATTATGAACAACAGTATAGTATGTTAACTGAACTGAGGGCCCTAAGCAGACTGCCAGAAATAGTGCACATTAAATTGAGGCACTGCCCTGGCTCAGTGCTAGGGAATCATGGGAATTGTATTTTTTTCTGAGACACTGAACCTTCTCTGTCAGAGAGCTCTGGTGCCACAATAAATTACAGTTCCCATGATTCCCTAGCACTGAGCCAGGGCAGTGCCTCAATTTAATGTGCACTATTTCTGGCAGTCTGCTTAGGCCCACAGTTTTGCTAAAAAAATTAAGCACTTGGTTACAAGTAAATTTTGAACCCAGAACCTTCAGAAATATACAGTGGGTCCTTGGTATCCACTGGGGTTTGGTTCCAGGACCCCTGTGTACACAAAAATCTGGGGATACTCAAATTCCATTAAATAGAGCGATGCCATTAATTATATAAAATAGTAACATCAAAGTTTGCTTATTGGAATTTATATTTCTTTTGAATATTTTCAACCAAGCTGTGATGGTTGACTACATGGATAAAAAATCCATGGATATGGAGGTCTGACAGTTCACTTTCCAATTAGGAACCACTTCTCACTATAAGCCCTGCACTTTTTATGCAAGTACACTCTTAAAAACCCCAAAACAATGACTAAACAAACCCAAACAACAATGTAAAAATGGGTAAAAGGAAGTGCTTTTGCTTGAAGTGAGAAAGAAAAGGGAAGCTTTTTCACAATCGGGGGTTTACATGGGAACCACACTTACTACACACCACTGACCAGGGTTTACAGAAATTCATTTAGATTATAAGAACCTGACAGATGAATTTTGCCTTGTAGCTAAAATGGCCGCCAGCACCCTGCTCACAGTCACAATCTTATCTTTTTATTTGCATACTTAACAACCTATCCTTTACCTTTGATACAGTCACAGTTAAATTATTGGGCACACTTCTCATCTTGTTCAGGATTCTGAAGCCCAGAGTTGAGAAAGTTAGTTTGAAAAGTTCTAAGATCCCAGTAGACATTTAATAATTGTATTTTTTAAAATTTCCCATTTCTCAGAAATAACTAAATATTTTTATATCCATCATCGCTCTTTCATAAATTTGTTTATATTGGAACCATCCTAAGTTAAATCCTTTCTCTTGCAAAATCTCCTGTTTCCATATCCCTCCATCTTTTTCTACAATATCATTATAAATGCACCACTGCACTTCTTTATACATTTCCTTTCTATAAAAGGCTTCTTGCGGTTATAGCCACATGGGTATTTTGTTCATTATTCTACTCTTATATGTCTTCTAGACTTCCAACAGCGGTTTTCTTATACAATGACAATTAAATATTTGATTTGGTTTTTTTTATCATAAGCCAAATAGGCATATAATCGAAATTTTAACCTCTCACTCTCAAGTTCCAATAATCTTTCATCTTCTACGTTCATCCATTTTTTAATCCAATCAAGGCCCTACAAATATACGTAAAAATAGTTTAGAAAAGGAACAAAGGTTATTGCTTGTTAACCTGCAACTGTAATGTGACAAAGCTGCTGGGGAAATGACTTGATTGTAAATAACTAGTTATTTGGAACTAGTTACTAATGCAAACTTTGATTAAGCCCCCCCCCCCTCCTCACTTCTGACCACAGCATTCATTTGCCAAATTACCCTGGGGGGAGAAGGAGTGTTTCAAATCACTATTCATTCTCTTTGCTCTTTTCGCTGATTTCTGATTTGCAGAGTATGCAGGACTGGCTGAAGACTTTTTGCTGCCTAAGGGGGGTTGCAGACTGCCAGAAATAGTGTGAATTCAGTCCACTTTTAGGGTTAGGGTTAGTGCTAGGGAATCATGGGAACTGTTATTTTTCTGAGACATTGAGCCTTCTCTGTCAGACAACTCTGATGCCACAATAAAATACAGTTCCCATGGTTCCCTAACCCTAACCCTAACCCTAAAAGTGGACTGAATTCACACTATTTCTGGCAGTCTGCAACCCCCCTAAGGCAAAATGCAAGATAGCATGCTGCACACAGACTCACATCTCTAATCCACATACAGAAGCCAATTGGGCTAGCACTTGAATCTTTCTTCAGCCCTGGCAAATGCAGCAGACTAGTTTGATGAGGGCAGGATAGGACAACTGACACACACAGGTCTCTCTCATGGGCATTCACTCACTTTTTTTGTCACAAGGAGATCACCATGCTGATGGATATCAGGATCGTTGTTCCTATTGCATTTTGGGTTTGCAAATCTTTCCGAATAATTTTAACCCTTGTGTTATTCACACATGGAATTGTTTCGGGATAAAATGGAGCTGCCTACATTCTTTTGAATGATACACAGTGATCCGAATCAATTTGGAAGCGTATTCACACTGCTGAAGATGCGGATTGATGCAGATCTTTCAGGAAAATCTGTCATGAAAACCCTCGGTATCGAATATCCTGGGTTAAGTGTTTTGTTTTTTTGTAAACCCCCCCCTCCCTAAATTGCACCGAGTGCATTTGGGGCAAGTGTGAACACTAAGGAAATAACTCGGATTTATCCCGGATTATTTTCATAGTGTGAATGGGGCCTGGGAGCTAAGAAAAAATGGCATGCTGGTGGCATGCTGCTGTTTCCCAGCATCTATTGTTTGAAATAGCAATTTCATTCTGCCTAAAGTTAGGGCCAGCCCTGAGATTGCAAGTGTCCAGACAGGAAGGAAATTGTGCAATCAGACCAAGACGCTCCACGAGTTTGCAATAGGTCCCTTAACAGATATAGCCAATGTGAGGCCTGTCACAAAGGTGGGAAAATCACAGAATGAGTGATGCCAAAATTATTACACTTTCCCTATAGTCTATCCCTCTGGAATAATTTTGTCTCAACATGCAAACTGAAGAGCTCTGATGAACTCAAAAGGATGTTCATGACAATTTTACCTAATTGGTATTTACCTTTGTGACCATTGCTAGATTCACCACTTGATAAAGGGATTTGTAGCCTGTTGTGGCACCAGCACTCTCAGACAGAGGCTAAATATCTCACAAAACTACAAATCCCAGAATTTCATAGCATTCAGTCATGGCAGTTAAAGTGGTGTCACACTGCGTAATTTCTGCAATGTAGATGCAGCCTTAAACTTATATCCCAAAGGCCTATCCTGACAGGACCATCAACTCTACATGCTAACCATGACAGAAACTCTTCCCCAGGTAGTTGCGAAGGAGAGGAGTGAAACCAGAATGGGAAAACATGTAGAAATCAGTAGAAAAGGAATCCTTAGGAAGGGGGTAGGATGAAAGAGTATTTGAATATGTCACAATTGGGTTAAGCGTAGTTTATATTTTTTCTATATATATAGGTATATCTGGCTTAAGGAAGTACAGTCGCCCCTCCGTTCTTGCGGACTTGAGGTCTGCGGTTTTGAATATTCACAGAGGGGCGACCTCTGTTAAAATCAATGGGGCGCACCCCATTTAAACCTATGGAGCTCGAATATTGCCAAGACCCCCTGTGAAAAAGGAGGGCAGACTGTATTTGATTTATAGACACATATGTACGTTTTAATTGAATTTAAGTAAAAAGCATTATGGAATTAACTGATATGACAATTTGTGTATAGAAGATACAATTTGGAGACAAATAATTTTGATTATTGATCATTTATAACATGCTTTGCGATATTACAGTATAGATGAAGACTATAACTTCAAGATTTACAGTCTGTAAAAAAGGGGAAAAACAAATGATAAGATAAAGGTATATAAATAAAATTGAGAAAAATTAGAAAATTAAAAGGGAAATAAATCCTGTAACCAGAGACCTTAGAATATAGGAGAGGAAGAAGTAATATGTGTATGTGTTATGTTGTTGTTTTTAATAGGTATTAGGAAATGTTTTCTAAGTTTAAGTTATGTATGATGTTGTACTATGTTGTATGTGTTAAGAATAAAATCAATAACAAATTTAAAAAGAAAATAAAAGGAATCCTTAGCCACTCTCAAAATATCCTCCAAGCTTATGCAGTTAAAGCCATACTCCGCATGGCATTATCCATGTTGCAGATTGAGAAGGCACAATCCTTTAAAGTGCCTTTTAAATATATATATATATATATATATATATATATATATGAATGATCCTTTATTACGGACATTCGGCCAGCACAGAGTTACAATAAAACATCTTAGTTATATACAATAGGTTCTTACAGGAACATACTGGTAACTACAGACAGATCCTAATTTGTACAGAGACAGAAGTAGGACAATATAATTATCTAAACACATTGATAGTAGAAAGTTCTAATAACTCCAGTAAGATGAAGTAATATGACCTCATATGTGACTCAAAACATGTAATACTACCCCTAGGACATTTTGGTTCAAAAGGCTATATATATATAATACAAATTGACAAGCTTATTGAAATCATATCAGAATTCTTTTACAAAATATAAAATTTCTAATTCATTAAGTCATTTCAACATTATCATACATAAAATAACAGAAGTAATATTTCCTCTACATACTTCCCAAGTTCTCCTGACATTAAGTCCTTTCTATTTTGTCAGGATATCTACCCTTTTTGTCTTTTTTCCCCTTTAAATTTTAAAAAATAATAAGGTTCTCTCAACTATAATTCCAATATCTAATCTCTTACTCTTATTTCTACATATTGTCCATTTGCTTTATTATTACGCCTTTGCCTATTTTAGTTCACCTGCTTGTGCAATTTAAGGCTCCATTGGCACTACAGAAATAATCCAGGGGCTCGTTCCCGCTTTGATTTAAAGCGAATCGCTGATCGGATTATATGTCCGTAATTCCCACTTGAAACTGGTTCTAATCCTTCTGTGCTCGGTTTCAGTTGCGATGAAGTGCGGCAAACGCAAAAAACTTGGTCTTTCCCGACACTAGTTTTTTTGGCGGTTCTTTTGAAAAGAATCGATTCTGAAGTGTGTCCAGCAAATGGGAATGGCATTCGAATCTGAATCGCATTTTATTGGAGGGGAGGGACAATGGCAAAGGGTTCGGCTGAGGGACGTCACCCATCCAGACTCTGGTTGCTTGAAGTCCACCATTTTTGTTTGAGCGCTGCCTTTTGTCTACCTGCGCACGTATGGTGGCTTTAATTTTTGCTTTTACACTGATCGATTCCTGTGAATCTGGTCATGATCGTTTTTCCAATGTGTGTCAAGAGGTAAGGCGATGGTGTGCTTTTATTTAGGAGTGGGATCTGTGTGGTTGTTTTTAAAAAATTTAATGATAGAATATGTGATTTCTCGTTGTTCTGCAGAACCTCAACCAGCGAGCAAGGGCTCTCTTAAGGGAGTTTCTGTGTTGCCAGAATGACGCGTGGCTGCATCACCAATGACGCAGAGATTTTATTTATTTATTTCATTTATATGAATTAAATACGATCATATATTTTATATAAATTTATATTTGTGAATATATTTGCGAATTTATATTTTATACAAATGTATATGAATGAGATGCGAATTGGATGACTGACATTTAAAAAACAAAACAACTGGGATGGATCTCTTGAGATCGATTCTGAGCCTGCATCATCTAGAGCAGGGGTAGGCAACCTAAGGCCTGGGGGCCGGATGCGCCCCCCCCCGAGGCCGTTGGACCGCCCCCAGGCCGGTCCTGCCGCTGCTGCCGCCCGCCATGATGATATTGATTATTGTTGTTATTACTTGTTCTTGGGGTTTTCTTGGCAAAATCTCCACAGGGATTTTGCCATGGCTTTTCTGGGGCTGAGAGAGTGTGCATGCATTTTTTAAATTTTTACGTTTTTTAAAAAAATATTTATTTATTTATTTATTTTGGGTGCTTCAGCCCCCCAATTGTCTGAGGGACAGCAACCCGGCCCCCGGCTCAAAAAGGTTGCCTACCCCTGATCTAGCGGCTCAAATACCAGTGGGAATTACAATGAGGTCAAAAAAGAAGCGAATCCATGCAATAATGAAAAGATTTGCTTTCATAGTGGGAACAATGCCTCAAGTGGAATCGATTCACTGACTCGGAGCAAAAGCAAATCACAAACCGGTTTTATATGTCAGTGGGAACAAGCCCAAATTTGACAACACTTTAAACTGCCATGGTTCAATGCTATGGAATTCTGGGAACTGTAGGGTTGTTTTTGGTTTTGGTTTTTTGTGTGGCACCAGAGCTCTCTATAGAGAAGGCTAAATGTCTTTAAAAAAAAAAACACAACCCTAAAATTTCCTGAATAGTATTGAGCATGGCAGTTTTTTTTAAAATGTAGTTTTTATGTCATTTTATATTGTTTTTAGACACTTATTTTAATTGCTTTTTAAAATGTAAAATATATGTTTTAACAGGTTTTATCTGTCAGCTGCCTTGGGTCCCTTTCTGGGAGAAAAGCAACAATGAAATAAATAAATACATGGCAGACAGTTAAAGCAGAGTCAGCCTAGATTATTTCAGCAGTGTGGATGCAGGATTACCGAGAGTTCTTGCGCCTGCGCGTTTGGACGGACGCTTTTGCCACCCACTTTAAAGATGTCGGCGACGGCAGCAGCGCGCCCGGACTAAGGGATGCGCATGCGTATTGCGTTCGGCGGCTGACGGAAGTGAGAGAGTTTGGTTCCTTGTCACTCTCCAGTGGCGGCGGAGGCGGCCAATGAGGAGACCGTTGGCATGGCAACAAGGCACTGGGGAAAGAGGCTCCTCCCCTGAACTGGTTGGCGGGAGAGTGCTGAGGGAATAAGGGGAGTGAGGTGAGAAGGGTTTTGGGGGGCGCTGAGGGAAATGGGGGTGGCAGCGGAACCGGGGGTCCGATAAGGGGGATAATGGAGGGGTGTCCTTTGAGCGTTGGACTAGGACTCTGGAGACCAGGGTTCGAATCCCGCCTCAGCCATGTAAACCCAGTGGGTGACCTTGGCCAAGTCACACTCTCTCAGACTCAGAGGGTGGCAATGGCAAAGGCAAACCCTCTCAGAAGATAGGGTCGCCATAAGTCTGAAGGGACTTGAAAGCACACAACAACAACAACAACAACAACAACAAGAAGTAGTTAGAGGAGTCGGCTCCCCTTGTGAGAAAGACGTCTGTGAAGTGAATGAACCCATAGCTGAGGGTTTTTTTGGGGGGGGGGTTGAGAGTTCAAGGGTTTTGGGGAGTACAACATGTCCAGCACTTAAGGACATTTAATTTAAATGTGTTTTTAATCGTCATTATTTAATTGTATTTTAAGGGGGTGGGTGGGATTGTGGGATATGAATGTATAAGACTCCCTGGTTGCGTTACACAGAGGGGCGGGATAAAAATAATTTTTATTTTTATTAATAATAATAATAATAATAATAAATGGACGAGGATGAGTCTTGGGGGCCTGCCTGGGAGAGGGACTCTCTGTGAGAAATTGGAACAGCTTGGAATAAATTACATTTTTTGGACTACAGCTCTCAGACTCCAAGAGCCACCATGTCCAGTGGTCATGCTGACTGGTGTGTGTGTGTGTAAATTGTAGTCCGAAAAAATAATGTTTCCAAGGGCAGAATTTCTGGTGGGCTGTGTAAATAAGAAAATTTACAAAAAGTTTACAAAATTTACATAAGACATCATGATTTTATGTCATCTCTGCTTGCCATTTGAGAGGGCATTTGGCTGATCATTTGTGAAAGACTTATCCTAGTGGTACCTTCATCTGATTCATCAAACTCTTCCCTTTTATATGCTGCTTTGATTGTGGACAAAATTCTCATACTAGATATCTGAACCATCTCCAAATGTAGGGTGATTGCTGTTTTGAGGGCTGCATATACCTTTCTCTTCCTAGTGTTTTTCTTCTGAAAATTGCTGTCTCCAAGTTATTTCTCCCAACATACAGGAAATTTTTATTTTTTTTAACTTTATTTTTTATAAGATTTGATTCTACAACATTAATCTCCAAATCACAATGAAATCACAATTTTGTAATTACATTAATACCTCCTAAGTATCTCCTGCATAATTCACTTTTGATCACACACATTTTCCACCGTCTTATTATTGCTCACTACTTTTCACTTATCCACACTGTACTCACAGGATTTATCATTCCTTTTCATAAATTTTCTTTCCTAACTAAATGTTCCTTATGATTCACAATTTGTTACTTTTTGATACTTGTATCCTAATTCCACCTGCTGTTGCAAAATTTGGTTATAGGGAACCACTCTGTCTTCCAACATAGAGGAAAATTTTAGGGCCTCTGTTCCCTCTTTGTTTGGGAAATGGGTTTTAGGTGGATAAATGGCACAAAGGGCAAGCCCCTGCTGCCATTGATCATTGCAGCTACTAAGGCTCTTTTATGTAAAAATGTCTAGAGACCATTTTATGTTCTGTTCTGTACAATCATAGACTTGTACAGCTGGAGGGACCCCAGAAGTCATAGATTCATATCCCCTGGAGATGTATGAAACCCATAATTAAATATACCTGGCAGATGATCATCCAATCTTTGTTTAAAAACTTTTAGTGAAGGAGAGTCCATGACCTACCAAGGTAATCCATTCCTCTGACAAACAGCCCTTACTATCAGGATTTTCCCCCTTTATTCAAAATTCTGGTAATCTAAATTAATTAACAGTCCTTTATGTTTTGTCTTTAAGTGCCATCAATAGCACTTCAATTTAACTCTTCTTACTGTGTGAATGATAAAAGGTGTGAAGCAGTCTGACAGCAGTGCTTTTAATTAATATAAGCAAAGCCTGTACATTGGTAATGTACCTGGGATGGATGAAAGACAGTTCTACCCTTGGCAGGGAAGGGAGGCAGCTGATGAAGCCATCATTAGATCCTGGACTCTAGCAGCAAAGAATGTGAACAGCTGCTTATGGCAGGAGTATGAAGTACAGGTAACTGGCGTTGACATATCCTATTCTGATTCTGCTCTGAATGTGTATCCAAAAGGTGGGGAGGCCATTGGGACAGACTTTGGCTTTGATTAGGTATTGAGTAGATTACTGACATGGGGGCATTCTTTGTTTTTGTAGGAATGCCAAGATGGAAAACAAACGGAAGGCTTCTACAGGAGGCTCCGGCAAGGGGGATCCTACTTTGTCACAACAGAAGAGACCACGAGGAGGGGATTGGGAAGAAGATGGTCCTTCCCAGTTTGAGGAGGAATTGGCTTTTCTGGATGAAGTGGAATCTGAGATGGCTCTGGAGGCAAAGGAAGCACAGCTGGTACCAGATGCCATTCCCCTTGGTGAGTTAGATGGGGGCAAAATAGGGAGGACACTTCCTAGATGGGTGAGGCTGAGGTACTTTGGGATGCAGTGAAAAAGCAATGAAGCAGATAAGCAGACTGTTTGGCATCTGTCATCCAAAGCAGTATGATTGCTGTGTTGTATCAGCTCTTGGTTTTTGACATGAATATATGCTAAATTAAGTCTATTTATATTTTTCTTGTTTTATGAAAGTTATCTATATTCTTTATTATAGGATTTACATTAGTTTAGTAATGAATTTGACAGTTGTTCCATTGTGGTTCCCTGAGTAACAGAGCAAAATTAAGATATCACATATCTTAATAAAATACCACTTCTCAAATACCAGTTCAAGACGTCTCTCTCTTTTGATGCTGCCTCTCTTTCCTGTTCTTTCCAACAAGCATATTGAGCTTGGGAAAAGTCTGTTCTTTAGTTTTTCAGGTTTTGGGACTGGCAAAAAGAGGATTGTTGCTCACCTCTATTCTGGGTTTCTGCCTTCCCTTCAGGTAATCTCTTCTCATCAGTGAGTAACCCCAAGTGGCAGAGACCACTGCCTCCCAAAATAAACCCCAAAGAGGAGGCACTGTGTTTCCAGCAACTGGAATTAGATTACTACGTGGGTGAGTATGTAAGCAGGTTGAGATGCTGATGGAGAGTGCTTGAAGGCATTGCATGGCAGATGGGCTGGGACTACCTGGTTCTGTTCTTCTTCCTGGTAAAGGGTTTGCAGAACAAGGTATACATTTTATCTAACTAAACAATAACTCCTTGCTGCTGGAGGGGAAGTTCTGGTGCTGTTATAATTCTTGGGGCTTTTGATAGGTACAATAGCCCCATAATGTCCCCAGCTTTGCTTGCCAGGCAGAATGGGCAAGGTCTGGAATTCCCCAGAAAGACTGGAATCCCATTTTTCTTATTGCTGAGTTGTGGGAAGACCACACACACACACACACACACACACACACACACAAATTAAAAGATATTACAATTTGTTGACATGATTTAAAAATACAAGTGACCCCATTAACAAATTCCACATGTTGGTTTTATTAGCTCAAATAGCTCCCTCACCACAGAAGAAACAAAGTTCAAGCCACAGGAGAGCAGCTTCCCTCCCTGCCCTCAGCATCCCTTTCTCCCTTGCAGAGCTACCCATATATTTTAGAAGACTTTTGCAAAAATAATCATCTATTCTGATGGGATCTGCAAGCACACAATGAACCAAAATTGTTACCTGCATTACATGAAAAAAGACACCTATAATTTTCAACACAAGGTTAAAAAAATATCCATCCAAAATGATCTGTACATCTCTGGTCACTCCCTTTCTTCTTTATGTTAATTCCTATAATGTATAAAGGGGGAACCAAATGTCCCAACTTTATTGTTTTTGACAATGTTTCCTACTGCTCTAGCTGTATGTCTTAACTTTTCAATGAGTATAATCTCCCAGAAGTTATTCCATCAGTACTAAATATTTACAGTTTTCAAGTATTTCCAGTTTTTACTAATTACTGCCCTAGCTTCATATACCAAAAATGTAATTAATTTTTTATCTTGTAGGTTTCATTTTTCTCCAGTTCATATTGGTAACATCAGTGTTTTCCCTCAAAATGTTACATTTTTATTTAATTTTTGTGTTTGTTACTATCACATTTCCCCAAAATTTCTGAACAATCTAATCCAGGGGTCCTCAAACTTTTTAAACAGGGGGTCAGTTCACAGTCCCTCAGACCATTGGAGGGCTGGACATGTGCACTGCGGGCCCGGGACAAGTCGGCTGCTAAGCAGGACAGGCAGTGGTGGCAAAAACACCTGGTGGGCCAGATAAATGTCCTTGGTGTGCCGCATGTGGCCCGTGGGCTGTAGTTTGAGGACCCCTGACAAAGACTAACATGCATCCCTTTCTGTTCATAAGTTTTTTGTGGGGAAATACTTGTAGGAAGGTGTCTTTGGAAAGCTGTATGCAACACTCTTTTTTTGTTTTGTTGGGTGGGTGGGTAGAATATGCTAGCTCTGATGATTGTAGAATTAAAAAGTAGATCAAATAAGGTGGACCAAGAATTTTTTTAAAAATAAGAGGTTACCTAAAAGACCCTTCAACAGTCTTTCAACTTGCATTTGCCATTTTGCCCACTGTACTAGCGAAATAGTTTATGCATGTGAAGATTTTTTTTTTTTAGCAGAAAGACATTGTACATTATTGACTTTCAATATCTGACCCAGTTTTCCTCTCTTACTGGATTCAGGTACTCACATTCCTGGATTCCCAGGATCCACTCAAGGTCCAGTACCAGTTTTGAGGATGTTTGGTGTCACTGGTGCTGGCAATAGTATCTGCTGTCACATCCATGGTTTTGCCCCCTATTTCTATGTGCCTGCCCAGGCTGGTGAGTGTACAGTTAGAGTGTAGGAAAGGGAATAATACAAAACCGTCTCTTTTACTCTTCCATATAAATAATTCCCTATTCTCACTTTTCCCTTTGCTTTGTTTACTTTTTCCTTAGAGTTCCAAGCAGAGCACCTGGCTGAATTTCAGCGGGAGCTGAATGCAGCTGTCATCCGGGACATGCGGTCCAACAAGGATAGTCTTAGCCAAGTTGTTTTGGCAGTGGAGATCTGCAACAAACAAAGTGAGCACTTTTGAAAAATGGGTGTATGTGTGTGCAGTCAGGGAGGTGTTTGGTTAGGCCCAGATTTGGGGTGTTTGCTATCCTTAAAACCACAGCAACCCTACTCTTAGTAGTATCTCAAACAAGTGCCATTTTCTCCTTGTTCTTAGTAGTACTATTGTGATGCTTTGATTATTATCCTTCTGTGCTTTTGTAATGGATACAAAAGATGGTGGATAAGATTATGTTATGTTTATAAAGATGTGAGAAGCCTTTAATACATGGGTGTGGAACCTTTGTTATCTCAGGAGTTTCCAACTCAACTCCAGGATCCTCAGACAGCATGGGCAATAATAAAGGAGGGGATTGTGCAGTTGGCCCTTGATATCCATGGCCTCGCCATCCACGGATTCAAGCATCCGTGGACAGCAAGTCCCCATTGTCCCCAATGGCTGCGTGTGCATGCGGCTGCACTTCCATTAAGTTCTGTTGTCCCCATTGGCACCGCAGATGCATGCATGCACCACCACGGGACAACAGGGGCTGTCCCTAATGGTGGCACGACCATGTGCATGCACTGTCATTGGGAACAACACAGGCTCGAGCATCCACAGATTTTGGTATCCACACGGGCGGGCTGTGTGTTTCAGAATGGATCCCTGTGGATACTGAGGGCTGACTGTATTAAAAAAAAATTTAAAATCTGTGAGCCAAAGTTTCCCTGACCCTTCTTTAAGAGCTCTTAAGAGAAAGAGACCAATCCATCCTGGTATCTCATCCAGTCTGGTTGTTTAAATAGCTACTTACTTGATAGCTTATGACAAGAAGTTCCTCCAAACACCAAAGAGTGAAACCTAATAAAAGCAGTATCTGTTTTTATTTTTTGTGTGCTAATAATGTTTATGAGCTTACTGACATACAGTCTTCACTGGATGAGCAGAAATGGTGGAGGTGGGAGATACAGATAAAGAAACTATTGATTATAATATAGATATTAGGGTGGAGAAAATGTGGATTTGAGGTAAGGGGATCCATAGTCTTCAAAAGAGTCTGAATTATTTTTATGGTTTTTCTCACCATAGGCATGTATGGCTACCATGGGGAAAATCTCATACCTTTCTTGAAAATTACTATGGCAATGCCCCGACTAATTGCCCCAGCAAAGAGGTTGCTAGAACAGGGGCTACGGTGTGGAACTTTAGGAGTACACCATTATCAAGCCTATGAGGCTAATATTGATTTTGAAATCAGGTAGGACTCACTGTTGGGACACATTATTTTCATCTTTTAAAACAACTTTCTTACTTTCCTCTGTTCCACTTACTAATGCTGTGCATTCTTGGCAAAATGAGGTTTTCAATAGCTGTTTGTTGTTGTGTGCCTTCAAGTAATTTCCCTAAAGCTCTCCTTCAGCCTTTCCCCTTTATGGCTTTATGAAGTTTATCTTCTAAATTATCCTACAACCTTATTTGTGAACTGCTTAATGATAACTTTTTCTTGAGAATGATGATACAAAAATACCTTTAAAAATAAATCAGGCTGATAGGGAAGATGTGAATTTTCAAGGCTTGCTATCCAGCTTCCATCATACCCAAGATTTGTCTTCCAACTTAGGTTCATGGTGGACCGGGATGTTGTTGGATGCAACTGGATTGAATTGCCTGCTGGAAAGTATCACCTGCGGCAAGAACAGTCAGCTGGAGAATCTAGCAAGGAGAATCCACTCAAGGTGCTGGGGGGGGGGGGTAAGGTGTAGGGAGGTGGAGAAAGGGCTTGTGGAAAAGGATTTGTTTGCAACTCTGTAGGTATAAGAATTGTTTTTACCCAGGAATCAACTCAGTGGAAACCTTTAAGGTGTTAGTGGGGAATATGTAATCCTACAAATTCTGTTGGATGATAATTCCCATTCTGCCTGAGCAGTGATCATGTTGGGATAGGGTTTCTAGAAGCCTGTATCCACCATTGTCTGGAGGGCCACAGGTTCCCCACCACTGATTGAGAAGTTGGAATCAGATGTTAGACTGATTGGAACATCCTTGTCAGGAGCAAGTAAGACTTCCTATTGAGTGGGATGTGTGTGAGAGTTCTTGTAATTGTTTTGTTTGAGGTGTCTGGTCAAGGTTTGGTGGTACAGAGATCCAGTTAGTTGTAAGACACCTAGAGAAGGGAGGTCTGTTCTGGAAGATGTGGGTGCAGCATATGTGGGCTTAGGTTTAGAAAGCACACAAGAGCTATTAAAGCTAAAGAATGTTTTATAGGGTGTAGGAAGTTGCTTGTTAGAGACTGTAAAAACATCTCAGTTATTCTTACTTTTCTTCCCTGCCTGTAGGTGTCACTTTGTCAGCTGGAGGCTGATGTGGCTTGGATGGACTTCATTAGCCATCCCCCTGAGGGAGAGTGGCAACGCATTGCACCTTTGCGTGTGCTCAGTTTTGATATTGAATGCGCTGGACGCAAAGGTATATTGGATGTTTATGAAGTTTATCTTTGAAATTGTTCTACAACCTTATTTGTGAGCTGCTTTATGATAACTTTTTCTTCCGAATGATGATTTTTCTTGAGAATGTTGCATGGTAAGATAGATTCAGCTTCTAGCTGTAGGAGTCTAGTTATCCAAAATCCCTCTGGAAAATCACCCATTTTATAATACTAAAAGTTCATAACTCTGAAATGGTTTTAGCATGGGACAGTCTGGCATGAATAGGCCTCTTTGAAACTTTATCCCCCAAAATGGCTGTTCTTTAGATCAGCTTGGCAGAGACTTATGAACGTTTTCCAGTCCATCGAAACCTGGTGTGTTAGAAAATGGCTTGTGCAGCAGATCTGGCAAGCCAAAAATTGTTGTTTGCCCTGGCTGAAAAAGTTGTTTTGGCTGCATGCAGATTGTTTGGGTAAACAAAGCAACTATGTTAGTGTGGTGGGTCAATCGTGGAAGGTTATATTCATTCAATTTCAGGGTGAACAATTAATTCACAATATTGTTAGGCGTAGAATGTTTTTTGCTAATTATAAGCCTTGGAAATAACAAAACCCCCACGCTTCACCTGACAGTGGAACAGAGTATGGTCTAAGACAGAGGTAGGCAACCTTTCCCCTTTAAGGGCCAAGGGACTTCAGCTCCCAGAAGCCTCAGCCATGTTGGCCAATAGTCCCATGTTGGCCAATAGCTCCTGGGATTCTGGGAGCTGAAGTCCCTCGGCCCTTAAAGGGGAAAGGTTGCCTACCCCTGGTCTAAGAGGTTGTGAGATGAACCTTTGATGTGTTCCTGTTATAAGGAATTAAAACTGCGACAGATTCATTCTGGTTAGGTGTCGAAGTAAATGCTTACCTCCATAGTCCAGTAGTTCCCAACGCTGGTCCTCAGAGGTTTTTGGACCAGAACCCAAAATCCTTGCCAAGTGTCTATGGTGGCTGGAGCTTCTGGACGTTTATGTCCAACAATATCTGAGAATCCAGGTTTGGGAATTCCTGGTTTAAGGATGATGGAGATTGGGAGATTTCTGGTGTTAACCATCCCCTTGTGTGTTTCTGCTCAGGCATTTTCCCTGAACCAGAGAAGGACCCAGTGATTCAGATTGCCAATATGGTCCTACGCCAGGGGGAGAAAGACCCCTTTGTGCGCAATGTTTTCACTTTGCAGAGCTGTGCCCAAATCGTTGGCTCCCAGGTGCTCTGTTTCCGAAAGGAGGAGGAACTACTCAAGGTAATGGACCAGTTTCAGTGCCTCAGGGTGAGCAGAGTTTGAGGAAAGTTACTTTTTTTAAAGTTACTTTTTTAGATTACAGCTCCCACAATTGCCATGTTGGCTGAGAGATTGTGGAATTTATAGCATAAAATTAACTTGATACAGTTTTGAAGATGGGGTGAGCCCAGAGTAAAAGGGCTTGTGGATCTAAGAGGTAGCAGTCAGTTGAAGTGTAGTAGTAAAGGACACTGGCTAGTATATATTTGGGAATCATATCTGAATATATGGGAAAGGGGGCAGCCTCCCTTCTCCTAGATGCCAGGCCTTAAGGGAGCCAGTGAACTTCAGTAGTGGCTTTGTCAGTAGACAGAATGAGGGAACAGCGACATGCCATATCTTTGACTCCTTAAACTGACTTGCTGCCCTTAAGTGTGGTTGAGGATGTTGTTCTATCCCCATTAAACTAAGCTTCAGCTGACAACTCAGTTAATGTCTATATGTGTAATGTGGGAAAGAGCATCTTGTCATTTCCCACAGGCAGAAAAATGCCTTGAACTGTCCCCTTTGAAACATCCTACAGCAAAGAACCTGAAGTGGATAGCAGACTTAACTAGAAAAAGAAGATTTCCTTGAATCCCTCCTCCCTTTCGACAGGGTGTATCTGCAGAGTGCTTTGCTCTTTGCCAAAAGAAAAGGGGATATTTAAAAACATTCTCCACTTAAGAATCTTTTTGACCACTTGTCCAATAACATTCTTTGTGGGAAAAGGATCAATAGGTGGATACATGGCTGCTCTATTCACTCTTTCCTCTTCCCTCTAATGGTCCAAAACACATTGCAGAAATAATCCAGTTTGAGATTGCTAGGAATTATAGTTTATTGTGGAACCAGAGCTCTCTGACAGAGAAGGCTAAATGTCTCACAAACTACAGTTCCCAGAATTGCCTAGCATTGATCCAGGGGAGTTAAAGCAGTCTCAGACTGGATTATTTCTGCAGTGTGTTTTGAACCTAATGTGTCTTTTTCTTATACTGCTGAAATTAGAAAACAGTTTTTGAACTGTAAGTGAGGAGGCCTGATATCTTGACTAGGAAGATTTCCAACACCATTCCTTGTAAATATATAAGGAGCCCTTTCTTTGAACTTAAACTATTTCTAACCTATGCTGGGTCTTTTTTGAAGTTATCCTGAAAACATTGCCAGCTCCAAAACCTCAGAGATTCATTTTGCTAGAGATTCTGGTGACTAAATCATGTGGCTTTCACATACTTTTGAAATTGGTACTGCTGTTAGGCGGTATGAATCAGTCACCACAGGCAGCAGGTATTTCATGACAATGGTGGTCCCATGGGTGTTCATTTTGAGTTCCTCGTCCACTCCCTTATAGCCCTTAAACTAGGCTGCTGCTTCTAGGACAATAGAGGACAATGTTTTTTCATTAATACTGAGTTAACATTAAACTGCAGGGGCAGCATCTCCTTTACCTTATGTCAGAAAATGTTTTGGTTTAGTTCCATGTACTCTGTTGAACAGGATTTCCTCTCTACCTCTTGTACAAGGCTACAAACACTCTTGAGGTGTAGAAGAGATGTCATTTGAAGGCCTTCCTTTATTTAGATTGCAAGAAATCTGAAAGAAGGAGGATGATATGGGATTTGCAGGAGCATTTCTTTTATCTTTTTTTTCTGTCTCTCCTGAACTCAGATGGCAAGTCCTTGGTCTGAGATTGAAAAATGAGAGCTTCTGCAAGTCTGAGTGAACATTATTGCATTAGATGGACCAGTAGTCTCAGTACATGGAAAATTTATAGGATACAAATAACTCCACCTTTCTTCCAGGCCTGGGCAGAATTCATACGAACTGTGGACCCTGACATTATCACTGGTTATAACATCCAGAACTTTGATCTTCCCTATCTTATAAACCGTGCCCAGACTCTGAAGGTAAGTACCATTTTTCTAGCTCTTCTCCCTGAATGCAATTCTGTTCTCATTCACACATTAATCAGATGCTGTACCTCCACAAGCAGTTCAGGTTTCCTAGGTCCAAAACACTTGGCAGAAATAATCCTGTTTGAGACTGCTTTAATTGCCCTGGCTCAATGTTAGGGAATTTGGGGAACTGTAGTTTTGTAAGACATTTAGTCTTCTTTGTCATAGAGCTCTGGTGCCATAGCAAGCTACAATTCCCAGGATTCCCTAGCACTGAGCCAGGGCAGTTAAGGTGGTCTCAAACTGGATTATTTCTGCCAAGTGTTTTGGATCCTAGTGTTCACACATATTGCTTTGTCCAACAGGTTCTCGATCAGGAGGAAGGAGTTCTTTTGTCTGAGTGATACCATGTCAGTGGAAATTAGTTTCCACTTTGGAAATTTTGCACTCTCTTGCCCCCCCAAACAATGTACATCACAGTTGTAAAGACATGATAAATTTTGATGTGTAGAGGTATGTATACATGCAGAATGACCCAGCATGCAATAACATAAAGAAGACCAGTGCCATGTCTGTCTGTCTCCCACATAATGTGGAAGACGAGGAGAAGAAAAGTCTTCTCACTGTCAAAAAAATTTCTTTCTCCTCTTTCTGCATTAACTGCTCACAAGAGAACATTCAATGGGCTGCGCCTTGACTAAAATACCTGTTTGGCAAATTTTATTAACTTCCTGACGTAGCCACTCTCCTCAAACAGTGCAGCAAATTTCATATAAAATATAAGATCTGATTGAAATATACTTTTTCTTTTCGGTCACAATATGTTATTTCTAAGACAATGTTTGTGATCCATTGTTCTTACAATTAATATGTATTATAAATAATTCAAATTGTTTAATAAAAAACAAACCTTGCTTTTCAATAACATAGGTGTATTTTTTCCACTCAAAATGTGTTTAACTCATTAATTGCCTGTCATAACCTCACCAGTAATCCTCCTTGCACTACCTCTATCCTTTTGCCACATGCCTCTCAGTTCACTTTTTTGTGTTCTCAGGTCTCTACATTTCCCTTCCTGGGCCGAATTCCTGCACGCAAATCTGTTATCCGGGACTCTTCCTTCCAGTCTAAGCAGATGGGCCGGAGAGAAAATAAAGTTATTAATACAGAAGGCAGAGCCCAGTTTGATCTGCTTCAAGTAAGAAAAGTTTTGTTTTGCAGGTGGCAAAATGGAAGTTGAGAGGCAGAGCTGGGGAAAGAGAGATCTATCTATCTTGGACTGCACTTTCAATAGTGCCTAGCCAGAATGGCCACTGACAACACTAATGGGGGATTCAGGGACTTGTAGCCCAAAAAAGTAACTTTTCCATGTTTTGCTGAGATAATAGCCAAGATGCACACATCCTGAATAGATATAAGGCCAGCATTCTGTCCATTAGACCTTGCTGGGTCTTAGTTTGCCTTTTCCCTCCCCTCCAGGTTCTGCTGCGGGATTACAAATTACGCTCCTACACTTTGAATGCTGTTAGCTATCACTTCCTCCAGGAGCAGAAAGAAGATGTACAGCACTCCATTATCACAGACCTGCAGGTAACAGTTTGTATCCAGAATATGTAGCTGACAACTTTTCCTCTTTAATTGTAGCAATAGCAATAGCAAGTACATTTCTATACTACTTATCAGTGCACTTAAGCACACTCTAAGTGGTTTACAATGTGTAAGTTAATTGCCCCCAACAAACTGGGTACTGATTTTAGCTACCTTGGAAGGATGCAAGCCTGAGTCGAGCCTGAGCCCCTGGCTGTTATTGACCTCACAACCTTGTGGTTTGTGAGTGAGTGGCTGCAGTACAGACATTTAACACTGTGTCACCAGGGCTCTTGAACAAACTTATCTGGTGAGTTTCCTTCTTGAGCAGCCATTTGGTCTCCCTTCTGTTGACTGACTGAATGATAATGGAATTTTGCTCCCATCAACCAGCATGCCTATTTGCAATGGCTGATGAGAGTTGCAGAATATATATGTTTTTTCTTCTCTCCTTGCAGAATGGTACAGAACAGTCACGTCGGCGGCTGGCTGTGTATTGCCTCAAGGATGCCTACCTGCCCCTGCGTCTCTTGGAGAAGCTCATGTGTGTCATTAACTACATGGAGATGGCTAGAGTCACTGGTGTCCCTCTCAGTTACCTCTTGGCACGAGGACAGCAAATCAAAGTTGTCTCCCAGCTTCTACGGCAGGTGAGGGGCACTTGGATTTCTCCAACATGATCAAAATGGAGGGAAAGAAAACATTGAAAAAAAGGGTTCATGTACTTGAGTCTTACTGAACCCAGTGCTCTATGAATGTATTGAACTATAGCTCTCATCATCTCCATATACCATGACAACTGGCTTTGGTGCCCGAGGTGACAAGTGTTAGGCTGGAATCCTGGATGGTGGGAGTTGTAGTCCAACCCATCTGCAGAGTGCCAGTGTGATTGGAGAAAAGCATAATATTTAAAACTGTGGAGTCTTTCATGGAAAAATATGCACTTAGTCATGTTAATGTGTAGTACATTTTATAGTCTTAACTTTGATTCATTTGCCTGGAAATAAAAGACATTGTACATAGTGGAGCTTGCTTCTGAGCAGAAGTACGTAGATTGTGTTGTAAATACAATTCCTTATCATACAAAATCCATTAGATTTGGTTCCGTTATTCCCATTTTAAAGACGTCTATTAAATAACCTGCATTCAGAACAAGAGGTTACTATTTGGAAAGAATACTGAGAAAGGGAATGGTTTCGATTTGGCAAGAGGGTCAGGCAAGGCTGCATTTTATCACCCTATTTGTTTAACGTGTACGCTGAACATATACATAAAGAAGGATTAGACTCAGAGAAAGTGTGAAAATTGGAGGAAGGGACATTAATGGTTTAGATGGCACCATAGCAAAAACTTGGAACAATTAGTGAAGAAGTCAAGGAGGAAAATGCAAAGGCAGATTTACAGCTGAACATTAAGAAATCAAAAACCATGAGCACAGATGATTTACATAACTTTAAAGAAGACCATGAAGATATTGAAATACTTAGTTTTTCCACACCTTGGCTTAGTCATTAATCAGAATGGAGACTACAATCAAGAAATCAGAAGACTAGGACATGGAAGGACAGCTGTGAAGGAACTAGACAAGATCCTGAAGTGTAAAGATATATCTCTGAATACTAAATTAAGATTGTCCATGCTATTTTATTTCCAATTTCTGTGTATGGCTATGAAAACCAGAGAGTGAAAAATCTGAAATGGGATTCTGGAGAAGAGTGCTATGATTACTGTGGACTACTAAAAATTCCCTGATAAATTGGTCCTAATGCAAATCAAGACTGAGCTCTCCCTAAAAGCCAAAATAACTAAACTAAGGGCCGATGCACATTGGTCCAAAGGGGCTGCGGAGAGCTGCCCTGGGGAGCAGTGGATAGGGGCCGAGGCTGCTGCACTCAGCGGCCCCAATCCTCCCTTTTGCCGCCCCGGAAAGAGCGGCAAAATGCTGCTCCTTTCAGGGGCGGCAAAAGGGCACCCTAAGAGCCAGCACATGGCTCTTTAGTGCCCCTTTCAGTGCAGCGCATCAGGATGCTATGCCGGAAGGACGTCCTGACGCCGTGCGCTGTGTGCAACACCGTCGGGCTGGGGTTGGGGCGGCCGACGTGCAGCTGCCTCTCCCCATCTCTGCCTCTGTTGTACTTTGGACATTTTGTGGGAAGACATGACTTAGTAGAAAAAACAATGTTTGGTAAGGTAGAAGGCAGTAGAAAAAAGAGGTTGTCTGCATTCTGGATGGAAAGACTCAATCAAGAAAGCCATAGCCTTGAGTCTGCAAGACCTGAGCAGGGCTGTTAATAACAGGGTGACTTAGAGGTTTTTCATTCACGGGGTTGCCATAAGTCAAAGTTGACCTGATGGCAGTTAACAACAACACAAACAACAATCCAATAATTTCATAACTGCACAGGCCCAACCCAAGTCAAAGCTCAGTATCCAGTTTTTTATTACTTTAGTATTATTCATATTTACATTGTTTTTGCATCAGTCTTCCTCCAAGGAGTTTATGGTGGCATATTTTAATCCCTGAAACTACCCTTTGAGGTTGGCCTGATGTGTGATTGCCTCTTTGTAGCTGATTTGAACCTGGGTCTTTCCAGGTGCTGGTTTCCTTTTACTTTAGACCAGGGATTCTCAACCTGTGCTCCGAGGAGCCCTTAGGGCTCCCCGTGCACTTCCCAGGTGCTCCACTGCTGTTCCAGGAAAATTAAAGAAATAAAAATGGAATGAAATTAAAGAATAAGAATATATTCTTATATATACTCCTAAATACAATTAACTTGTAAGACATAGGGTAGGCCTTAGGGGCTCTGCCATAGAAGTAAGGGCTCTGCAAGTCAAAAAGGTTGGGAACCCCTGCTTTAGACAAAGTATTCCATTCCTTTTACTCTCTGTCTTTCTCTGCAGTCATCATACTGTTCTTATTTCCCATTGTTACAGTTTGCCCTATAGGCCTTTAGGTCTCCAAAAAGTCTGCCTTTTCTCTTTTAAGGAGTAAGTGCTAGAATGTCACTGCACTGTCTTGCTAGCTTCAGTCACTTAACTGAAACAACCGGAATATAATAAATGAATTGTTCTTTGCCACTGGCAACTAAATGTGTGGCTAGTTAGAAGGTTGAGAATAAAATCAGACAGTTGTGGTGTTAGGCTGACTGGCCTTGCCAGAAACACTTTCACAACATCTTTCAACTATCCAGCCTTTGCCAGTGGCAAAAAGGAACAGACTTGTCTCATTTGCTTACATTGCTCAGCAAAGTGCCTCGTATGTTAAAAATATTATATAAACTAGGGATGAGGAACATGTAGTTCTTCAGATATTGTTAGACTGATACTCCAGTGATCCCTCACCATTGTATATGCTAGCTAGAGCTGATGGAGTTTACAGGCTAACTGGAGGGCTGCACCTTCTCTACTCCTGAGATAAAAGAGCAAATGATAAAAAATCTATGGATAATAGGCTTGGAGGTAGCATGTATGTTGTCGGGACAGTCCCATGTAAGGATGATGTTACAAATTATAGAAAAGTGGCAGCAGATCCCAGACTGAAATCTTCCCTTTATCTAAAGGCCATGAAGCAAAACCTGGTGATGCCAGTGGTGAAGTCAGAAGGTGGGGAAGATTATGCTGGTGCTACTGTCATCGAGCCTCTGAAGGGGTAAGAACTGCAGAACTGAACCTGGAGAGTTAAGCTTCCCAGGGAAGTGAAGGTGGAGGTTGCCCTGGTGGTTGACCAAATCTGGTGCCTGGAGGCATTGGGCTTCATCCTGAAGAGAGAGACAAATACCAGGATTCTCTGGAGGGAAGCCAGTGAAAGCTGGCCAAATTAATAAGAAAGCAGAGAGACAGAGTAATATAACAAACTCTGTATCTCTTTTCAGCTATTATGATGTGCCCATTGCAACTTTGGATTTCTCCTCCCTGTACCCTTCCATCATGATGGCTCATAACCTGTGCTATACCACACTATTGCAACAAGGAGCAGTGGAGCGCTATGGGTGAGTGAAGGAGAACCTAAAATAGCTGTCTTTTGAGGCTGGGACTGGGCTACATGGAAAATTAAACGGAGGATGGTAATAGTGTGGTAGGAGCCAAGCAACCACACATTGCCCTACTTATCACGGTGGAATGGAGAGATTCTTTCGTGATGAAATTTGTGTCAGGACCTAAGCAAGAGGGAGGACCAGGTTACTGGGATACAAGCCCACCTCACTTTCCATCCTGCTGACATTGTCTCAATCCCTGTTGCCCTCTCCAGGCAATCAAGATTTTGTCCAGGTTGAAAATCTGCGAGGGGATTCATGGGAAGGGAGGCAGGAGTAAGAATGAGAGCTATATCCAAATGAGGTATATTTGTAGAGGAAGGTCAGTGGATTCAGGAAAAAAAAGGTGATGTATAAAAGGGAGGGGCAGATTCCAAGTTAATTTGTCTTCTTTCCCCCCAGGCTTTCAGCAGACCAGTTCATTCGCACTCCAACTGGGGATCTTTTTGTGAAGGCATCTGTTCGCAAGGGGTTGTTGCCTGAGATTCTGGAGAATTTGCTGGCTGCCCGAAAAAGGTGAAAAGGATGGGGGCACCTGTAGTGTTTGAGTAGGAGGAAGGCAGTCAAGACTGTAACTAAAGAGTGGAAAACCTGGTTTGCAGGCAGAAAGTTCCAGTTTAAGGCATAAAAAGAGATGGGAAATATGTAGCTCTCCATATATTATAGGACTGCAGCTTCAATCAGCACTCATCATTGACTGTGTTGTCTAGGGATAATGGGAGCTGCAGTGCAGCCCCTGGAGCACTACATGTTCCTTACCCCTAAGTTCAATGGAGCTGGGCATCAGGATTTTGAAAAACCACTACTTTAGACTGGTATAGCTGCTGTTAGCCAGAACAGATAATAGCTGGGTAGGAGAGATGATAATCCAACTCCTATGATGGTATCTTCATATATAGATGCCAGAAGCTCTGTGTCCATTGCAGGGTGGATTTCTGGTATTTGATAACTGGAAATAAGATTTAGAGAAGAGAAATCTGAGTTTAAGAAAAGAGATACCTAACATGCTTGGATCCAAAGGGTAGATACTAAGGAAGCTGGGTGTGGAAACTAGGACACCTGGGCTTTTGGAAAGGTTGATAGAGGGGAGGGGGATGAATGGGGGCATTATCTTCAAAAAAACAAAACAAAAACTTTTCTAGGGTCTATGTAAAAAGTATATATAGTAATTAACTGAGCAGAAGGTTTAGACGTCAAGAGCCCCTGGCTACTAAGAACTGGAAAGATTAACTTAAGGCTGTGGATCTGGAATTTCTTAAGTAACAAAGTGCTTTTTGCCAAATTGGGCTGGTAGGAGAGGCCAGTATGGCATTGCTGGTGTCTGTTTCTTATCTCCTTGTGTCCCATCTTTGGCACAAGGTCTATCTCTTTGTGTCCCATCTTTGGCTTAGGGCTAAGGCAGAGCTGAAGCAAGAGATAGATCCATTCAAGTGCCAGGTGCTGGATGGACGACAGCTGGCCCTCAAGGTTAGCGCCAACTCAGTTTATGGCTTCACTGGGGCCCAAGTGGGAAAACTGCCATGCCTGGAGATCTCTCAGGTAAGCTTAGTCTCTCTCAAGGTTAGGGGATTTCTCAAGTTATGATTATTATTATTTTTTACAATATGTTAATATCAACTGAATCCAGGAAGTTACTGTTAAAGAACCCTTCTGTTTTGGCAGATGAGTCAATTACATATCAGCAGCAGGTGATTCATATTACTGTGATGCACTCCTTCATCTGCTATCCTAGAAGCTGATTTCAGTGAATTCCTATAGTTGTCGTTGTGGTGACACTTGGCCTTGCTATCTGCTCATACTTTGCTATAATTTGTTATTTTTGGAGTCCCATACATATCTACCCCAAAATAAGTCTCATTGTTCTCAGTAGAGCTCAGTCCTGGATAAATGTATATAGGTTTGCAACCTAGATATCATTAAATGAACCATTGCTTTGCAGTTGGTTGGTAGTAGATTCAAGATAGAAAGAAATACTGCTAACACCAAATATAATTTAACTTCATGGACTTTCCTAAAAGACTAGATAAAATAATAAAGGAAAGATCTGAAATAAGTTGTGCATTGCAGCACAGGAAGCTGTTGAATGGGATTAAGTTATGCTTTGCAGCCTTGGCATTGGTTGCACCAAGGCTTACTCCTGAGTGGACTATCAGAGACCGGGTGAGGAAATGTCCACATCTATAAGAATTGCATCTGTCCCTGTAATTTCTCCAAATTCATAATAATTATGGTGGGGCAAGAATTCAAGTTACATTTGATGCACAAGTCAGTGGTAGTCTCCTTGAGCCCATTCATTTGTCCCCTTGTCAGAAAACATCCTACATCGACATAATCCCTCTTTTTTGCAGAGTGTAACAGGATTTGGGCGTCAGATGATAGAGAAGACAAAGCAGTTGGTGGAATCCAAGTATACTACTGCCAATGGCTACAGTGCTGATGCTAAGGTAGAATGATGGGCTCAGAGGTTGAGAAAATTTCTTTTTTGGGACTAGAACCTCCCTGCCAGTATGGCCAGTGAATGTGCCAGCTTGGTGACTCCAAGAATTGTAGGCAGTGTAACTTTCTATGTTTTGCATAGATTTCTTATATAACAGCAAGTAATACTAGTAGTACGTATGAGAGAAAATGGAAAACCTATTTCCTTGGTTGGGAAGGCCTGTGTAGGAGAATATTAAAACTGGATGGAACTAAACTTATCTTGCCTGAGTTCTGCAGTTTGTTATTTTGCCGCACATAATTTCTTTGGCAGTATAGTTCCGCACATAGTTTCTTTGGCAGTATTGTTATGTTCTCATTGACCACAGGATTGGGAAGGGCCATAGGGGTTTAAGAGAATACCAGGAAGGAAGCTACTTCTAGTGGCTGGTGGATTGACAAAGTTAGTGGAACAAGGTGGACGAAACAAAAGTTGTCTTGTGGACAAGACAGAAGCTGCAGGAGGAAGAAAGTGCAGCTGCATATGGTTTGTGTTGGAGGCAGCTGTGGCTTAGACTGTGAAACAGGATAAGTAATCATTTACAAAGGTTGAGCTTCATGTTGTTCCAACACAGGTAGTCTATGGGGACACAGACTCAGTCATGTGCCGCCTGGGTGTGCCATCAGTTGCAGAAGCCATGGAGATTGGCAGAGAAGCTGCAGCCTGGGTCTCCAGCCATTTTATTCCCCCCATCAAACTAGAATTTGAGAAGGTGAGTGAAATGATGGATGCAGTGTGGACTGGGTTTTATAAAGCCTACCTTGAAACAGATCTGAAGAACTGGTAAATGGTACAAGATTCTTAAAGCACCACAACAGTTCTGCCAGCCCAAGGCCCAGATGACATGTTGGGCTGCAACTCCCATAATGCTGCTGTTTTGATTGAGGTATTTTGGGGGTTGAATGACAACAGGAAGTGTCATCATGTAAGAGGCAGAAAAGCATGTGGCAACAGCATGTAGAGATGATAAGAAAGTAGGAAGAACATGTAGAAAGATGAAGAACACTTCTTGTAAGTCAGTAGATGCTGAGGAATGTTTGTCAACATTTACAGAAACCTACACTGTAACTCGATGAGAACCAAACTGTCATTATTTTAATTGCATAAGGCCATTCAAGTGTATATTTTTTTGTTACATATATAGTCTGGGTAATTTCTTGAAATTCAGTTTCAGTAGCTCCTTAGAACTTAAACAATTAGTGAGTGAGATGCTGAACATCCATGTATTGTTTATTTAAAATCAAGCCTTACCCGCAAAGACTTTGTTGGGGGATAAATCTTCTCATGTTCCTCTAAACATAGATGAAACGTAATCTAACTTGTAAAATCTCTTCATAAATCTTCTGGAACAGTTTTTGACTTTGGTTACTTGAAGCTAAAATATAGTAACATGGTTCCTTGCTCTTTTCTCAATCTATCCACCCCTCAGGTATATTTCCCTTACCTCCTAATCAATAAGAAGCGCTATGCTGGCCTGTACTTCTCCTCCAATCCTGACACGCATGACAAAATGGACTGTAAGGGTATTGAGACTGTGCGTCGAGACAACTGCCCCCTAGTGGCAAATCTAATCAACACCTGTCTGCAGAAGTTGCTCATAGATAGGTTAGTGCATGTTTTGGATGAAGGCTCATTCTAAATCAGGCCTGATATGCGCCTCCAAGTAGTTGGAGTGTGCTGTGGGAGGGGGGCAGGATGACAGCAAATACCTGAGCTGAGGTTGAGATTTTAATTCCTATTCCCCCTCCTCAGCCACCCTCAGTTTTTCAGTAACCTACTGGAGATTAGAATTTTGGCTTAATTTTAATTGAATCCATTTTCCTTTGGAAGAACAGAAGGACCCTCATGGTTGACTATCCATATCTTCTTGTAGGGACCCTGCAGGTGCTGTGGCCCATGCTAAGGAGGTGATTTCTGACCTGCTGTGCAACAGAGTTGACATCTCACAGCTGGTGATCACCAAGGAACTGACACGCACAGCAGATGAGTATGCAGGGCGCCAGGCCCATGTAGAATTGGCTGAGCGGTGAGTCAAAATATGAAATAGGTGCCTTCTCCTCTCCTTTTCTTTTCAGGAGAGAGCAAAGACCAGAAGTTCCTAACATCATTATGTCCAATATTCATTCTGGGAACATATTGACTGAACTTTTAGGAATGAGAAGCCTGTGACCTCCAGATGTTGTTGTACTTCATTTCTTATCAAGCCAAGCAGCCATGATGAGGGAGGAGGGTCATGGACATTATAGTTCAATATCTATAGGTCAACAGGGCTCTCATCTCTGGGATATATAATGCTGCCTTATAATGAGTAAGGCCATTGCTATCTTTACTGACAGATGGAACCTCTCCAAAGTTTCTAGCTCAAAGTGGGTTCTTTCCCATTGCTGTCTGAAATCCTTATGACTGGATTAAACCGTACACAAAGCATGTGTGTTCTTCCACTGAGCAATTGCTCCTCTCTTTGTTTCTGATAGCAAAGAATCTTGTGGTTGATTGGAGGCTTTGCTCTGCCTCCTCTCCCTCTGCACAATCACCCTGCCCTAAATTTGTCGTTGGGGCATGTCTGTCCTCAGGATGGTGGAAGAAGGTGTGTGGGTGGGTGGGTGGGGGGATATCAATGAGGCATGACCAAAGGGAAAGGCAGAAATAGCCGTGGCTGGCACAGCTGCAAGTGGAACCTCTTGTGACACCCACCCCTCTGTTGTGGGCTTCCTGTCTGGCTGCAGCTTTTTCATCTGCCACAGACACACACCGATGTAATGGACCTGTTCCTTTCGCTTGGCTGCTTCACTACTTCTCGACAAACAAACCCTTTGGACACTGAAAGTGTCTGTCTCTGCAGGGCTGAGGTTGACACTAATTGCATTTGGGTTTTATTCTCTTAATATTCCCTCCCCTACGTTTAGAGGAACATGAGGTCCAGTTATTTCTCAGCAGTCTCTGTTCAAGGAAAATATGTTAATAGTATTGCTATAATCACAAGTTGGGTCATATGTTGGTCTTTCCATCTCCCCCGTTTTAACCTCTTTAACTCTTGTGGCAGGATGGGTTGTTCAAGGCTACTGTTTTTAAACTCCTTGTTCTTGTTCTTCTCCATTCTGCCTTCTCTCCACTCAATGCTCATTCTAGCTTTGAAAATGTTCCTTACTCAAGTCCCTTGCTCAAGTGAGCCTTGAGGGTTCTGCTTAGTCCTTTTCGGTTCTATATAGGTTGCATGCACTCAACCATTCTGACCCACATGATGTTTCTTATGACTTCTCTCCTTAGGATGCGTCGACGAGATCCTGGCAGTGCTCCCAACTTGGGGGACCGAGTTCCTTATGTCATTATTGGTGCTGCCAAAGGTGTTGCAGCTTACATGAAATCAGAAGTGAGTGTGGGAAGAAGATGGCAATGGGCACTGGGGAAGTTGCTGTGGAAGAGAAGGATGCCAATGGCTACTAATCATGTTAGCTGTGCATTACCACCAGTATCAGAGGCATTGCTTCTACATACTAGTGGCTAGGGAGTGTAAGAAGGAAGATGCTGTTGTGCTCATGTTCTGGTGGTGGGCTCTTCCCAGGGCTACTGGAGCAACCAGGCTGATGGGGGAAGAGTGTTGCTGGTATTTGCATTCAAGTGCACACTTGCTTCAGTAGAAATGTATTTTTATTAAAATAACATAATTTTTATTAAAATAATAATATTATTAGTCCATCACCTTTCGGCAACAAAAAGCTTGTTGGAAGAAAACAGGTGTTCACCGTTGTGCTTTAGGAATCAACTCATAATAACAAGTGATGTGTGGTCTGAGAAGCAGTGTGCAAGTTTTAAGAGCATTTCTTTTGCATTTCTCATTGGGTTTGCTTAATATCTAAATTGGCCCGTGCTGGGAGTTTAATTTGGTTCTTTAATGAGTGTGTTTGTGAGGAACTTGCTCTCACCTACTGCTTCCCCTTTTCTTCTTTCTCTCTCTTGAATTAATCAATTGGGGAAGGAAGGAAAAGTCTAAGGTTAGGCGTGGAACCCATGGAAAGGAAGGTCTCCAAACTGTCCCTATGGATACGCCTTCTCTAGTCCCCTCCACTGTTCTGTGTCAGGTCAAAACGTCACCCTTGTAGTGCTCATGACTTACTTGCATTCCAAGGCTAATTACTGCTTACCAGAGTTGCTCATGTTATTTCAAAGCTTGGGAAAGTTATTTTTTAGACAAGCATACTGGCTGGAAGATTTTCTGAGTTGTTCAAAAAGGTAACTTTCCCAAGCTCTGTGATACTGCCAGTGTGTACGTGCACACACCCCTTTTAGGCTGTCAGGATGAAAGTTATGAGGTAACAACAGAAGGAGAGGAGCGTTGTGTGGTAAGATGCAGTCATCATGCAGCCTCTGCTCCCTGAGCAATGTTTCCTTCCGGTTTATGTCTTCTTTTATTTTTTTCAGGATCCCATCTATGTGCTGGAGAATAACTTGCCCATTGACACCCAGTATTATCTGGAGCAGCAGCTTGCTAAGCCCCTTCTGCGCATATTTGAGCCCATCTTGGGGGAAGGCAAAGCACAGAATATCCTGCTGAGTGAGTGGAAGCTCTGACTTCTGAGAGAGAGCAAAGTTGGAACAGGTCTTGGGGTTCATCTTTAGGAAGTATGTATGGCCCTTGAAGGAGAGAGAATACACACTTCTAACTTTAGAGGAGGATTTCCCACCCTCCAAATCCATAACCAACCCCTGGGTCTGTGCTTAGAATAAACAGTGAAGGTTACACTTCTTGCCAGGACAGCCAGGATGTGCTTCTGCACCCAGTGGAAAGAATATAACATCCCTGTCTTACTGGGACCTTGACTGTTAGTTCCAAAAGAGGATTTGATGCAGAAATGGGCAGATCTGAATCTAATGCTGATCTCAGGCTAGTTTGCAATCAATTGACAAGAATTTCAGTATCACAGTTATTTTAACAATAGCAGCAGCAACAAAATGACTTCCCAATCCCAAATGTTGAAATAAAGTGTATAATATTTAGGAGTGGATAAGATCTGTTCAGTTTTAGAACTCAGAATAAATTGCTAGGGGCAGAATTGAATTCTAAATGTATATCTGTGCACAAGGCTCCAGTTTGTGAACCTTGAACTTATAGACAAAAACACAGAGTGGATCCTGCAAGCTTAAAGCCTACACACCCTTGGTCTACTGTGCACTAATGTGTCTCCTGCCTTAGTGAAGTAAGGGAATCAAACTTCTTATGGCTCCATTACAAGCTTGTGCTACTAATAGCAAATGATATTTCCCAGTTTGACCTGAACCTCAAGGATGAAGAGGTGGGAAGAAAAGTGAGGGCTATATTTGGAGGAGCTCCCACTCTAAAATTATTTCTTTTTGGCAGAGTTTTCTTGAAAATTTCTCTGCCCATCTTTCACTTGAGCCATAGGACATAAGGCAGCAGTAATTCCCCCAGCCCCAAATTTATTTGTAGGCACAAATGCCTACATTTCTGTGTGGATGCTTCTAGGAAAATTTGGCTGACAGTTTTTCATCACAGTAGAAAAGTGTACAATCAGAAATAAGAGGCAGTTGTACAATGAAGTCCCCACCATTTTCCTAATGCTTATATGGGATCTGGAGTGTGCTTGACCCTTCCTTTCCTTCCCTTGTAGAAGGGGAACACACCCGCTGCAAAACAGTGTTGACAGCCAAGGTTGGAGGACTCATGGCTTTTGCTACCAAACGAAGCACCTGCATTGGGTGCCGGGCTGTGCTCAACCACCATGGTGAGAAGTCTATCTTGGCCTATCTGTGCTTTATCAAAATAAGTTTCTCCCCCTCCCCCATGACATGCCTCTAACCAGCAGTAAATTTTGCAAGTTCCTATTGCCGGAACTTGCCACAGAGTGGTGTGTGTGTGTGTGTGTGTGTGTAACAGCTCTATCTCTGTACTTTTACGACCAGCAGGGAAATCTTGCATTAGATTAGTACATGCACAGCATATTCTTTGCTGACCTCCAGAATTCTCCCTCTTTTTCAAATTTTGCAAGTGGGAGAAGAAGGGTTACCTATAAATTACACTTTATAGATTAAAATCTGGGTTCTCCTGAGAAGTAGTAGCACCAACAGTTTAGAAAAGGGAAGCACTCACTCTGGAAGCTTTAGTTTTTTGGAAAAGGGAGTATAAGTGAGCAATATTCCTTTGTATGTTTGTTGCCAGGGAATGTGGGATGGAAGGTACTGTTGCATACTTGCTCTCCTACTTCTCCTGTAGGCAACTGATTGGCCTCGAGCGAACAGAATATTGGACTAGATAGCCCTTTGATCTGATCGAATACAGCTATTCTTGGTTTCCAAAAGGGCTGGGAACACAAACTCCTGGCTTTGTTGTGGAGAGTTACTAGAAACTTCCTGAAAATTGAATTTGCATAATGTAGTCTTTCTTGAGTGGAGAAGTGAAATTGTGGTGGATTTGCTGTCTATAGTCCTATCACGCTGGAAGTCTTACCACAGTATACCAGAAAGAAGGCACACAGAAGGAGGGAAAATGAATGACCTCAGGTGTCTAAAACAAATGAGCCAATCCACCATTCAGCAGATCTGTTTGACACTGACTAAAATCGCCTTCTTAGCCTCATAGCTTGAAAGAGTTAATGCTTTAGATGATGACCTCCAGAATCCCTGAGATAGGTAAGGGATCCTGAGAATTGTAGTCCAAGAAAAGTAACTTTTTCAAGCTGTGTAAATAGAAGTCCAGATCATGATAAATATTCATTGGCCAGATCTTCTCCAAAGAAATGTAAGTAAGTACCTCTTCAGGCCATCTTGGTTGTGGTTTTTCTTGAGAAGGCATATGTGGGAAAAGGGGTCCTGCAATGGAAATATAATGTGAACAAGAATGCTTGCTTACTTCCTGCTTCTCTACCAGGTGCTGTGTGCAAGTTCTGCTTGGACCGCCAGTCTGAGCTCTATCAAAAAGAGGTAAGTAGATCTATGGCAACATTAGTGGGACCATAGGGAGCTAGCTGCATCCAGGATAAAGGAGGATGCATTGGATTAATTCAGTTTTAGAGCAATGATTTGGTAAATTTCTGACTTAACAAGGAGAGAAAACAGAAAAAAACAGTTGAAAAACTGAAGTTAAAAAATGAGGTTTGCTGGACTAGCAGATAGGCCAGGAGACTAATAGAGAATCGTAAAGTCCATGGCTGCAGTCTTGCTTTAACATTATTGCATTAACTGCCCTTAGAACAGAGCTGTGGAGAGCACAGCCGGCAGGTCACACTTGGCTCCCAAAGGCTCCTCCCAGTGTCCAATAAAAAAAAAAATGACCACAGATTGCTGCCAAATGCCCTCTTGGAGATATGGGGGGAAATTTTACCATGTTCCTCCTCCCAGGCAAGTTTAGTGCCAGAGGGGAGCTGCTTTCTCACATGAAGCAACCTAGAAATGGACTTCCAGTTCACTTCCTGTAATAAACAAGGCTCTGCTTGGGCCTAAAATGATGATATTTCCCCCCATGCCCCATAAAGGGCATTTGGTGGCAAAAGATCAGTTATTTTGTAGAGGGTGTACCCCTGTGAAGTCTCATGGGCAGGGCACTGTGTTCCCCCAACTTCTGATAGTTGCCCACCCTTGCCTTATAATATGGCTTTGATCCATTTCTGTAGTCCGGTCCATACGTTAATGCCTATAAAATTCATAATAAACATATTTCATACAATTTGAAAATTGCAGTAAGTTTTATTTTTATATCATAATTTTTCTTCAGTGAGCTCAGGGCAGCATACATAGTGCCCCTCCTCCTCACTTTATTCTCACAATCACCTTGTGAGGCAGGACAGCCTGAGTAGCAGCAACTGCCCCAGGTCATCTTGTGAGTTTCATGGCTGAGCGGAGATTTAAACTTGGATTTCACGTGTCCTGGCCTAACAGCCTTAGCCCATTACAGTACAGTGACTGTCGAGTGCATTGTGAAGGTTAAAGTGCAATATAAAGTTTGAGTCACATTCCAGTTTAGTCTATCCTTCCCCGTTTTCCTCCCCCTCCATAGGTGACCCATCTGAGCTCTCTGGAGGAGAAGTTTTCACGCTTGTGGACCCAGTGCCAGCGCTGCCAAGGGAGCTTGCATGAGGATGTTCTGTGTACCAGGTGAGGGCTAGCTGCCTACCACACCCTTGCATGGCAGCTCAGGTTTTTGCCCGTTCCCATGGGATATTGGGCTAAAATATGGCCCCATATGTTGACAGCTGCTTATCAGGCTAGTTAGAGATGAACAGGTGGCTCCCACGGAGAGGGAGTGGGGGGGGGTACTCTTGAAGAGCTTTATTGCCTTTGTAAATATAGCGGCTGTCAGAAGATGGGGAGTGGAGAAACAGACTGCTCCAGTACACAAGTTATCAGCTGGTTGCCTGGGTTCTCCAGCAGAGGAATGGGGCATTTATATGGGTAAAGTACAAAATAGCGGGGAGGCAGTCAAATCTCTCTGTTTACCTGGGTGGCAGAATTACTTTGTAGAATATTAAAAGTAAAGTGAATATCCAACCACAGGAGGAGGCTACCCTTTTTTGCATGCTTTCTTAGGTTAAAAACTCTTTGCCAGTAGACAATCAGCATAGCCAAGAAAAAGATGTGGGAGAGTCACCTTCTCCACTTTCTGTCTTTGGTACTAATCTTCTTAAGCAGAAATGTTCTAACATCAGAATTCCCTTTCCCTCCAAGCTAGAATTTGGTAATGTTACTTTCTGGACTGCAACTCTCAGAATCCCATGCTGGCTAGGGATACACTCCAAAACATGTAACATTTGCAGATTCTGCATTCAGGCCCTTCTCCTCTCTTGCTTTCCTGCATAATTGTACCAAGGGAGAAACAAGGTGGCTAATCTGAACCAAGACTTTTCGTGCAGGGGAACTCTAGCCTCTTACTGGTGGCCTTCACCATTGATACCTCTTCTGCCAGTCTCTTTCAGGATGCTGGGTATTCTTCTTTCCCAGTCATGCCCCACCCCTGGACCTATTTTTCCTTTTCTCTTTCAGCCGTGACTGCCCCATTTTCTACATGCGGAAGAAAGTACAGAAGGACCTAGATGACCAAGAAGTGCTGATTTCACGCTTTGGCCCTCCCACGTGGTGATACTTTCTTGACCGTTTTTCCTTCTTCATAATAGTAAAACCCATTGCCTCCTGCTCCTTTTTAAAGGATGCAGTAGTGAAGGCTATCAAGCATGGTCAGCCATAGGGAACATTTCCCCCATGGTGTTTTGAGAATTCCTTCCATTGCCATGATTGAGGGGAGGAGACAAAAGGACTCTGCATATTGCAGGGGAAATATCATATTTGACCCATGAAAGCTCTTTTGTAGTGGGCTGTTTTTTTAATGTGGATTTCTACAAATAAATACTTCTCATTTTGTTTCCTATATGTGAGTGGCTTGTGTGGAATCAAATCAACTTCTAAATTATTTGTGAGAGGAAATATACCAGAAGCAAGAGGAGCCCTGGTGGCACAGTGGTTAAATGCCTGTACTGCAGCCACTCACTCATAAACCACAAGGTTACGAGTTCAATACTAGCCAGGGCTCAGGCTTGACTCAGGCCAGCATCCTTCTGAAGTCACTAAAATGAGTACCCAGCTGTTGGGGGGCAATGAGCTTACAGTTGTAAACCGCTTAGACACTCCATAGCGCGGTATGAAGTGGTAGATAAATGAAGCTGCTTTGCTTGCTTTGCTATTCACTGTCAGGGACTGTTAGGCTGGAGAGGCACACCATGTATTGAGCAATCTTCATTTTTTTCTCAATCTCAAGCAATTGTTTTCATTTACATAAGCTGCCAGCACTGACTTAAATGGCCAAGTATTGTGCTAAAGGCTTGGTTTTGCTTTTGCTTTTTTGCTTTATTCACAGAAAAGTTGTGGTATCAGTACCCATTCAGCAAATGGGATTATGTGTATGATTGTGATTTATATATGCAGTTCAATATAAGTGCACCCAGATGGTGCCTAGCAGGTTTAGGACTAGATGTCAGGGCTCCTTGGGTTTGCAAGAGAGAAAAGAAGTTTATGAATTGCCAGTGGAAACAATGTATTTAGATTATCAAAGAGGGCTGAGCAATCATTGTATATTGAAGACAGGGGATCAGTATTAGTGTCCACAATTTCTTTTCTTCCTAATTAGATGTGTGTGTGTGTGTGTGTGTCTTCTCATGAATGCATCTGTGTGTTCAGATATACATGTGAGACAAATCATGCCCTGAAATGCTAGAAAATTGCTTGTAATGGTGCATCTGCTAATTTTGTGGTAATCCAGAAATTTGATTTACTTATGGGCAAGTTCTACATCCTGCTAGTTTTAAAGAAAAGTATAGATAAGAAGACATTTGAAATGCATGGAAAATTGGATTGGGTTTTTAGGTCCAGATCATCCTTAGCCTAATGACCATGCTGACTGGGGTAGTTAGTAGTCAACCACATTTAGTGAATTGCATTCCATAATGTCCCTCTGACTCCATTGTAATGCTCCCACTGTGTTCTGTACATCCCAGCTCTCATTATCACATCCTCTTGCACTTTCAGAGTGAGATAAGGAAAATCATAAATTACTCCTAATCATTTCTTTAATGCCTGTTGCCTGTTTGTACTCCATGACCAGACAGTAGGAGTCAACCAGTGGTGTGACAAAAATAAGGCAAATGCAAGTTGTTACCTTAAAGTCTGTTATAAAAGAGCTTGCAGGTGTGCTAAATGGATACAAATTCGAATCTCATCAGAACCAGTAATTGTGTTGTTCTGGGGCGAGTGCATCTGATTAGGTGGACTGTAGTCCTTAAAAGCTTATTCTGTAATAATTGTTCTGATTGTTACAACCAAAATATGAAACCAGAAATGGAAATAGCAGATCCTAGGAACACAAATTGCGTACTCAAAGCAGCGGCAAAGAATGAAAATCCAGAGAGGCAAAATACACTGTTTCCATTAAGCAGTGGTAGAATCAAACACTAACTTCATATGTCAAGTAACAAACAAAGGCGAAGATAACCTCATCCCTTTGGGAAAAGTATTCCACCTAATAGAAACCACACTGAAAAGCTTCCTGTTGTATTGTCCTCAGCCACGTCTCAGAAGGCAGTGGTGCAGCAAGTGATTTTAGAGGAAAACCACTTAGATACAGGAGAAGCTAGTCCAGGCTGCCAGGTCCCAAGCTATTTTGAGTTTTAAAGGGGTTCATCTACACCAGAAATAATGATGTTTGATGCCATTTTTAACTGCTATGGCTCCATCCTACAGAATTCTGGAATTTGTAGTTTTGTAAGGCACAAGCACACTGGCAAAGAAGGCTAAAGACCTTGTAAAACTCCAAATCCCAGGGTTCCATAGGATGACATTACAGCACTTAAAGTGATGTCAAGTGGCATTATTTCTACAATGTAGATGTATCCAAGGTAAAACCTTACACTTTAAATTGCATTTGTGGGAGAGGAAGATGGCATCTGATATAACAAAGGGGATATATCATCCCAACACTTCCATTCAGCCAGAATTGTAAAACTCTGGCAATTTTGTGCTAGTTGGTATGGCTGGGTGGAATTCAAGGGCAGATACAGAGAAAGCATATTACAATAGTCTGGTAGTGATATAACTTAATATTACATATAAGGCCATGGCTAATTTACTTGAAGCAAATAGAGGTTTTTTTCTATACCTAATTCCATACGTGGGGGTAAAGTAAATGGGGTGGGTCACAGTACATGGGGAAAGTGAACATTTCTTTATCCACCTATGCCCACATATATACATATCCCTATGTTTTATGGCAACTGAAGTTCTATCTAAGACAGGCTGACACCCTTTGTTTTCCTGAACCAGCCGGCCTTTTGACCAATGCACTTGTGACAACTAATGTTGTGTAGTGGTTTGATCATTGGACTATGACTCTGGAGACCAGTGTTTGAATCCTGCCTCAGCCATGTAAACCCACTAGGTGACCTTGGGTAAGTCACACTCTTTCAGCCTCAAAATGGCAATGGCAAAACCCCTCTGAAGAAACTTGCCAAAAAAAAACCATGATAGGTTCTCCTTAGGGTCGCCATAAGCTGGAAATGATTTGAAGGCAAACAGCAACATGTTCAGATTGATTAGTTATTTATTAACATTAATATCCTGCCTTTCCTCCAATGAGCTCAAGGCGGTGTGCCTTGTTCTCTTCTTTCCCTACTTCTTCCCCTAGTTGTATCTTCGCCATACTCTAAGACAGGGGTAGGCAACCTAAGGCCTTGGGGGGGGGGCCGAATGTGGCCCCCCAAGGCCTTTGGACCGGCCCCAAGCCAGTCCTGCTGCCGCCCGCCGCCGCCCGCCATGATGATATTGATTATTGTTATTACTTGTTCTTGGGGTTTTCTTGGCAAAATCTCCACAGGGGTTTTGCCATGGCTTTTCTGGGGCTGAGAGAGTGTGGTCGCCGGACTTACCGGCCCAGGCAGACTCCTGCCGCTGCCGCTGCCGCGCATTTTCCCGGCCGTGATTTTCAAAATGGCGGCCACAATGCATTTGCGCATGCGCAGTACTGCTGTGCATGCGCAAACGAGTCGCAGCTGCCATTTTGATTTCCAAAATGGCGGCCGCGACTCATTTGCGCATGCGCAGTACTCCAAACATTGCTTCACAATCTCTGTGATCTCACCAACTAATTAAAAGAAAATATCTAACTCATTGTACACTGAATGGTCACAGGTCTCCCAAGATGGGTTTTCCCCACTTGGCTACTTCATCCTTCCAAATGGACATGCTGGGCACTGTCTACATATGACCTAAATCTTTATGCAAAGCTTGTGTTCTTCCACTGCATTATGACCTCTTTCCCTGTTGCCTATCCAAGTTCCCTAATGGCAAAATAACCATCCCTTAGTAGTGCTTCATCTAAGAAGATCAGGGTGCTGCAAATTTTATTTATTTATTTGAAATATTAATTAATTAATTATAATTATTTCTTAATTAATTACAATATTTATATGCTCCATAAAATCAATTTTAGCAATTTAAAAATATTAAAAGAGTAATTTTGTTGCTGTGTACCTTCAAGTCATTTCCGACTTATGGTGACCCCAAGATAAACCTATCATAGGGTTTTCTTGGGAAGTTTCTTCAGAGGGGGTTTGCCATTGACATCCTCTGAGGCTGAGAGAGTGTGGCAAGCCCAAGGTCACCCAGTGGGTTTGAATGGCCAAACAAATTTGAACTCTGGTCTCCCAATGTCCTAGTCCTATGCTCAAACCTTTATAAAACGCTGGCCCTCAAAAAGAGTGATTTAGACAGACTAAAAACAAATTAAAGAAATAATATGACAAGTAAGCAGTTAAAAACTGGTGACCATGCACAGATTTGGATTAACTGTCCCCCAAAGGTTCTAGCAAAAAGCTGTGATTTTATTTGGCTCTGTAATGATACCAATGTTGGTACTGTTTTAGGTCTCTAAAGAGAGAGTTTTCCATAACTGGGGTGCCACAATAAAGGAGACCCTTTGTCATGTCATCCCACAATGATATCTGTTGTGCCTCATTTTCCCAACCCATTTAATATTTCTAACAATCCTGTGAGGTAGGGTTAGTCAAAGCATAAGTGACTGGCTCAGTCATCTCGTAAATTTACTGTTTTAATAGAAATTAGGAATGTGGCTTGAGTCCAGCTGTTTGTCCCCTTCCCAAACTAGAGAAGACCTCTTGACTCAATGAGAACTTAATACAGTTGCCCCTCCACATTTGCGGCTTTGACTTTTGCAGCGTTGATTATTTGCAGTTTTATGTTCTCTCTAGGAATGTCTAGGTCCTCCACCACAACTCTGCCAGAAGTTGACCACAGAGTTGTGCTGGAGGACCTAGATGTTCCTAGAGAAAACACTTCTCTAAACATCTGTGGGTCCTCCAGCATGATTCTGTGATCAACTTCTGGCAGATGTTGACCATAGCGTTGTACTGGAGGACCTGGATATACCTAGAGAGGTAATTGGTAAACAGAATAGTGTTTGTTTTATTTGCAGTTTTTCCACAGTCACAGGGTTCCTTCACCCCAACCCCAGCAAGTGTGGAGGGACCACTGTAAAGTCACAATTTCATAATATGAGTTTACTCTTTTTAAAAGACTAGCCTTCGGATTTAGTCACAGGTCTCTTGCAGCCTTAAGTCTCTGCTGCTCCATAGTGCACCAAAGTTATGATTGATGCTTGTGCATGTGTGTGAACTTCAAATAGGAATTGGGTTTTTTGGTGGTGGCTTTTTAAAATTATCATGCTTAAAAACTTGGTCACCTGCAGCTCCCTAACTGCAGCATTCATTGTACCACCTTCCTGCCTTGCTTCCCTTGCAAGCCTGTTGAAACTAGGTTGCCCGTTGTGATACAGTTGAGCAAGGAGTTGTATAGAGAGGAGAAAGAGAGAATGCAAGGGAGAAAATAGTGCAGGCACCTCTGGGATCATCTCCTCCTCACCCCACTGTTGAGTAAGGTCCCTCCCCCAGTCCGGATGAAGGGAGTCAGGCCAGCACAGATACTGGAGAAAGGTGTCCAAAGGAGATAACCGTCTTTTGGATTCTTTCGCAATTTTGTGATTGCCTGTCCTCACGTGAGCTCTCCTCATCAGGCTGATGCAGATGTGGGGGAAGGGAGTGTCAGCCTGAGCCCACCTCTGGGGTGGGAAGGCCAGCATATCTTGCAAGGATTTGCCTCCTCCTGAACGTGTTCTTTGAAAAACCAACAGCCTCATGGCAACTGATTTATAGTGGTGGCATAAGATTTCTTGAGGACTAGTTGAAGCTTTTGAGAGCCAGCATTGCATAGTAGTTTGAGTGTTTGTTGGACTAGGACTCTGGAGACCAAGGTTCAAGTCCCTGCTCAGCTATGGAACCCCAGTGGATGACCTTGGGCAAATCACACGCTCTCAGCCTCAGGGAAAAGCAGTGGCAAACCTTTGAACAAATCTTGCCAAAGAAAACCTCATTATGGCTTTGCCATAAGGTTGCCATAAGTCAGAAATGACTTGAAAGCACACAACAACAACAAAAAGAAAGTTTAAGTTTTATTCTCTGGATACAGGATTGAGCACAGGTCTAAGTCCAATTGCAGACTAGATTACTTTTACTCATGGGCTTGGATGCATTTACATTTTTAAATTCCAGTGTGTGTAAAATGTAAAAGCCCACATGATGACATCAGGCAGAAAATGCAAGTGTATTTAATGGATCTATCCATCGTTTCCTCCTCCCCCTACATTTTGTAACATGTGAGGCTATCCTTCTGGCCTTAGGCCAGTTGAGGATATTTTACCTTAACAGTTTGCCTATAAAATTGGCAGTTTCCTGATCATTTTGTTTCCACTGTTTTATATCCTGCTTTCTTTCCAAGGGATCTAACTGTAAAAACTCACTAAATATCTATATCAGCAGCTTTTTTGTTGTTCATATTTTAAAGGGGGAAACACACAGGAACTAGGAGCAATTAAATTTCACTAAAAACTAAAATTATTCTAAGTAGATTCTGTCTGAAATGTACAAAACAGCAGTGAGGGCACAAGGCAAGCCGGTCTCAAAAGGGAACTTGCAACCAGGGTGTTTTACTTGCCAGCTGCCAGCTATCTTAACTTTTGAAGTTGGAAGTAGTTGGAGAACAATAGGGGCCCACCTCATAGTAAAGTTGTGAAGATGCACAAGATAAGGCAGGGGTAGGCAACCTAAGGCCCGGGTGCGGCCCCCCGAGGCCTTTGGACCGGCCCCAGGCCGGTCCTGCTGCCACCTTCCGCCGCTGTCGCCGCCCACCATGATGATATTGATTATTGTTGATATTACTTGTTCTTGGGGTTTTCTTGGCAAAATCTCCACAGGGGTTTTGCCATGGCTTTTCTGGGGCTGAGAGAGTGTGCATGCATATATTTTTTATTTATTTATTTATTTTTAATTTTTTTATTTTTATTTATGTATTTATTTATTTTTGGTGCTTCGGCCCCCCAATTGTCTGAGGGACAGCAATCCGGCCCCTGGCTCAAAAAGGTTGCCTACCCCTGATATAAGGAATGAAAATCCACAACTTTATTGTGATGGATATTTTGTATATTGTCCCACTGTAGGAAGCAACACTGTGCTCTGTATGAGGTCCTTTAACAAAAGGATTTCTTATCTAGAACTGAACTGAGATGTGAGTGCATTGAGGGTAGGGATTGATTAACAAAAAGATAGAGGTATAGCTACAAAGGAGCAAAATGTGCCCCTCCATAAGAATTCTTGTTGTGTGCCTTCAGATTGCTTCTGATTTATGAAAATTTTAAAGCTATCATGGGGTTTTCTTTGCAAGATTTGTTCAGAAGAGGTTTGCCTTTCCTTTCCTCTGGGGCTGAGAGTGTGTGACTTGTCCAAGGTCACCCAGTGGGTTTCCATGGCTGACCAGGGATATGAACTCTAGTCTCCAGAGTCATAGTCCCAACACTCAAACTACTACATCATGCTGGTTCTCTGATAAGAATTCTACAACTCTCCCCAATGAAGCTTTCCTTCCATCTCCATTGAAGAGAGTGAGGTACTGAAAATTGTTCATACCTATGACTATTAATACCGGTATTTACTGTGTTTACATTCCCTTGATAACATTGTCTGCCCCATTTCTTTGGACCCTAAACTGTACTTCTAATTGCTCAAGTTAAATTTTAAATTAATGTAATTCTAGAAATTTGGGAACTAAAGAAGAAAATGCCCTTGTTTTGACCCTGGCCCCATAGCAGAGGGGGGAAAGTTGGAAAAAGGGTATTCTCTTGAGCATAGCTTTACAGTACTTCGGTGATGCAGAGGGGTAGATATGAGCTAGCATAGTTTTGGACTTTGAACTGGAAGATCCTAGCTTTCAATCACCATTTAGTTACTAAGTCTGCTATCACCTTGGGTGCCTCACCATCTCTGGCTTACCCTCCAGACCTACCCAGCATGGCCATAGTAAGGGGCAAAGGGAATTGTAGTCCAAAACATCTGGAAATCCAAAAGTTATCCTATCCTGGGCTAATGTATCTTACAGGTTTACAAAGAGTTTTAAAAGATCTGAATACCCGTTATTGTTGTTGTGTGCCTTCAAGTTGTTTCCAACTTATGGCGTCCCTAAATTGAACCTGTCACAGGGTTTTTTGAGGCTGAGAGTATGAGACTTGCCCAAGGTCACCCAGTGGGTTTCCATGGCCAAACGGGGAGTTGAACCCTGGTCTCCAGAGACATAATTCAACATTCAAACCACTACGCCATGCTGGCTCCTGAATACCTCAATCCTTGACCAGGAAAAGGGATGGGATGAAAATTATTTCTTTAAGGAAAACCTCTTTTAAAAAGCATTCAAAGTGGCTTGCAAATTATTTTAACAAAATGTCCAATCTGTAATTGGAGTCCATGTGTAAGAAGAAACTGAAAACTAAACACAGCAGCAGAAATAGAAACACTAATTGACAAAGCAGTGAATAAAGAAAATGAAGCAAATTGTCATAAATAAGTAAAAATAGAGTGTATAATTTCAAAAATCATAGCCACCAAATTCCACCCACTGTCATGTAAACCCAGTCCCATGGCTGGTTGTGGTTGCTGGATGGAGAGGGAAACTCACTCCATGCCTATTCAAAATTATTTGTGTTTTCCAGCCTATTATTTGTAAAAGTTCCTGAGACCAAAGCTTGTTGAACTCTATACAAATATCATTCCCAATAAATCTTGCAAGTTTGTCTATAAGCATCATATAGAGCAGGGGTAGGCAACTTTTTTGAGCCTGGGGCCGGGTTGCTGTCCCTCAGACAATTGGGGGGCCGAAGCACCAAAAATAAATAAATAAATAAATAAATAAAATATACTTTTTTTTTAAAAAAAATTAAAAATTAAAAAAAATTGCACGTACACTCTCTCAGCCCCAGAAAAGCCATGACAAAACCCCTGTGGAGATTTTGCCAAGAAAACCCCAAGAACAAGTAATAACAATAATCAATATCATCATGGAGGGGGGCGGTGGTGGCGGCAGGACCGGCCTGGGGCCGGTCCAAAGGCCTCGGGGGGGCGCATCCGGTCCCCTGGCCTTAGGTTGCCAACCCCTGATATACAGCTACCCCTCTGCTCTGCCTATCTTCTTTTCTTTCCCAACATACTTTGGAATGCGATTAGATAGGCAATTTCCAGCCAAGTTGAGGGTCTAAATACCCTAAAGGCACCAGATCCTCTCTGATTATGGAAGCTAAGCAGAATCAACCTTGGTTAGCTTTTGGATAGTAGGCCATCAACAAACACCAGGCGCTGTAGACAACATTTCAGAGGAAAGAACTGGCAAAACCACCTCTTGAGTATTCTTTGCCTAAAAAAATCCTGTGAAATTCATGAGATTACCGGAAATCGAGGGGTGACTTGAAGGCACACAGACACACATTTAGATTATGGCTTTTGTTGCGTTATGTTGAAGCTGCTCTTGGCAAGTTTTGGAGCTATACGCTCGGCTGGGTAGGAAAGAGACCTGTCCAGTTACTTGAAGATTTCCTGCCCTATGTAAAATGGAGTGGAATGACTTTTGCTCTTTTGGGAAGTAATTTAATGGCTTCGCAACTGAAGAACTACTTAAGATTTCCATTTATTTGTGTGTTGGGATGTGTACACTTTGTAATTCCTTTGTACGAGTGCTAGCAGCAACTTCACACTATTAAAAAAGTTAGGAAATTGTGACCTTCAAGTTTTTGGACTACAGTTTCCACAATCCCCTTACCATTAGCCATTCTAAGATAAAGCCATGTTACTCTGTACAATCAGTATGTAGAGAGATTTTGTAGGACCTTTGAGATTAACTGAAACTTTTTTCTTTCAGTTAGTCTCAAAGGTGCTACAAGATCTCTCTGCTTTATCCTCTGAAAATGTCAAGTTAACCTGTTATTACAGAAAACAGCAATAGAGACTTGTTTTACCTGAAAGGATAACACATTTATGGCATAAACTAATGGCATTTTCTGAACTTAACTGTAGTCCATAAGAGCATATGGCATGAAAAAACTTTTAGTCTTTGAGGATTTGGTGGCCCACATGCAGCCTTTAAAATGGTGGATGATAGTACACAGTATCTCTCACCATTGGCTGTGGTTGTTGGGAGTTACAATTGAACAACATTTGGAGGGCCACATGATTCCTGCTAAGAAATCTGCTAAACTGTTGATTTGATTTACAATAAATTTTTATTTGGTCAATTGCTTTTAAATTAATTAAATTAAATTAAATTAAATAGTTGCCCTTAGCTACTGGATTATGTTTGGCCAGGAATCTCAGTGATAATCCCTTTCAGACCTGATCCTTTACCAGCTACTATCCTATATAAAATCCAGTGTGACACCTGTGTGTAGTACCTTGGAATCAACCAACATTTTCAAAAGATTAAAAGGTGTTAACTGCCTGTTGTTTGTGCATTTTTAAACCCACAGACCAGCAGGGTTATCTTTGTCACTGATGTATATAGGATTATATCAGTAACAAAGATAACCTTGCTGGCCTATGGTTTTAAAAATACACAATCCTATACAGAGGAGTAAATCCCCTTAAACTTGAGTTAGAAGTAGCAATTCTAGGGCTGTGTCTTCTGTTTCAACCCTTCACCTAGATACAGGAATCATGCAACACCCAGCATTCATTATTAGCTGTGCTGGGTAGGGCTTCTGGGACATGCAGTCCCCCATCTGGAGAGAGCTATATGTTTCCCAAGCTTGCCTGAATCATGACTTACTAGAGGGCAAGCCTCAAAAAAAGTAATGGGTCTTACTCCTTAAATAAACACCAGGGTACTTGATTCAGGTTTAACTTTTGAGGTTGGATCCAGACTAAATTGCTCTCAGATCCCATTGATTGCATCAGGAAACTAGCACAACATCCTCTTTTTTTTTTTTTTTTGTCCCTTGCTTGATGAAGAGATCTGGGGAACACGAAGGCTGCCACACTTTCATGGCATTTTGACTGGCCCTCCTGTCTTTTCTGACTTCAGGTGACCCTATCATGGGGTTTTCTTGACAAGTTCAGAGGCTGAGAGTGTGTGACTTGCTCAAGGTCACCCAATGGGTTTTTATGCTCTAGTGGGGAATTGAACCTTGGTCTCCAGAATCCTAGTCCAATGCTCAATCCACTACACCATGCTGGCTTTCCCTCATAAAAATACTATACAGCCAATGTGGTGTAGTGGTTTGAGTGTTAGAGTAGGACTCTGGAGACCAGGGTTCAGTTCCTAGCTTGGGCATGTATACCCATTGGAGGACTTTCACACTGTCTCAGCCTCAGAGGATGGCAATGGCAAACCTCCTCTGAAGAAACTTCCCAAGAAAACCCAATGATAGAGTCACCAGAAATCAGAATAGACTTGAAGGCACACAACATACACACACATATACACCTGGATGTAGGAATCATGCAAGCCCTTCAAGTGTTGCTGAAGGTATTGCAACACCCAGCATTCACCATTGGTTGTGCTGGCTAGGGCTTCTGGGACATGCAGCTCCCATCTGGAGGGATGAATGATTCCCAAACCTTCCTGAACCATGACTTACTAGAGATATATTAGAGATATACTATACTAGTGTGTGTGTGCGCACACCCCATACACACACATATTTATATGTATGGGGTTTGTGCGTGCTTGTGTGTATATATATCTATGTGTGCCTTTGTCGTTTTCGACCTGATATATATATTCCGACTGCACACACACATATGGGGTGCATATATCTATATCTATATATCTATATATATGGTGTATATATATATATATATATATGGTGTGTGTGTGTGTGTGTGTATATAGTCTGCTTTCAAGTCGTTTCTGAC